>JAWNOK010000008.1:1200000-1800000 GCA_035046005.1 Drosophila acutilabella | reverse complement strand
ACAATATCCTAACAAAGATAATTTACTAACAAAAAGCCATAAAAGCCAAAAACTGTATACTAACACTTAAGGCCAAAAGTGATACGGGAACTGCCTCGTGCACTAAAGAAGGAATTAAGTAAATTTGAATTTAACTCTTAAAATTAAGAATCATAAATAGGAATACAATTTTAATTTAATTACTTAGTCCCAAACATTAATATAAAATTAAAGTACTTTACATAAGTACAAATAGATTACAATTTATTATACATAGTAACAATATTTGTTAAAAATTCCACACAGTTGAGAAGAATCCTTGATTAACCTCGATCCCAAAGTCATTTAGGATTGATTTTAACTCGCGGTTCCCGAATTCGTTTGCTCTTTAGTGACTGGGCACGGCAAGTGGTCCGCTAATTACATATTTCCCAGGGTATTGTGAGCTTTCACAGCTATTAAGTGCATGTATTGTGCTTTCCATGGAGCCTGTGATTAGGCTACACGATAAAAAAAACATACACACAAAAGCGCACTTCATTAGCAGCCGTACTTGCCTAAGGGGGTAGAGGTGGATGCTGAGGTAGTGCAACAAGTACAGCAATTTTGGCAAACAAAAACACTGTAACGTTTGAACAACCCTTTCAAGAAGTTGGCAACCCTGTGGATTCCTTTTTAAATTCGTTATTTTTTGTTTTTGGCACATGCAGCGCATTAACACCTTGCCGCAAGACGTCTCTAACCGTACACAGGAAAAAACCGTAATGTTTGGCAAAAATGAGTACAGAAGCATGACAGAAGTAGAGTAGTCCCGAATAATTCAAAATCGAGTAAAGAATGCTTAATCCAAGCATTAGTTGATTTCTATTTGTACGATCAGGGTAAAAAAATGTTTACTTAAGTAAATTATTTTAGTTGAAATTGTAAAAGAACCATTAGTTGCTTAATGAATTTTTATAAAAGAATAGAAAACTTATTTTGTAATTAAGAAAAACAGCACGTTTTTTTTAGTGTAGAGGGCCGGGTTTTGTGGCATCGAGGCCTAGGAAGTGGCAAGTTGACAAAAACCGGTAACTGCTGCGGCAGCAGCTGTCGCTGGACGGCGAAAAAGAAGAAGCAATTTGAACTTGGAGAGGAAAGACGATTGCATCCCAAAGACGCAACCGTTAGATCATAATTGATATTTGTGGCAGGGCGCAAAAGGACAAAGACAATGTGTGGCAGTTCGGACAGCGTCCAACGCTTAAAGGACGACGACCCTTTTTCTGTCTTTGATTCCAGTTGTTTTTTTACTGAAGCGAACACAATGAGCTGATTTGCATAATGCTTTCAGCTAGCATTACGAAAAGGCGAAAAGGATTCACTCGGGATGCGTCTGCAGTTTTCTCACATGCTATGCCTCGCTGCGGGCCAAGGACCGAAGACCGAGGATTGAGGTCCAAAGTATCTGGACGGGGCAATGTCTTAGCATTTGCATTTGATACGGTCGAATGAAGATCCTCGGGGCGCATTTGTTGTTTGTCATTGTTTCTCAACGTTGGACATCGCACCTCATTCATGTCCGTGTCCGTGTCCGTGTCCGTGTCCGGCCCATAGGATACTCGGCTAGCAACCCCTTCTGGGCAGTCGCCTAATTTGCATAAATACTCGTATCTCAAAAGGTAAACCAGGTAGGATCTAAACTGCGGATGCTATTAATAAAAACACTGAGAGCGCGAGAGCCAGAAAACATTGAGAAAAACAGAAATCCTTTTAGGGTTTATTATGCGTAACACTCCTTGCCACCCCTCTCCTATTGCTCGCCACTCTCCTCTTCTCTCCTACTCTTCTCTTCCTACCTCCATGTTCATCTTGACAGCAACAATAACAACGGCGATCGAGGTCCATTAATTTGTCCACAATGCACCCAGTGCGCATCCTTTTTGACCAGGCCGCAGTCGACGTCGCAGTCCCAGTCGCTGCCGTCGTCAACGTCGTGAGAAACGGTTACGCCAGTGTCTGATTGGAAAACGCGCAGTTGCTGTATTCCAATTGGAAAGTGCGCAGCGCAGCAGTGTTATTTTTGTGTGCCTTTTGTGGCTATTACATGCTCATTTTTTATGCAAATGGATTTCTGTAATACACCCAGACAACACGAGTGCGAGAGAGAAAGAGAGAGAGAGACAGAGAAGGTAGCGCAGCATCAGACTCTATATAAAAAACAACAAAACTTAAACCGTCGAAACGATCGAAGCAAAAGCAAAAGCGAAGCCGCCAGCGTTTTTTTTTAGTTTTCTTAATATTGTTTTTGGTTATTTTTCGGGCGTGGGGGCTATAAATTTCTTATTCGTATCGCATTAATTACTACAATATTATCAACAGCAACAGAAAACAGAAAAATACAAATACACGCAAGCATATAAAAACGAATCAGCAACAACAACAAAGACTACAACAAATAACAGCGGCAGCAACCGAGACGTCGACCGAGACGTCGGCAGCGAACGCAAAGCGCAGCGGCCATATTGAAAAATGCAGAGATCAAGTAAAGTGACAGACATAGAGAAAGAGAGAGAGAGGTACAGAGTGGGGGGAGCTCTGACAGTGACAGTAAGAACAATGTGTCGTTGCACAGAAAATTTTGCACACGCACAGACACACACACGCACGCATTGTGGTGGTTTTGGTGGGTGGACTGAACCAATTGGAACCCAAGTAGATGCTAGCACACATGAACGCCTTCCACATGCTCGCTCATCTACCGTGAGTCAGTTATCCAGTCAGTGTAGGATATAGCATAGCTACTTGATGCATCCTGCATCATGTGATCCAGTTAAAGAGTTACCGTTACCGTTACCGCCACAGTAAGAGCAACAATTGTTGTTACAGTTAAAGGATACAAATAATATTGTTATTGTTGTTGTTGATTTCATTGGACCCGTTTGCACATATCTTAAATAATTTCTTAAAGTGCACGGAGTACTGTGTTAGGTGTACGGTGTACGGTATCGAGTACGGTTGAGCTCTCGGGCACTGATACGAATTCAGTTATTGAAAGAAGTCGGCAAAGAATAAAAATATAAACTTGATGCTGTTGTCGACCTTGTGGCTTTTCGATATCAACTGAAAACCACTTTAAGCGTTCGATAAACTTGTAGCGCCAATTCGAAGTGTGTATACATGTGGATGTCGAGATGTAGAGTATAGAAGCAGAGAAACAATAACAACAACATACGACAAACGACAGTCGAAAGCGTACGACGTTGAATTGTGTTAACATGTTTTTTCTTGTCTCGCTCAACATCGTCGCTGTTGTTGTTGCTGGTGTGGTTGCTGTTGTTGTCGTTGCTGCAGGTAGACTGCGCAGGTGAACAGGTTTGTTTTTGTATCAAAATGTCCAAACGCTGTTGCACCTTTAATATTAATAATAATAATAAAAAGAGTCGAGGGGAAAAAGCAAAACAAAACAGAAATGTAGAAGAAAAACATTTTGTAGACCGAATTACAGTTACCCTTACACGTTTCAAAACAAATAAATAAAATATAGTCGGGGCCTCCAGACTTTAGGATATCAGTATTTTCTCGGATTGTCTATAAAGCGATAATCTATCCAAATATTATAACAGACAAAATCAGCGTAAAAAGCTTAGGAAGTTATAAATTCTGTCAAACTGATCATCTCGATTTAATTATAAGTCTTGAAACGGTACCTAAAAACAGAAAATAATGAATGTTAACTACATATAATAACTGATAAAACCGACAAAAAATCATTGTAAAAGATGCAATATTAATGTCCAAACTGATCTCTTTTGGATTAACTCGATTACAAAGCTGCTGTCATAGCTAATGTGCCGTGCATCTGCTATATTTAAATCGAATTGCTCCATTTCCGACACACATGTAATTGTTTATGCGAGTGTATGTGTGTTTGTGTGTGTGAAAGGTGACATTAATAAACCTACTGAAATACTGTCAATCGGGGTAGTTAGAGGTACAAAAGTAAGCAAGGTTCGATGCAAAACAATTGAAAATATTACTCCTAACTTATGGTTAAACCCAATTTTAGACAGTCACTGTTTACCTATCGGACACTTTTGGGACGTCACAAAAGGTGTCGACAGTCTGCTGAACAGCACTGTACACACACACAAGCATTTGGTGTTATTTTATATCATGACTAAAGAGTCATATTAAAATTAAATAAAAATAAAAATTGAATAAAACGAAAAAGAAAAAAATGGAATACGCAGTACCCAGCAAAAATATGTTTTGCAGCTCGGAAATTTAATATGATCACCAAAGTGAAAGTAACTAAATAACTGAGGTGTGCCAGCCTGACAATCTTTATATGTTTGCGTCTGTGTAAGTGTATATATACACACATATATACATATATATATTTATTTATTTATGTATATATATATATATATATATATGTGTGTGTGTGTGTGTGACCGCGAATGCTCCACAAGGAAGGCTATCATGAAGGGCATCCTTATATATGGAAATTTTATAAAGTGCAATTCATTTTAAATACAATTTTGCTGTGGTTTCCGCATGATCAACAAAATACACTCCACTACAAGTATTTTACTTCTAGACGTATTAGGACAGCTTAAAGCTTTGATTTTTTAATGAGCATTAAATTTCAATTAAGTTTAATTTTATTAAACAAAATGTCTTTCAACTCTTTTAAAATATTTTGTAACTATTAAATAGTTTTTAAAAGTCCAATATTGTTTAACTCATAAGTGCCTAAAAAGGTGAAGCTTTCACTTAGTTTGATTACACTGCGACTCGTAAAAAGTTCGCCTAAAATTAACAAATTATGGATATTAAGATATATTCCCACATCTGAATCTGAGTATCGAGTGTTGCACAATGAGATTTCAAATGAAAATGCATAAGACGTAGTCGTTTTATGGCGCCTAAGCAATAAGTTTATATACCCTGTGAATGTGTGTGAACGTCTACCCGTGCACCAGTGTGTGTGTGTGTGTGTGTGTGTGTACATTGCAATGCACTTAACCGAATAATGTGGGCAATAAACGGTTATACAAAAAAACAACGACGCGTCGTTGCTTTAGGCGGCCAACGAACGTTGAAGCTTTTTTCATAATGCCATGACATTTCATCCAAAAGCTTTTCAAAGCTCCGCGCTCAGTCGAGTGTCTCTCTCTTTCTAGCTGCCTTGATCGAGAGAGCTTTCAACATGTTGTCCAGTGTAAGCTGCTTGAGGTACAAGGGAAAGGATGTTTATAACTCGACCTTAGAACGACAAGTACGGCTTCAAAAAGGAAAGGTCGCTAAAGATTTACTACGACTGGTAGTGATCGACTTTCAGCTGCCCTGTTATCTTTTACTTTGGTACTAAGCTTGGACTATTATTTTTTGCGATTTAATAAAAATAAATTAATATAACTATTTAACTTATCTTATGCTGCGAATATTTATAGTTGGTCAAAGTAAACATTTAAGATTTCGATGTTTATGAATAACAGGGTATTTTATTAATCAAACTAAACAAGGTACTTACATATGTGATACAAACTATCCAAATTGACAAGCTCTCTTCGATTAATTGTGACTTAAAGCTCCCTTGTAGGGTATCCATGATTAACAAACTACCCAAACTGAACAGATTTTTAGTGTCAGTCGAACATTAAAGCTTTAAGCATCATGAATGGCAAACGAATATGTCCTCTTTACACATACTGTTAATTACAGGGCATCAAAATTAGGCATACACAAGGGCAGAAGTGTCGCAAAGAAGCTGATGCTAAGGCCGAGGCTGAAGCCGGGACAGAGACTGAGACTAAAGCTGATGCCTCAACCAATATATCAAAGATGGCAAGAAGCAACTGTACAACATGCAACACGCAAAGGGGAAGCAAAAACGGTCGGTGTGGCTCGATTGTTAGAATAGCGATTGCCAGAGTCTTCTTAGCCAAACGGGCCAACAGTCCAGCATGCCACACGTCAGAGGCGTCCATCGTGTCCAGGACGTCCACGTCGTCCATGGTGTCCATATGCGGAAACGCAATTTTGTCGTTATTTATGGACCTTGGCGTGCATGCAACATGTATGTAGTTGTGTTGCAGCCTCCGCTATAACAGGATGACCATCGACGTTGCAGCAGCAGATACAGCTGCCCCATTCCCACTGCTGTGATGCTGCTGCATGCAGATTCAGCTGACGATGACTTAGTTGGTGTTGCTTGCCTGCTATCCCCCTCCCACATCCCCTTGATGCATGTAGCACCTTGCTCGAGGTGGCTTTGCCCCAACGTTACCGCATTGGCGTCGTAACGGTTCTCTATTAGATTAATTTATATTCAAATTTTTATTACTTGCGCATACCAAAAGTTAGACGATAATGATGATCATGATCATAACGATCTTCATTATGACGATGGTGGCTGCTCCAAAATGAATTGCAGCAAGCAAAGAGACTGCGGTGCATCCGTGAGGAGGCAGCTACGGAGGAGGGAACACAGATGGGGTAGAAGAGGGAGAAAGAGATAGAAATACAGAGGTAGAGGAGAACTGGACTCTCTTCGGCTGTGTATTATTAGCCTGCTTCTCGCCTACTTGCGGATTCGTGGCACGCCAAATGCCAGAGTTGTGGTATTTGTTGTTGCAATAACGTATAGTAGAAGAAACAGTTACAACGGAAGCTGTCATTCCCCTGCGAATGGCAAATGGCAAATGGCGAATGGCAAAAAGCGAATGGGACGAGGATTGAGGATTGAGGATTGTCGAGGCGACTGCACTTGGCCCACGAAACTGAGTTGTGTTTCTTCTTGTTGTTGTTGACGCTGTGGCTGTGTCTCTTGGCTGCTGCTCTTGTTAGCGTTGCCAGCCTATCGCAATAATTAACAGTAAAAAAAGCCAGCAAAATGATCTTGAGAGCACCGAGTCGACTGTAAAAGGCCCTGCATTTTACTCTGGAGCATACACTGAACAAAATCATTCGGGTTTCCAAAACGATCTTTAGAGTGTTTATCTTTCTGAGTGTACGCAAAATGGAATAATCAATAATCAATTAAAAGCGCGACACGCCCTCTTGTACATTACGCTCTTCTACTTTTGACAAAATTAATACACTCTCTATATACTCAGATAAGTACAGGGTCTAAAAACGTTCAGCGCTTAATTCAAATGCATGAGAAATGCAAATGAGCAAAGATTTTAGCCAAAAGGACGCGTCCACAACTGTTAACCAGGCCAATGGAGATGTTAGCCCGATACGACCAAAAGCATTCGGCACCAAACGACTTCAGAGACTCGAGACGCAAGATATGCGACAATTAGCCAAGATCGCTGATAAGATGAACATCGTCTAAAGCAGCCTTTACGGCAATACTCCGGCACACTAGTGACTTAAGTGAAGAACCAATGCAACGGGGTGCTAAATATAGCTAAAAAGCTATAATGTGCGCACTCTTAGCTCTTTATTGTTAATATTATAGCATCCTATAAGCATAACCCATGGTTCTGCCTCAGACCTGATAGTCCCTGATAAAATGATTTTAAGCGGCATATTGACAATCCTTAACTCTATGGATCCTTTTGTCACTTATAACGCTGGTAAAACTATTGAAAAGAACTTTAATTAAACTATCAATAACAAAGTTCATTTATTCTAGGTTGCTACGTGCGAAACAAGTTGTGTCTTCGGAGTTTGGAGTTGGATATTATATGGATGGATACATATACATATTTCCTAACATTGCATAGCACTAGTGACGTAAATGGGCCATGGAAATCAATAGAGAAATTAATTTGTTTAGGACTGGCAAGGATCAAAGTAGAAGAATGTTTACAACCCTTTGATTAGAATTGTACACGGGAAAAGCACTATGTTCTCAATATTTTTATATACAGCTTAGTTATAGAACGTTTCTCAAAAGATTGAGATTAAGATTAATTTTAATGATTTTTGGCAGTATTTATTGAGATAATGTATTTTTTAAACCAACACAGGACAATATATCTTAGTAAAACGTTCATATCTCACTTCACTCTAGGCACTAGTTACTAATACGCTCCAAAAAGTGACTAGCGATATAAATACCCAACTTTTATTCAGTTTTAAAGTCGTATATAGATTAAACCAGAATTAAATGTAAGCTATCTCAAAGAATTCCTAATCTCACGGTATCTAATTTCTGTCACTAGTCACTACTAATCATCACTACTTATGGTTACCCGTAACCCATCAGTGAGCCACATGTCCTCATGTCCGTCCTACTTACGTACCTTTGTTTCTATCTGTATTACCAAAAGCTCAGTATCTTATTTAAGTCACTAGTAAATATCCCACTCCTGGGGGGATTGTGACGATATTTTGCAAATCTTTTTCCTTTCCTTATCGACAAAGTATTCAAAATTGGATAAGTTTCTGGTACTCACCCCTGCAAATGCTCCTCAACATCTGCCACTATGTAAACGGGTTGTCCCGTGGCACTGGTTGTGGTGGCGTAGGGCAGACCCGCCTGGACGACGACCTGTCCGTCGGAGACGAGGCTGCTGATGTCAGAGCCCGAGTAGATCTCCAAGCCTTTCTGATCGCTGGTGGAGTAGATGACTGTCTTGCTGCCATCATTGTAGATCAGATCGATGTGCTTGTCCGGCTGATACAGCTCGGGATCTAGTTTCTGTGGCACTGCCGCCAAATGTGGCAACTGTTTTACATTCACATTGACGCCATTGGGATCGGATGTGGTGTAGATGATGGAACCGCCGCCGGCAGCCGCGTGTTTCTTGTGATCCTCGTAAATCTCAGCCTCGGTTTTGATCACATTGTCGTTGCCGTAGTGCAGCACCGAAGCGTCCAGTGGCAGCGGTGAGGTCTGAAACACGCCCACACCAACGCCCACACCCTGATGCTCGTTGTTTAGCTTCTGGGCCTGGTTATACATGGCGGTGGCGACGGCATTGTCATTGGGCATCAGTTTCGAGGGATCACTCACAATACGCGTGAGAATGTGTTCACCTGCCTCGTTTCTGGACAGTATGTGATGCTCCCCATTGATGATCTCCCGCGAGATAATCTGCTGCTGCTCTCCATTAGGCCCAACCACACGTATGATCTGATTCTCATCGAACTCGATCTTGGCCAGCGGTTGGTGCTCCTGCTGCTGTTGTTGCTGCTGCTGCTGCTGCGGTGGCGCCGACAGATGCTGTGTGCCCAGCTGTGCTGCGATACGGGCATCTATTACCTGGCCACCGCCGTCGTCGTGTCCGCCATTTGAGCCAGGACCACCGCCACCGCCGCCTACTGCACCACCACCTCCACCTGCTCCATTATCATTGCCCCCACCGCCATCGGGTGGCATGACAACTTTGGGCGTCTCGTATATGAACACCGCCTCTTTGTCGTACAGTTTGGAGGAGTCCGTATGCAGATCAAGAACATTCACGTTCGTCATCGTAGCCAGCTCCGGCTGTGGACTGTCCGGTGAGCGGTGCATGCTGGTGGTTAGTAGCGGTACTCCGTTCTGGCCCAGCGGCGAGCTGTTGCTGCTGGCCACTATGTTGGCTCCTTGTTGGATTGGTGACAGTGAAGCGTCACTAAGATGACCTCCGACACCGCCGATGCCCACCACGCCTACACCAACGCCCAGGCGGTGTGTGTGCGTGTGCGGATGTGTGTGCGTGTGTGAATGCGTATGCAGCGAGTGTGAGTGCTGATGATGGGCGTGCGAGTGCGAGTGAGCGTGGGCGTGGCCAGACAGCGATAATTCGTTGGTGGTGATAACGCTCGTTGTCGCTGTGGATGTGGACATTATATTCTAAAAGGGTTTTCCCAAACAGTCTGGGAAAGCGGAAAAGCTAAGCTAATTGGCCAAGTTAATGCAGGACGAAGAAGGCATTCGTGAAAGCTTAGCTATTGACAGTTTAGATACTGTGCCGGTTATAGATATTGCGGTTGTTCTTCTTCTTATTCTGCATCTACTTAAAGTGGTCGTTGTTGTTGCTGGCAAGCCTAAGTTGTTGTTGTTGTTGTTGTTGTTGCTAGGAGTATATACACATTATAAATATCACTATCACGGTTTGAATGAAGGCACTTGTTGTTGTTGTTGTTGTTGTTGTTGTTGTAATTGTTGATTGCAGGTTGTTGCTGATGTTGTCGTTGTTGTCGCTTCAATATTGCATTCGTATGGCACTAAGGAACTTTTAGCCCCTGTTGTTGTTGTTGTTGTTGCTGTTGACGTTTTTTCGTTGTAATTAGCTAAAATTAAAACAAGTTTTAAACAAATTGATTAATACGCTTTTAATTACTTTCATTGCACTAATCTAAACGTTAAACGTTGCTCGCTATCTGATTACACTGCTGCAATCAGCTCTACAGTCAAGTTGTTCTCAACGTCATTTATAGGCCCAGGGATGCTGTAAACATTAGTGAGCTTTCTTTTAAGCAAACTAAAAGCTCAATTGGTTTTTGTCAAGTCAAGTAATATCTAAGAGTCAACTAATCAGATTTCGAAATACTGACTTGGTTTACTTTAAATATTAATCAGGTTAATTTATTAGCAATAAGAGCTTGATAATGTACTCTAGGCTTATTTAATTATTTAACAAATAAATACTTTAAAACTCTTCTTAAGCTAAGGTACAAACATTAATATAAATAATATTAAAATAATGATTACAAAATTAATTGAAAGTATCATTTAAATATAGCCATTAAACATTAATTAATAAGTGATCAAAACAAAATCCTTTAAAACTTCACATGCAAACCATTTGATCTGGCTGACTCTTTTGAAGCTTTCCAAATGCTCCCTGCGCTGCTTAGTTGTGTCCAACGTGATGTGTGAGAAACTCTCCCAAAAAATTAAATTTTAGCAACTCCCCTTCCCTAACCCACTCACACACACCCACTCTCTAATTCTCCACATTCTATCTACACTTCCCAGTAATTTACTGTTGCCCTCTGCAGCTGAGTCGTGCCTCCAAAATGACAGACAAGCAGAATACGGAAAGCGGAACATGGATCGAGTTCAAACGTCAGCGGTTTCCACTCAATGAACCCACGAGTTGATGAACTAATGACTTATTAATATTGCTGTTGTTGCTGAGTTGAATGATTTGCAAGCACACAAACAAACGGAACAAACATGCAGACAAACATAAACAGAAACCAAAACACTCGCACACATAAACACATACACAGAATGGAAGAGAAAGAGAGAGAATGGGCGGGAGGTAGGCACAAGCAGACCGAACGAGGCGAGAGCAGACGGATTGACGGATAGGCGTACACCATGAGCGAGGGCGAAGTGGAGAGAGCAGGGAGCAAAAGTCAGGCGGAGAGGGGGGGCAAAACAACAAAAACTGCACGTGCCCGTCGAACTAGTTTGACTCCTTCGCAAATGTCAAACGTGTAACTGCATAACTCATCACATCAACAACAGCGCCAGCAGCAGCAGTGGGGCAGTGGAAGCGGCCGCAGCAACAGGTGGAAAGAAGCGACGGCACACAGCTGAGTGACGCTAGCATCGCTGTCGACATCGAGTTGTGCCTTATTTGTGTTTCGTTTTGTTTGCGTTACGTTTTGTTTTGTTTACAAGCACCAAAAAAAATCGAAGAAAAAAACAAAACATGAATCTGCTTGGAATTAACGCATAAGCTTAGTGCTCATCAATTCCTACGATCCAGCAATCAATCAGGTGGGGAATAGTCCAGTTTGGATTTCAATATCAGTATCAGTTTCAATTTCAATTTCAATTTCAATTTTCCAGTTTTTGCAAAGCCTAACAAACAAAAACATGTTTACAACTGTTTATTTTGTTTTCTGTTTCTTTTCTTCATTTTTATAGAGGGACTTTGTTAAATGAACCGAAACAAACAAGAAGTGCCAACGACTTGTTGTTGTTGTGGCTGTGTTTTTAGAACAGGTACCGGTAGTCGGTAGTGGCTTTTGTTGATTGTTGGCCCAAACAACAACAACGAGTCGCCAATCCTTGACCTAATCCAGAACTTGCTGGATGCCAATGCTGACTTTCTGGTTCTCCAGCTCTTGACTCAAGCTGCCCCCGAACCAGGTTAACATTCAGGTGGCACGTCCACAGCCAGTTATTGTTTGATAAACCGCCACCAAAAACTCATCTTGCTGTTGTTGTTGTTTCTGCTGCTGCTGCTGCTGTAGCTGCTGTGGTTGTTGTTGTTGCAAAGTTCATGAGGCTGAGAGTCATGTCTGTTGGGGATGTGGATAAACTCGTTTTCTTTTTGTGAACCGGCTCAAGTTCGAGTAGTGTCAGTCTAAAGATCGGGTCTCCCCTCTTTCCTCATTCCACTTTCCGCTCTCCTCCGTCCTCTATCCTCTGCTCCTCGTGTGCTGCCCGTGCTGGTTCCGTTAGTAGGAAAGGTCAGTGTCATGTGGCGCGCCTATAGACTAGTTTTTGGCACATAATGCACGCACAACTGTTGTAGGGGCAGCTACCGGTACAGGGGCAGAGGAAGCGTCAGAGGTACTTGTGCCCCTTTGGCAAAACCGGTCAATCAGTATTGATGAGCTGCTCAGCGGCACGTGGTCCGGGAACAGATTACTAATGCAATTAGAAGACTTCTCAACCGCTGAGCATTTGAGAAATCGACACTGCAAAATCATAGCGTACAAAGGAAAAAAAATTCATTTTAGGATGTGGGGAATAAAGACAAACCTTAATTAAGTCAGTGGTAAAATAATTCCGGATGTTGTAAAGCTACTAAGGAGTACTTGATTTAAGTGCTGACCCTTTGAACCAATTTTTTGATCTCTGAGAACAGATTTACGGAGTTATTGTTCCAACTTTTTCTAAGGAAAAGTTTGGAAATTTTGTAAGCCAGAATCGATAAAATATTGATTGAATGATATAAAATAATATAGAAGCTTCTTTCTTCCAATTTGTACCAATTTAGGGAATTTACTACAGAATTAAGTACTTGATTCGTATTTTGATTTCTGTGTAGAAAGCTGATTAGAAAACAATTAAAATGATATCAGCAGATTTTAGTTAACACAACTGGCCGACATGGCCAATTTGGCGATCACCATGAAATTGGGTCGAAGCAACAGGTAAGCAAATATACTCCCTTTCTCTCTCCCGCTTTGCCGTTTCAGTCTGCAATTTCTAAATTTGGCTGGAAGTAACCCTTGGGCTATGAGAGAAAGAGATTGTAGATAGAATTCTTTCAAGCTTTCAAGCTTTTTACTGCTCGAAAGCTTAGTTCAGTTCGATTGTAAGGAGATTAGAAACATATTATGGTACATGGTGATATGAAACAGTACTTAAGAAAATCAGTTAACAAAGCAAAAAAATAACAAATTTGTTTTATTTTTGAATAAGCAAACTATTTTTTTTTTTGTTTAGACTCTTAAACAAAAAGCTAAATAGATTACAATTGATTTATAACACTAAGCTCGCTTGTTGGATATTTTTTCAACGTGGAAAACTAATCTGTGGAAATTAAAGTAAGTTGAAACAAAATAATCAATTCAAAGCAAAAACCATTTGAAATCCCATTAAGATTTGACATAATTTAACCCGAAGAGTCATTTGATAGAACTGATACCTACAAACATATACAAGTGTGTTTGCGTGTGTGCGTGTGAATGCGAGTGAGCACCCTCGACAGCGCAAGCGATTGCAGAGAGAAAGAAGTTAAACATGAACCTAACCCTAAGCCATCGGTCAAAGCCGGGCATCAATAACTATACACAAAGTCAAAACCCAAAGATGGAGAGATGAGGTGGAGAGTTAAGAAGATGAACAAAGAGAGCGAGAGCTGCAGAGACGAGAAGAGACTGAGAGTTAAGAGGGCAGAAGGCAGGCGGCAGGCAAGGAAACGCAGAAAAAGAAAAGAAAAACAATAAACGTTAACACAACACGAAAATAAAATAACTCTCTCACGACGTAAAGCCCCCAACCCTACTGTGTCACTCCCCACTTAGCCCTCCTTTTCCCCATGAGCGTTGCCTTTTGTGTGGGTTAAGTGTGCCTCGATTGAGTGTGTGCGTGTGTATTTGTGTGTGTGTGTGCTATTGAGCCCGCTCATGTGTGAGTTTATGTATGCTGGCTGACGTGCACATGTGAGTGCCATTGTATGCATATATGTGTGTGGGAATGTGTGTGTGAGTGCTGCGTAGTGGCTAGCGCAAGACAAGAACGACGACGACGGTGTTGTTCATTTTACTGTACCATAATCGCAGCCCCAAATTGATCGCCATCATCAATGTGCGGACCACTAACAAAAAGTATAAAGAATAATACATAACACAAAAAAAAGAGAAACAGCAACAACAACGATAACAGCATTAAAGCCGAAGTCAACGAAGTCGAAGCCAAAACGATACAAGAAACCACGAGAAAACGTAATCAAAAAAACACAACGCCGCAGCAGCAACACATTGATTTTCGAACAAGCCAACTGAGACGCTGGCAGCCAACGGATCGCAGCAAGCAGCGAACGACTTCTCAGCAAGCTGCGTTAAGAGAGCACCAACCAGCAAAAAGAGAGCAATGAGCAACGAGCAACCGTCGACGCGTCATTAATACACTTATGGTCACATAAATAAGTTTCGTTTTCCTGAAAAGCCAAATTAATAATATTGTTGATTTATCGAAATCCAACCAGATGAAAAGTACACTTCTATGAGTTAATTAAATCAGTGGATAGCTATAATGTAAAAATAATGTACAGAAGACTAAATCGGAAAACAACAAAATTTCAAAAAGAATAAGATTTTGGCGTGTATCGACTCACACCTTAAGACAATTCAGATTCTACTCAAAAATAATTATTATTTGTTTTAAAAAAAATATGATTTATGTCTACATCTGAACTTTAAAAGATTGATAATTTAAAAGTTTTTTAACTAACATTAACAGTACATTCAAAAATATTCAGTTCAAGATTTGCAATAATATGCTTAAAAATCAATAATTTGAGCTGTAAAACTAAAACTCTACTGCATTGGCGTAATAATTTTTCAATACATATAGGTGTCTTAATTATGTTACCATAAGTGTACGGAGATAACACCTTTTGATCCCTTTTTGCTCTCACTCTGTACTCGTTTCTTTTGTGCGCTCTCAACACAATCGCGCGCTCTCACTCCCACTCCTTCAAGCGCGCTCTCTTTTGCGCTCCGTGTCAGTGGTCCCTGTCGCACTCTCTAACAAAGTAAGTGGCTGTTGCTGCTGCGTGTTGTTAGCTATTACCAACGCGGCTGCGACGACTGCGCTTCTTACAGGGTGCTTTATATTTTGGCTTTTATTTATGTCGTTGTTGTTGTTGTTAGTGCTGTGTAGCTGTTATTGTTGCTGTTGCTGCTGTTTTAAGCCTGGCTTAGAGCTGCATTTTATGCATTTATAATTACTTCAGTGTAGTTTTGTACTTACATATTTATTTATGCAGCTGTGTGCTCTCGCCAGGTAACAAACGTAACGCTCTATGTATGTATATGTATAGTTGGTTGTATATTGGCACTACAATTCGTAAGGATCTCTCCCTCTCTCTATCTACCTCTCGCTATGGCACACTATCACTAAGAGCACTGAGCTGAGGATGGCGCTGCAGAGCGTGGAAACACAGAACGTAACGTATCGTAACGTAGCTTGACGCAAAACGTTAAAGCTTAACGTTGACTTTGCTGACTTTTAGACTGCAGCAACAGTTGCTGCTGATACTCTTGTTGTTGCTGGTGGGTGCACCTTTCGCCACTTTTAGCTGCTGCTGCGCTGCTGCTTCTCTGCTACCACTGCTTGTGCTGCTGACTGCGAGCCTTGTGCTTTGGGCTTTCGAGCTTCTAATGTGCGACTTCTTGGCCTGTTTGTCGTCTGCTGAGCTGTGCTGTCTTTGCTACTGCTTCTGTTGTTGTTGTTGCTTGCGGGCGGCTGTGCATTTTGGATACACACATACACACACACACATGCACACGTACTCACTGCGGCTCGGTACTAACTAACACACACACAGACAAGCGCACAACATTAACATTTGATTTGCGTATTTTGCATAAAACTTTTTAATTGCCACGACGAAAACACGAAACGCGAAGCACGGCTGCGCAGCAGGCGGGGGCGTTGTGGCGGGGGTGGGGCGGGGTGATATAGCGGTTCATTTGCGTCTCTTAGTTGTCGCTGTTGTTGTTGCAGCTTTTGTTGTTGTAGTAGCTTTTGTTTCTGCACTTCAGTTAACAGTTTATACATTTTTCATTGTGCTGCGCGCCTTTTTCTGACCCTGCTTCTTCTTTAAGATTTTTATATTTTTTTAATTTATAAGTATTTTTTTGTTTAATAAAATTTTACGCGCTTTTTTCTCGCATTGCGCGTTAGCTTTTGTTGTTGTTGTTCTTTGCGCTTGCCTTTTGCTTTTTTCTTTCTGCTTTGTTATTAATCACTATTTTTATTTTGAATTAAATTTCTGTTGCTGTTGTTGTTGCTGCTCAGCTTTGATGGCGTCTCGCTTTGGCTCACACAAACATGCACGCTCACGCACACATTCACATACACACGCATACACTGCCATCAAGCCCGACAACGACTCAGCTCAGAGACACACTTACACACATACACTCACAAGCACTCACACACTGACAGGCATACAACGCACACATACACAAGCACACGCGAAACGAACGCGAACGAATTCTGTTTCTTTTCTTAATTTTTGTTGTATATATTTTTTCTTTTACGTTTTTTGGTTTTATTTTGTGTTTATTAAATTAGAAATTTTTATTTTTCGAGTTTGTTGCGTTTTTCGAAAAACACTTAAACGTTTAAATGCTTTTTCATGTGCGAAGAAGCCAAGAGCTACAAAAAAATGTGTGTAACTCGCCTGCACGGAACGGAAAGGTACGAAAAACTTGTCGCGGATGAACGTTGAGCTCGGCTATAATGCCCAAAGAGTCAATTGGAGATTGTTCAACTGTTGAATGTGGCTGTGTTGCTGTTGCTGTTGTTGCCGCTGTTGCTGTCGATGTCTCGGTCGCTGCCGCTGTCTCTGTCGACGCTGCCCGCTCTGTTGCTCTGTGAACAAGGTGCTGTCGCTATCTGTGTGTCTCGCACAGGTGAGTCTGTCTGTGTGAGAGAGCTCGATTATTATTGCTTTTTATGGTTTCATCTCTTTCGTAACTGATATTGAGCGTGCTCTCAGCGTCGGTGTCGCTGTTGGTGTCGCAGTCGTCGTCGCAGCTGGCGTTGGCTGCGTTCGAAACACAAATTCATCGAATCGATGATGATGGTGTCTCTACACTGGCAACAAGGCGACACGCATACAGGTAGAAGTTCAAGCCAGGTCCGTCTACCACGTCTGTCTGCCTTTTGGCCTGTGTGCGTGTGCGTGCACCTGCATCACTCTAGTACGCAGCAGTGGCAGCAGCAGCGTCAGCGTTACGTTTTCTTCAACTAGCAGAAAAGACTTAGGCAACAAACTCTTTCGAAATTGGTGCGAAACTCGACTAAATTCGTCTATAAATTCACAGGAAGCCGATAACGAAACCATCATTTAACCCAAAACAACTTCAACGCCTTAAACTCGTTGCTCTGATCCAGCCCTGACTTTTTGCGCTTTTGTAGCTTTCTTGTTCATTTTGTCCCGTGTGCATTCATTTTCGAACTTTCAAACATTCGAACACGCCGTCGTCTGGGATTTTTTTGTTTTGCGTGTAGCGCCGACGCTGACGGTGACTGAGGCAGCAGCAGCTATTGCTTGGCTTACAGCGCCAGCACCGTTGTGAAAGTGTGTTAGTGCAGTTGGACACCAGGTAGAGGCAGACGCAGAGAGCGAACTCACACGCATACCAAGAGTCAAACACTCACACACACACACTTGCTCTCCTACATACAAGCATACATACGTAAAATAGTTATGCATGTACCACAAATGAATGCCATGTAGCCGTCGGCACAGACTCCGACGCCGCCTTACGACAGCAACAGCAGCAACTACAACAACTACAGCAATAGCAGCAGCAAAATCAACGCTTTGTCGTGTGGACGGTACCGACTGTTTGCTTAGTGTGCTTTCTGCCGTGTTTTCAGTTAGGTCGCATACAGGGTGCTCCAGTTGCCAGCGCAAACCTCAATATAGTTGGAATTTATTTGTTCTGTTAAATGGAAAATAATTTGATCACATTATAAATAATAACAAAGAAACGAAAAGTTAAGATAAAGTAATAAACGTTAAGTACTTTAATTTAAAATTGAAAAACAAGATTTCGTTCTCAAATTTGTCATATAATTTCAGTTTTATTTTCTTGTTTTCTGTTTATTGTTGCAATATAGTAAATTTTTTTTCATTGTTTTTATTGTTTTTTAACTAAATGTATGCTTAATTTAAACATTTTTTTTGTTGCCTTAATGCATTTTGAAATTTTTTTTGTTTTAAATTTGTTTATAATAAGTTTATTTGTTTTTAACTGGTCGAAACTTTTCACTAATACTTTAATTTATTAATTTATTTGTTTGCATTTTGCGATTACATTTACATTTATGTATGCATGACATATACAGTTATATATGTTAAGTTTGTGTTTGTGTCTGTGAGGTGTATTTGTGTATTTACCTAGAAATGCAAATATAATTTATATTTTGTTAAATTTACTCAAATATTTGGTTTTTCTTTGGTGGAACTTTAAAAAGTTTTTGATTTGATTTATCTATTTATTTTTGTATTTTAAGTTATCTGAAAAGTATAAAAATTAAATAAAACATGTACAAAAAAGACAATTGGTTGTTCTTCCTGTTGTTTGTGTCGTTAGTGTTTTTTGTGGTTCATTGTTGTACCCTAAAATTAAGTTAACAAATCTTGGAAAATTTACACTTGTGTTTTACTTTGTTTTGTAAGCGAACACACGATAGCTCGTTTATCGTTGATGGCTATCGATAGCTGTTATCGATATTCGTTACCTAATGCAAGAGGTTCTCGAATATTTTCAATTCCAAGTAGCAGCCTGAGTGATGTAAATTCAATAAAGATGATCTTGGGAGATTTTTAAATATATTTTCTATATATTCTACCAACTGAAGCTATGGGTTTTGAAACGGGAGTGGACTGGCGCATGGGGACAAAGACGGAGAGAGAGTGAACGAGCTTTTAAGCTGTGCAAAGCCTTCTTCTCACTGTCTACTCTCTTTTTTACGTGTGTGTTTGTGTGAGCGTACATGTATGCATAGTTTTGCATTAAAATTATGTCCACCAACTAGCTAATAGTTACTAAAAACATTTTCCGCTTTTACTGAGTCAATACAATTTTAGGACGAACTTATTAAAATTTAAATGCCAACAGAATTTATTTTGGTGCCTGAAAAAACTGTAATAACTGAATACTCGAATCCACTTTCCTTCCCCTTTCCCATCTCGTAATCACCGGTTAAAACTCATGTTAACTTTTGTCTATGATTAATGTTAAATGTTTAATGTTGTTGCTGTTCTTCAGTTAAAAACTTCTAATTAATTCATTAATTATATAATTTACGCTTTACACTCCTTGCTTCCATGATAGGGTATTTCATAGTCAGATAAACCGTAAAAAGTTGTAGTGTCTACTGTACCTTCATCATCTTTATCATCTTCTTCTTTGTTTCTATTGTTTTAATACTGTTTGAATGCAGTAAAAAGTGCGCTTTCAGAAAGTTCTGACGTTTTAGCTATTTTTCTGCTATACTTCGAGGGAAAAGCTGAACATTTGAAAATTAACAATGATCATTTTAAAATCGGTGAATGGAAGACTAAAATATTTTTTTTTGTACAATTTTAGCCTTAACCTAAGAAACTGCACTGTTAAAGAGAACAAAAAGAAGCCTCTTCTGTAGATTTTCTAGCCTTTTTTCCTTGTTGTGTAGTAGCCTTTAAATCTGGAAACATAGTTCGCACGCTTGTGTAGATAGATAGCGGGTCGTTGACGAGGGGTAAACAATTTGTATGTATGAATGGGGTTTCGGAATATCAATCTTGATAAGTCTAGCACAGTGGCAGGTGTTGTGTGTGTGTTAGTGTGTCTGAGTGTATGTGTGTGCGCGGATAGTAAACGCAACTGCTAAGTTATATATACCTACATATACATATATACAGACATACATATATGTGATACATTTCTTGCGGATTTGGCAGTGATATTGCGAAACTTTTTTATTTGTGTGGTTTTTGTTTAGCTCGGTTTTCTTTCGTTTACCGTTAGCCTCATCGTAATCGTTATCGTTATCGAAATAAAATACTTAGTAAGTTTTGGTACGTCTTTAGTATTTTTTGTTGCTTTTTTGCCGTTAAGGTAACGTTATCGACATCGAAATCCGTTGACATTATTATTGTGTAAATGATTTACATATTATTCTGCTTTTTTCTATACTTTAAAACAAATGTACAATAAATATATGTGTATAGGTAATGTTTATTAGTTAGCGTTCAATACTCTATAAATATTTTCATTTTTTTATGTCAAAAATCGAACAAATTTCCATTGCCCTCGGTTTTTTATATTGCTAAATTGAATTTTTTTATATTATCAATTAATTAATTATTAGTTAATTAATTAATTTAATTTCATTCATTTTAGTAATATGTTATTGTTGTTTATTTATTTTTTTTTTGTTGTGTTTTTGGTATTTGTATTTACAGAATGCTTCGATGTCGCTATCCATATATAGAATATATATATATTTATATATATTTATAATGTATTGTATTTGTATGATCTAAAACGTTTTCAAAACTAATTAAGTTACATACAAGTACAAGTATAAATGTAATTAATACGTTTAAAAATGTTGCTTACTTTCATTTCATTTAATCTTTTTTCAAGGATTTTCTTTTTTTAGATTTTTAAATTTGTTTGATGGAAAATAGTATTTGCGTTTAAAGTTCTTTCTTCTTGTTTTTGTTTCGATTTTTTCTCTTTCAATTTGATTAATACGTCTTAGAATAACAATTATTACAGTGTATGATGCTAGTTATATCTCTGGGTTTCGCGGCGTCTGGAGCCCCAAAAATACGCAATACAATATGAAGTTTAAACTGAAATGCCTAGAAATGCTGATCTGATCTGTATCAATTTTGTATCATCGGCTTTAGGTAAATCTACCCAACATTTGCATAGCACACAGCTTCATGTACTTCATCCTAATTCTCCCTCTTCTTCTCTCTTATTTTAACAACTAATTTTATAAATTTCCTAGTTTTGTTTGGTTTGTTAACGACTAGAACATTGTAAAGAAGGAATCGGTTTCACATACATATGTATATGGTAACATATATGGTATCATAACGTCTAAATCGGTTTTGTCCCTAATAAAGGATCCTCTGCTGTTGTTGTGTTGTGTTTTTGTGCCGTTAGCTCTATATATTTTTTTTGTTGCTTTCTCATTTTTCTCTTTTCTTGGTACTGCGCATACGCCAAATGGAGTTGATCTATTTAGTTAGTATGACATATTGCTTTGTTAAGTCAGCTTAACGGCAGATAAGGATAACCGATCAATACTTAAATAGTTAAACAAGTGAGAAAGACAGAGATACAGAGAGATAGAGAAAACAACAACAAAATCAACACAGCACATTACATAATAAGTGTAAGTGTAAGATAACATAAGGATAAAGTTATAGATAAAGGTAAAATCTAAGTAGGACTGTCCGCATTGGAGCCAGCATTCGAATTGTCTTGCATTTGAGCGAGTGTCTTGAACTTTTGCGAGTTTAGGAATCTATCGTAGCAAGAAAATAAAAATCATTACTCACTCTCTTAGACCCTCATCATTTATAGATTTCTCTTACCTGGGATATGAGTCTCTGTGCATCAGTGTGTAGATCTGAATTTGAGCTTCGTCGAAGGTGTGAGTCGTTGGCTCGATCATATTTCGATTAACGATTTCCCGCACTCGTGAGTCTAGAGATACTTCACGCGGCGATAGTATCGATATATAATCCTCGTATATCAGACGAGCTTTCTCCTCCACAACCTCAGCACTATTCTCCTTCTTCAGATCCTCGCAGGCCAGCCAAAACAATATGTTCTCCTCGCTAAATTCACTACGCAGAAAGTCACGAAATACTTTGCGACCATCTGCAATAAATTTAAAAGAGAAAAGAATTTTTTTTCAACAAATGAATTTTATTTTCTTATTTAAAAACTTACTCGAATTCTTCATTAGTTTGTCAAAGCTTTTACCCCAACTACGTATTTCTTCTAACGTGGGTCTGAAAAGTTCAAAAATCATTAAGTAAATCCCCAAAAATATTTAAATGGAAAAGAAACTTACTGATCGCCGTCTAGGAATTCGGCACTAACGAGATCACGTTTGGTGGGCGCGTTTTCATCGGCGTTCTTAATAGCAAGACTGTTGAAGAGAACAGACAATAGATACAGTTTTTATACTCTCTGCAAAAGAATATTGGGTTTGTGAAAATGTATGTAACAGGCAGAAGGAGGCGTGGCAGACCCCATAAAGTATATATATTCTTGATCAGCATCACAAGCCGAGTCAATATAGCCATGTCCGTCTGTCTGTCCGTCTGTCCGTCCGTATGAACAAACAGATTTCAGAGATGGTAAGAGCTACAAGTTTGAGCTTGGTCTCAATCGATCACATATTTAGTCATTCAATACAAGAATCTTTTTTATTTTCGATGCCACGCCCCATTCGCCCACAATGATGAAAAAACTAGACACACCTCGGAAAAAATTGGTGTTTTGGGCGAATATCTCAATAACTATTGCACCTAGGATCACCAATCCTAAATGCATTGACATTTAAAATTTTGGACTGCCACGCCCCTTTTTCCCACGATTAATAAAAATAATTCTCCACTTTCGTTCCGTTTTTAGGCGTTTGTTAATATAGTACAGTATTGTAATTTATAATTCGTGTTGAGGCTAACTATATCAAACTATTCTGAAAGGCGCATTGAAATCGCACTATAAACAAGAAAACTAGAAGCGTTACAATTTTGATAATTGAATGCGAAATCAATGTATGAGTGCACGCTGGCCGCACCGAATACACACCTACATACATATATGCATCATATATTGCCATTCGTATGTGTATTCGCATACAGACAAGCAGATGTATGTTTGATTATGCTTAGATTGTTTTTGTTTCAAAGTGTTTAATGCAAGTACTACACAATGTGATATCTCTAGACCGATTTTAATAATTTAATCGGGAAAAAAGGCAGAGAGTATTTTACGGTCGGGCTTGCTAGACTGTACTTTCCTTACTTGTTATTCAGTTTTTTGCATATATTACTTAAGGTGATATGTCAAGTTACTACAGCTTAGATAAAGATTTATTTCTAACCGATAGTTTCTGTTTGATACTCGTTTGTTTTTTAGCTAGTCTTTTATAATTGACATTCATAACTTTTCTGTATTTAAAACTTTTGAAATCATTATCAAATATATAATATATAAATTTGCTCACGACAGCTGTAATAGTACAGAAGCATAATCAGAATTTCATTTCAGACTCGGTGGCTCCAGCTCTTTTAGTCTCGTTGGAACGAACACAACATACCCTCGCAGGGTATACCTTCGTAAGATATGTTTATTAATTTCTCAAACTTATAAATTATTAACTTTCAAACACTGATTGAATTGTTTAAGTAAATGTTTGTAGGATTTAAAAAAAATTAAAATTACGGTTCCTGTTTCATAAAATCAATGTTTACAGCCTGGTTGTTTACACTTGAATGCATTAAGTAAATGTTTATTCAGTTAAAAGCGAATTTACAAGTTCAATTGAGCTTTTTAAAAGCTTAGCTCAGCATATAATGTGAGTACAAGGGATCGGTAGAACGGTTAATCCCCAAGAAAAAATTATACATTAGTTTAGATATTAATATATTTACACGATACCAAAACATAGGAATGAAGAGAGCTTCTAAAAAATTGCGGTGTTTTTGGAATAGCAAACGGTTCACTCTAAACTGTCCACAGGTTATCAACAAATAGGTTTGACTGCTGAGTATCAGGTAAGCATTACATAGAGCTCATCAATATTTCTTATCAGTTTGCCAATAACATACCACAGTATGTGTGTGTGTATGTGCCTGCTTATTTGTGAATTAACTGTACACGGATGATTAAGTGTATAGGGAAATGGGCAACATAGGCGCGAGAGAATCATTGCCGGCCACCCAGCAAAGCAGAGCAGAGTACACAATCAAGGGCAGCTTTTATTTTCATTCACGAAACGTCGCAACATTTTTCTAAGCACCAAACACCAAACACCAAACTGATGTGATTTTAAAAATGCCTAAATTCGAGAGCTTTTTTGTTGTCTAATTTGACGCATTTGAAAATGTGAATGAAACATGTTGTCAGCATTAGCCATAGAGTTAGAGAGAGACAGGAAGCGTGAGAGAGCGCAAAGCGCGAGTGCAAGAGCTGAGAGCTTTTACTATTCGCCTAGCACAGCGTTGCCAGCTGTTAGCAAAAGTATATGCAGGCAACGACACTCACTTCGTACAATGGTGCATATGCATGAAACTTTTGAAATAAATTCGTTTTCATAACTATTATTTCCCGAGTTGTTTATGATTATACTTCTATATAATACAATACCCGCAAATTATATCTATAAAGCAGTGTGCGAGGGATACACATCAATTTTGGTCAGTTTCACACAGGACTCCTATTTATTTGTTATTGTTAAGAAGGACATAATGCCACGCCCAATTTATGTTAGAATTATTTGAGCAATGTACAAGTGAAAGTCGATATCAAATGATCGTTCTTGTCTAATTATTAAAATCCAAACAACGGGCAAATACACCATAGTGATGCGTGGATGCGCGTGAGTGTGTCCCGTGTGTTTGTGTATGTGTGTGTGATTATGGGTGATGTGAGTTTGGAGCCCAGAAACTTACCACTTAGCCCTGTTGTTGTGGTTAGACGACCAACGGCGCAGCGACCATGAAATAGATTTTTGATAGAAGTTAGCATCCAATAGAGTGTAAGCTGTAAACTAACTGCAAATACTCACCAGGAGCAGGAACAACAACAGCACCAACAAAAACAACATGGCTTTTGAGACTGCGATCGCTGAAGCGGCGCATTTGATTCCTGGAGTACATTCGATGTGGCGCTGCCGCTGACCGGTAGCGTTGTGCCTGAACTTGTGCCGCTGACTACACCGGTACCGCCGCCAACACCAACGCCACCCCCGCCCCCGCTTCCAGCTGTTGAACTTAAGGCGCTGACTGCGCCTGTGCTATCGCCGTTGCCGTTCCCGTTATTAGCCGCTGAGTTCTGTGAGGTGGCCGTCATGCCGCGCAAACGACAGCCACTGGGCAGCTCGGAGACAGTACAGGACATACTGCAATTGGATTTAAGCATCTAGTACGACATACAAAAACAAATACAGGGACAGGCACACACACATTCACACTTTGATAATTTGGCCACTTACCTGCCCTTTTAAAGTTTCAGTTGATGATGGTGTTGGCGTCGCTGCCACAGCTGCTGCTGCTGACGCTGCTGTTGCTGCCAGGCCGCCCACTGCCACTGACCTAGCTACAGTCCTTTACAGTCGTTCGTTTGTTCGCTCGTTTCTTGGTTGGGCTGCTTCGTAAGTTATTCCGTTCTTCGTGCCCTTGTCCTGTCTGTCTCCGTCTCTGTCCGTATCGTTCTGCCTCTCCCACTCCCACTCTCAGCTCAGCTCACACTCCCACACAGAGCACTTAGCTACTGTAGGGTAGGCGCGTTGGCGTTTGTCGCCCCTTCTGCGCACCCAAAAGAGAGGGAGAGAGAGAGAGACTGTGAGAGAGCGCGAGCGAGCGAGCGAGTGGAAAGAGAGTGAGTGTAAGCAAGAGAAAGTTACGTATTTATGTTTTCGCTAATAACTTTTTATCGAGTGCTTTTGCTTTTGCCTTTGCCTTTGCCTTCCGTCGCTTATGCTTGTGATTGTGATTGTACTCTGCTCTCGCGTCTCACGCGCTCTTGAATTCTTCGTTTTTGTTGTTGTTCTTTTTAGTAGTGCTTCTGCTGCTGCTGCTGAATGTTTTCTTGCTCTCGTTCTTGTTGTTCTTTGCTGTTGTTCATCTAATTCTAATATTTTTATATTTTGTACATGCATGTGCGGAGCATAAATTTGCTCTGCTTTTTGGTCTCTGCTGCTATTTCCTTGTGCTGTTCTTTGATTTTGAATCTGTCAACAAATATGATCAGGAAAAAAATCATAATTAATTATTATTTTATTGATTTGTACTGTTTCTTATTGATATTGTTGTGGTTTTTTTTGTGATGCGTTGCATTTGTTGTTGCTCCTGCTGTTACGATTAGTACGCTAGGTGGGCTCTCGATTTCACAGACATTTCGCGTGGGCAGGTGGTAAAGATGCTTCAAGTGAGCGAGTGAGGGAGCGAGGTGAACGAGTGGGGGGAGAGAGGTGTACAAAACAAGAGGAAAGAACAGATAAAGGAAGCATGATGTTTGCCGTTATAGTTGTTGTTGGGTACTTAAACAATTACACTTTTGGGTTTTGTATTTTGTATTTACAGCAAAATTAGTTTGTAAAGAGGGACTGGCGATTGGTTTAATGAACATCGAGCTTCTTTTAGTTCTGCTGTGTACCAGTGTTGTGAAATTTGATTTGATTTAATTCCATTTTATTGTACAGCAGCTGGAGATGCTTTCTGTAGCTGTTAGCTGTTGTTTTTGTTCTTGTTATTTTTACGACTGCCACTCGAAATTTGTATTTATTTCTCCTGCTAATCATTACACAGACTCATAATTGGACACACTCACGTACACACGCAGGCAACAAAAACATATTAGTGGCGTTGGCGAGGTCGCCTAACCGTTATTTTCTGCTATACTTTTCTTTCGTTTTCAGTTTGTTCGGCTTTTATAGCTTTTTTTATATTTGTTTTTGAATTGCAATTATTAGGTTTTGGGGATGATGGAGCGTATACTTGATTTCCAAGCGTTTGCTGCTGCTTGGACTCCGCTGAAACTGCTGCTGCTGCTGCTACTTGTTATTGTTTTTGTTTATCGTTTGTGTGTTGTATTTTGGGCAGCTGCTGGTTGCATCTGATGCTAGAACTGTTCGTTGCAGACGTTACAATTGCTAAAATATCGAAACATTTTTCAATTGTGTTGGCTTCCGCTCACACACACCCACACATACATACACTAGAGCAAACAAACACACACCAATACAGTCGAAGCACTTTGATTTTGATGTGTGTATGTGTGTGTCTTCTCTATGAATTTAGGAGCAACGAATATATACAAATTTTTTGCTTGCCACTGCCACACTAAAAATATGTGTAGGTAATTTTTTTCTTTTTGCTCTGAATGATTTTGCTTTGATTCAATTTCTATACAGAGAAAGAGAGCGAGAGGCAGAGAGGAATAGTCAGAAATTCTGACACTGTGTGTGTGTGAGTGAGCGAGTGAGTGAGAGCGAAGTAGTCGAATAGAGAAGGGGTGGGAAGGGGTGTGGGTGGGAGCAGTGCAATTTAACTAGGTTTTCGTTAGATTTCATCTTAAGTTTTTTTCATAATTGCTATCGTTGACTTTGCGATTCAAATATTTCAATATTCACATTTTAGCTGCTTTTTCACGTTTCGATAAAACACTTGCCATATTTTTTGGGGCTCTGCCTTTACCACATTATTGCTATTTCATTTTCACTGCTGCGCTTTTTTCTATACATGTGTGATTTTCTTCTTTGGCTATAATTTTTTCGTATATAGTTGTATACGAATGTGGTTGTGTGCGTTCGTGTGTGTGTGCGCGCTCTGATAGCCAAAACCCAAAATCCTCGACGACAACGACCGACAACCGAGAATCGACGACCGCTGACAACGGCAACGGCAACGAGAACGACAACGACAACGGCACGAGCACAAGTGCTAACGTTTCTCTTTGCATGGGCAAAGGCTGGCGACTGACTGCTGATTGAAGGAAAAGCTCCAAATAGCTATACAGCCAGCCGTCAGCCTATTGGAGCCAGTCGAAAGCGAACCGATTCCGATTAGATTCCTGGTACACATACTTAACACACGACATGTGCTGCTTGAGAGCGTTTTGCAAAAAGAGTAAAAGCTCGCTCGCCCGCTAGCTCTCCCAATCTCACTCTCTCGCACTATGTGGCTGGAAATTAGTTAGCAGTTGAGCTTTTTTAAATAAACTGGGGAATGCCTTTCTTTCTCTCCATCGTTCGCAAGCATTCTACCCCGGGCAACAATTGTTTTGAAAGGATGACAAGCCTGCCAGGGTTGTATTTAAGCTTTTTAATTTGTGCTTTGGAAAAAGGAAAGTGTAAAATACGAATGACTTTAAGTAAGATACATTATTTACTATCGCAATTTCATATAAATGAGCGCTTAAAACTAGACATGTCCATTGCCAAAATCCATAAGATGCACGGTTCTTACGTGTACAGCCTGATTGTACAATCGGCGCCGGTGGAGAACACCCAGGGTTGCACCGGATGCCAGCTAACGTCCAAAACACCGAATTCCTCGCGCTTTTCGTGCGTCTGCAGTTTCTTGAGTGGCACAATCAAAGGATTTTGCAGCAAATCACTAAAAAACGTAAGGATACTTAATGAAGTAAACAAAAGAGTTTACATAAAACCAATCAATACTCACTTGTATACCATGCCATGAGAGACAATAACCGCCTGATCATCGCTGCCCGAGGCAAACAGTGGGTACCGCAAATGGAAGGCGACACTACGAACAGCATTGCGATGCAGTCGCATTGTTTGATACGGTTTGGTGGAGAGATCCAGGTCGAACCAGAGCATCTTTTTATCGTAGGTGGACACCAGTAAATTGTCACCCTTTGGATGGATGGACATGCCCGATATCCACTTGGAGTTTGTCAATAGCTTCTTAATCAGTTCCTGTTTGACCAGATCATAAATGCGAATGTTGTGTTGGGTCTGCAAAAAATTAAATTAAAATTAAAGTTAAACTGCTAATAACTTGGGTCTGGATGAAGAACCTACGGCAACAAAGAAGCATGGCTTGACGGGATGGAAGAGCACGCATTGGATGAGGCCTTTGCTCTTCGAAAAGGGTATTTGGGAGCGACGTTTCGAAAGCTGGTGAATAAGTGCTGAGCGATTGGCTCCCTCTGGCATCACGGTGGCAAGATAATCACCTCGTCCGTGCCAGGTAACTTGACGTATGGGCTTGAAATGGGTTATGACTACACGCACACCCTTCTCCTGCTCATCGACCTCGGCATTTGACCACTGGACAGCAGTTTTGATGCGCTCATTCTCGATTATGTCCGAACTGGGTGACTCTGCGAGAAGATCATCGGTTTTCTTAATAATCAACTTGTCGCCCACCTTGGGGTTGATTAATAGCAGGCGACTTCCGGTGGCTACTGCAATTATTGATAGCTTGGCATTTGGACACCAGGCCACACAGCGGACCACATCATCCGTCTCGATTGTGCGAATGCAACGACCCGTAGCAATTTCCCAAACTACAAAATAGTTTAAAATAATAAAAAGAATTTTTTTGTATTAAAACCTGTACTCACTCTTGACTGTCTTGTCATCAGAACCGGAGACCATATACTCGCCCTTGGGCTCCACGCTAACGGAACGCACAAGATCTGTGTGCCCGCAATAGACAAGGCTCTCCACGGTTGGGAATGGCTGCAGATCGCGTGGTGAAGGCAGTTTTGGTATCAGATACTCGGCGTCAATATTTAACTTGACGCGCTTAGCACGCGGACACAGGTATAGATCCAGACAGCGGAGGAAGCGTTCTCGCAGGTAGCGGGAATAGGCAGGAACCTCTCGAAGCGATTTGAATTTCTGTGGCATAAAGTGAAGCTTACGCTTGTGAGGCTCATCCTTGAGTTTGAGCCATTGCTTGGCTTCCTTCTCGTCAAACAGATATTCGGGTGGTGGATTATAGGACTCTGCATGACCGGGCAGATCACGTTTGGGAGCAGATACTGGATCGTGGATGCGACGCATATGCTCCCGACTGGTGTCGGTTTCCCAGAGCATATAGAATTTGGGACCACGCTTTTGCTGCTTTTCACGCTCCAACTCCTCAGTGGTCTTCATCCAGCCCATTTTGAGGGCATGCACCATGCGAGATACCTTCTTCTTTTCCGATACGGACGGCAAGAATGAACGCTTGTGATCCGGAACATTCTTTATGGGCATTTTCTCCACCTCAGAAGTGAACCACTCGACCCAAGGCTCATATTCATTATGTTCGGGATTGGGGATACGTGCCGAGTTAACGCGTTTAATTAAGGCAATGTCCTCATCGGTGAGCAAGACTTCCTGTCCAGTTTGCGGATCCTTAACAGTTCGCCAGAAGTTGGGATCTTCAATCTTACGCAAAAAGTCATCAATTTGATCGCCCTTTGGCGGTTTCACAATCTTCTTGGCATCCCAGTCATAGCCAATGTGTTTGTACTCATCATACCAATGCATTGGTATGTTTCCCACCGTATTTCGAATATCCTCTTCGTCAGATGTGTCAGAATCCTCATACTCCACCTTTGAGGGATCTCGTGCAATTACCTGAGTAAACACATTTTTTGGGTCCACGCTTTTAAGGGATGCTGCTGCTTTGCTGCTACTTGGCTTCTCCTCTTTGTCACTCCCCTCATTTTCACTAATTTCACTTTCATTTTCATCGCTTTCGGATTCTTCTTTATCTTCGTCGTCGTCCTCTTCTGATCCTTCTTCGTTATTCTTTATTCTGCCTAGATAATTTCCTTCTTCGTCACTCTCAAACTCGAGATCTTCGCTGCTGTCCGACTGGTACTCCTGGTCGATTCCCTCGTCGTCAGTTGAGTCCTCGCCAGGGTCTTTGACAGCTTGCAGCAAATCCTTGAAATAAACATACATTAATTTTGTCGTGTTCTGTTTGCACAGTTTTTTCGTGTACTTACTTCATCCTCTTCATGGTTTGCCTCTTCATCTAAAACCTGTACATTTTTGGGCTCCGCTTCTTTAGTTTTACGTTTAGTAGCTTGCTTTTTAGTCATTTTTATTAGAAAACAAAACGAACGAGCGCGGCGCACGTGTTGCGGCACAAAACTTCGATTGCAATGAACAATCGATTACGTTTGTAAAATTTTGTGTGAATGTCGATGAAGATCAGCTATTGGCGTATCGGCTCCAAAATGCGTCCGATTAAATTAACACATTTAAAAGTAATTGAAAAGTTTTTTGGTTTATATTTATTATTATAAATCATGGGACAATATCTGAATGAAAATGAAATGAAATGAAAACAAAATAATAATTTTAATATCTTTTCGATCAAAATTCAAAGAATTAAGTGAATTTAACAACCAACGTAAGATTAAGAATATTTGGTTAAAGTAAGAAAAAATAATAACATGAATTATAGAAATTATTAGCGGTGTGAAAGAAACTGAATATTAACATGAAATCAGATGTAAGCCGATAATATTTGCATTCATATGCAATTCAAAGAAATGTTGTAAATATAGTAAATTTCGGTTACTCTTAGTCAAAAGTCTTGATCAATAATAAAAAGTATAATTTAATGTTTGTGAAACTTCAGATTCTATGAATTAAGTCCATCCACAAAATGTTGAATCGATATATCGCAAATATGATTAATATCGATTGCTCGATTCGAGAATCGATTTAAGTTCCAGCTCTACAGAGGATGAGTGTAAAAATTGAATAAGTTTCTCACAGTAAAATGTGAAAAAAGTGCTAAATTGGCACGTATTCTATTGGGGTATAACAATTAAAAGGCAATATATTGCATTATCTCAAAACTTAATTTCCAACGCGTGAGCTTCATCGATTTGGAGCAATTTTATACAATTTTAAAAATGGCTGCACCGCGACGTCTGCGCAAGGAACTCGTAGATTTGCAGGAAAGCAGCTTAAAATCATTTCGTGACATCAAGGCCGATGACGATAACCTTCTGCGCTGGACGGGCCTAATTTTGCCCGACAATCCTCCCTACAACAAAGGAGCATTTCGGATCGAAATCAACTTTCCGGCAGAGTATCCCTTTAAGCCACCAAAGATTAGCTTCAAAACAAAAATCTATCATCCCAACATTGATGAGAAGGGCCAAGTTTGCTTGCCAATTATCAGTACCGAGAATTGGAAGCCAGCGACGCGCACGGACCAAGTGGTGCAGGCACTGATAGCATTAATTAACGATCCAGAACCAGAACATCCATTACGTGCCGAGCTAGCCGAGGAGTTTCTCAAGGATAAAAAGAAGTTTGTGAAGAACGCCGAGGATTACACCCGGAAACATAGCGAAAAGCGTCCAGCGGATTAGTCCAATGAAACCCATTCGCCGGCACCAAGCCAAAGCAAGCGCAGCTGGATGAACTCCCCCCTATCCTGATGATAAATCAACATCCAAAAACACGAAATTAACATAAAATTTGCGTAGAAAAAAAATTAATAAGAAATGCATGTATAAACTGTTTTAAAGGTGACGAAAGTCAACGCAGCACAGTTTTTACAAAACTTGTCGAAATTTTGTATAAACTCCAAGTAATAACTATTGTAGTAACTAATTTGCATTAATTGTTTTTAAATACGAAAAATACATATGTAAACGAAAATCGAAAGGATCATGGATCATCATTTATGGAAGATAAATAATATATGCACACATACTAATTAACAAACACAATTTCTTCGAGAGACTGAAGTCTCTTTAATTTCATTCTCGCTGCCAGTCTGCTCCGTTTGCATCCGTATGGGAAACGAATCCTCGCCCAGCATTCGCCGATAGCAAGCCACCAGGACACTATTGTTGTAGAGAATCAAAGCATTACTAAACTGATTCTTTTGTAGTTGCTTCAGGTTGAGTACACTGTGTATCACATGTTGCCGCGCATCGTCGCTTAGTAATTGATGCAGCTGTTCCATAATCTTCTCATCTCCCTGCAGGCCACTCAGTGTGATGGTCTGCTGCGGAAGAGTGTGATCGAACTCAGTCTGACGATAGATGAGTTCCGTCAGGTATAGCAGTACAGAAGCCGCATAATGCGTGAGAATTAAGAAATTATGAAAAACAATTTTCTGTGGCCTTTGTTTATGCAATGATCCAATGAGTCGCACAAAGAAATCGCGTTGAACAGCGTGAAAAGTTGACTTATCATCATTATAAATCGGCAAGGCGTAATTAAGTGTATCAATGCTTCCCTCGCTTTTGTCAAACAACACACACTTGGACGCGGTTTGCCATATCGGATCCAGCTGAAATGTGTCCCGAATACGCAAGCGAAGGAGCAGCATTGGCTCTGAAGCGAACAGACTGCTTTGCAGTTCTTTAACCGGTGCTCCTCGAGTTATTTGAACTTTTAATTCTGCTCCCAGAGTCTTTACATGTGTGTAACTTTTTATGCCAGTCGGACATTTTTCTAGCTGATTGAATTCCCGTCGTAGGCAGTAGATTTGTTTTAGAAGATCGCCCTGTCTGAGGTGCTCCCGCTCAGTGTAGGAACCGCCATAAACGGGCACTGTGAATCCCAGTGCCTTGTTGATATCGTGTGGCTTAACAATACACAACTCATCGGACAAAGGATGCACCTTGTAGCGGTTGTAGTACATGGCGGAGACAACACCCCGTAGATGGTGCAAGTGCCGCACATAGTAGCGATCCTTGGACTCATATGCATAGATGCTGCTCTCGATGGCGTCCACCTGAAGCTTTAGAAAGAGTCTGCAACCGATTTCATGTTGTAACAAAAAATCATTGGGAATCTGGGATTTGCTAAAGAGAGGCATCACCATGGCATCATTGGGTTGTGCCAGCTTCTTCCGCAGTTCTTTCAATAGACGTGGCAGTCCGGGTGTGTTACTTTTGTAGCCTAGGCAGATTACATATACCTCTGAATTGCCACGTTTCGACGTCGCCGGCTTGTAGATATGTACACGCTGGAAGACGCAGTTCACCATGTACATCAACGAAACGCTGCAGGCCTCAAACAGCGTAAACATTTTTATAAGAAAATTGCCTCCTGGACTAAGGATCCCCAAGGCACTAACAACTTCGGCAAATAATAGACGAGCGACGATCTCCTCCTGACAATCTGGCTGAGCAGAGCAGTCGATAGAACCATCTGCTGTGATCAGATGAACGTTGTCTTGGAAATCTTCAACACAACGTTGCGACATGTGGTCTATGTTGTCGACATTCAGCAGGTTGCCAGTAAAGTCCCCATGAAACAACCAGTTGTCAAGGGTGTTGAATATAAAACGGTCGTCCGTTATCATTTCGTTGAGTGCGTTTCCCTCGTAGTACGGATTCAAAGTAGTCGAACGCCAGTTCCAGTTGATCTGCGAATGAAATTTCGAGTGTCTGTTAGTTCTGGTGTATCTTGGAACTTGCTACCTACCCACCTCACTTGGCTTGTGCACCGAGTGCAGATAATGATTAAGTGCAGCTATGAAGGCTCCAGGAGCCTCGCATAGATGTAGACTATTAAACACCGGATGTGTGACCAAGGGAAATCGATGCAAGCACTCAAAGATCTTACACCAAGCTACCTGTAATTCAGCCAAGTTTAATCATATCCCACATCATTTAGATTGAGCTATAATTTACGGTAACGAATTCTGCCTTTGTTTCGTTTTTAAGTCGCCATGAAATCTCTCCGGATGGATCACGTCGGTTTGTGTGGGTACTCCACTCTTGAACCCCATAGTTGTTGAGCTTGCTCTTCACCGTGTTCAATTGATCCTTGAGATTCTGCAGAGACTCAAACTGGTAATATTCGCTGAACAGCGGCTTCTGCTCGGGCAGTAACCAGGCGTTGCTGGGCTGCTGTTGATATTGGAATTTCTTCTCAAATAACTGCTCAACTTCTTCTCGAATGCTTAATTTGGGACGCATTCTTAATTGTGTTGCAATTAGTCAAGATTGGAATATTATTTAATTTTTCACAAAAAATAAACTTTTGTTGTTGAAACCAACAACGCCGAGCCTATGCCAGTAGTGTTGCCATTCACAATTGCTCCACTGTTATTAACAGAATGGCAAAATGGCTTGCGGGCAATAATAAAGTTATAGAATTTCTGTTTGCTTATCAAGTACACAGAATTAGAAAAGATAAATTTAAGCTAGCAAAATAGAATAAATGCCATTTAAAGTAGCATTTAAATTAAGAAGAATTCTGTATCTTTGCCGCCAATTAATTTGATGGCAATAACATGCATTCGAAATTAACGCTGCAACTTATCGATAATGTTATCGCTTTTTTAGCAACACCAAAATTACACCGCAATTTTCAAATCTATGTTACAGTGCAATTTTAAGTAAAAACTTAGAAACAAATATGAAGTAATTCAAATAAAGTTAAATTGCTTAATAAAAGTTTAAGTGTATTAAGAATCATACAAAGTCTCTTAAATACAATTGGATATATTTACAAAATATATGTATTTACAAATATGTAATATATATAATAATTACATATAATAATATGTAATATATGTAATTAAAAAACATTCAAATTGGTGTTTTGCTTAAAAAAGGAACATTTCATTATACCGTTTCTCAACAATTCCGATAAAATTTCTTAGAAAGTACCACTTTTCTGTAAATTTAAAAAAAACATGAAAAAAGATAGCTTTCCTGTCGGCCTTTCGAAATATGTGCTTACAATATGAAATGCATAATTAAAAATAAATGTCATGATTGAAGTTTGGATTTCGTTAAAACGGTATGTGCATAAAGGGAAACAATAAAAATAATATTAATAAAATAGAAATAAGTTAGAAAAAGATATTATGAAACCATCAAATAAAACTTAAAAACATTTATGGCCAAATCGATGACTCGAGCTATGAATATTAATCTGCACATTAAGTCACAGTTGGAAATGCTTTCGATGCAACCGGAAATAGATAATACGTTAAATTTTTGGTGGGCACTTACGGTACTTTTGTAAAGCTCAGCCTTTTTATTTATGACGATAAAAAGTATTTGATTCGAAAACAGCTTCAAAAATGTTTTGAACTGCTTGAATCATCGCGATGATGTCTTGAGTATTGGAATTCAAATTGTTTTATTTACTTTTTTTTTCATTTTGGAATTGTATTTTGGTCTCTTTCGTTTTGTTTTTTTTTTTTTTGACTATATGGTCACTAAATTGGTGCGTGAGCTGGCGACTTTATAGCTATCGAAATGAAACGTGTGTATTATGAATAACAATATTCAAATTAATACACTGGGATCCAAAAGTGCACCGAGTGAAACCTTAACCGTCGTTGTCTCTTAGGATCGGCAAACGAGCAGACGTCTCATTCTACAGCGCGGCACGATCGTATATAAGCCTTACGCTATACATACGTACTTATGTACATAAGTCTGTGTTATACTCGTGTGTATTTGTCGCTCGGCACGTGACTCTTTTTTATAATCGGCCATCAATACAAATTCTACTTATAGAGTTAATGTAATGTGAATGAGCAGTTGTCTATAGAAAGAAGTGAACTGAGACATGCCTGTGTTGCCTTCTTCTTCTTTTCAGTTCTTCAATTCCCTTTCTTCTTCTTCTTAGAGTGGCTGCAAAGTGAAGTTCAGTTGAAGTTCTTCCCATCAAGCGGAAATAGCCGTGCCGGGATTTAGACACCGTCTTTGGGGGCTTGGATTTTGTGAAGGCAAATTCCATTACGGCGACAAATTCGGACTTGGATATATGATAGTGATTGTGGTTGCGGACGTGGACGTGGACACGGCTTTTGTTGGCAACTAAATTTTATTTAATTTCATATTTCTTTACTCCAAAAGGGAGTTCATTAATATGCCAAACAGGCGCCATTGCGCTAAAAACGCTCTGCGTCGACGTCGGCGTTGTCTTCAGCTACCTGCCGGTGACAGTCTGTACAGTATAAATACACACACACGCATGCACCCCCACTTTGCATAGGCATTTACTATGTGCTTGTGTTTTGCTGGCAACGGGTATCAATCCCCGTTTTAGACAACTATTTAATGTTTTTTTTGAATTGTTTAACTTTTTCGTTTGAGCTGCACATCACACACAGACACATCCCTATACACACACACACACACACACACACACACCACACACACACACACACACACACACACACACACACACACACACACACACACACACACACACACACACACACACACACACACACACACACACACACACACACACACACACACACACACACACACACACACACACACACACACACACACACACACACACATCCTCAAACACATTGTCACGTAAATTGAAACTTCTTCAATTGTCGCTTTTGGGCTTCTAACCGCCGCTGTCTCCGTCACCGTCGCCGTTAACGCCGCTGTCTTCGTCTCTGCCTCCGTCGTCGTCGTCACCGCTATTTGCTCAATTTTAGTCTGTGTCCGAGGTGTGGTGCTAAGCTCGACTCGGGGCTTTAAAATCAGTTGCCAATTAGTTTTCATCGCTGACGGATTACAATTGCCTTTGCGTCTTGTTCAACTATTGAAAAGACCCAACCAAAACATTAAACTCAAAAAAAAAAACTTGTTAAGTGTCACTCAGAAAACAGGGAAAAAAATAATAAAAACAAGCATTTCATTGATAAAAACACACACAAACCGTTCATGAGAAATAACAATAACAATATTTGTGCTTGTGTATTTTTGAATTTTGAAGTGTTTCTTCTTTTTTAACTTGTGTTTATCTCCAGCATCGCATCTATTGGTAAATTGGCAAGATGTCGGCATAGCTGATGTTTGAAAGCGCATTTATTTTAAAAGCGCTATGCTGCATCTAGTCAGTTATCCAATGGAAAAGTCAACGATTAAATAACATTTATTTAAGCAATTCAATTTTAACTCTTCGATTAAGAATATGGGTTATATATTTTATTTTAAATCTCATTGCAGCAATCTACCTACTAAGAAATTTTCTTTTCCGGAAAGATATTTAAATACAACTGCCGCCAGAATTGATTGGATTAACCACTTTCTTCTTTATGTATTTGGATGTATTGTTTATCCATTAATGACTAGTCATTAATAAACTAGTTTTAATGATTGATTGAAATTCATAACCAAAATAAATATATAATTTCTTTCGTACTATTAATTTTAAGTGTAATACTCTGTATAACTTATGTATGATTTACTGAAAATAAATAAAATGTATGGCTTTTTTGATCATCTATAGTAATAGTAATCTAAATGTTCCACAAATTTTTCCAAAATATGAAATAAAAACAAAGCTTTCGATTAATTTAATTTATTTGCATTTATAGAATTTAGAAAAATGTTCAGAAACCAGTTGGCAGCACGCACGTATTTTGAGCTCCCGCCAAATCGGATGTCGATGCATTTTGCAACACTTTAGTGTAAAATATTTGTCGACACACAATCGATATGGTGTTGCATTCCGATAAGTCCTGTTGCTGGAAAAAGTAAACAATTAGCGAAATAAAGTAAAATAAAACTGGATAATCCAATTAGAAGCATTTCTTAAGTGATGGACAGCCAAGTAAGTTTGATGGAAGGACTGTACAGAATACTTGCTGCAATGAGTGCGCCCATTGACGCTGTGCACTACAATTAATCGCTTCACACAAATTAGTTGCGAACTTTTGTTATCTAAAAGTGGCTTTGTGATAAATCTTAAGTTTACTCACAATACTAGTACTGTACATATGAGAACAACAATAGGTAGTAAAAGGAACGGGAGTTTTTAATGACGTAATAAATTCGTAGAATTTTGGTTATCGCCCAATATTTGTTTGTTATAGAAAGTTATTAAGTAGGGGCGTTGCTATTCTTACTTTTGTTTTTTTCAGGCACCAATAGACGATCTTTTATTGGACATTGTGGACAATGCTTGGCGCATGGAAATATTGCCATTCGATCAGATATTAGTACCAATTGAAAAGCTACCCGATCCCGAAGCCGACGGTGGTGATTCACACCTGACACTGAGCGAACAGGTGAGCAATCAGACAACATTGATAAACAAAAGTTACCATATCAAGAGCTAGTAAAATGTGGTATGACCAAACGCTTCTAGGAACAAAAGTGGACGGATTTGGCGCTTGGATCATTGGCGCCGGATGCCGCTTTAATCGATCAACTAAATATCACAGCTATCTAACCAAGGACGGGCAGCCCACGTGTGAGCACGTCTCCAACGCTGCTGGTACCACAAGTCCAACATGAGTAGCAGTAGCACCACCTCAAGCAGCACCAGCACCAGCAATAACAGTTCTGTACACCAGCACCTACACTCACCTAGTAAACTAACTGAATTCGCTCGTAATTTCGAGGATAAACCAGAATCTTTATTTGGTCGCGTCGTTAACAAAATCCAAAATGTCTACAATCAAAGCTACAACACAGTCAATGATATATCCAGTGGCAACACCAGTATACAAGTTGGAAAATCCATGTTCTATGCGGATAAGAAAACGGGCAATGCTGACGCGGACAACATCGAGGTGGCCACTGACAGTAGAGAAGATAGTGCCTCCTCCAGTCTGAGCTCAACTCGTCCACAGCCGCCAACCACTCTGAAGCTCTCCAATAGCACAATGAATACAGAAACAACCGTTGAGGAATCTGAAGCCAACGAGCGTGTCGATAAATTTCCCAGTGAAGAGAATCAGAATCAGGGTCGCACTGTGTCCAATGTACTTAAACACATTAGCAATATTGTGGCCTCCAAAACCAACAATGTGAGTATAAAGTATTATTTACTATATCCAGCTTGATTTCAATATTTGCTTGTAGGACTTGTGCAATTACAAAGAGACCAAGTTGCAGCAGCTATGGATGCCGGACTCAAAGGCAAAGGAGTGCTATGATTGTACACAAAAGTTTTCTACGTTTCGTCGCAAACATCATTGCCGTCTATGTGGTCAGATCTTCTGCTCCAAATGCTGCAATCAAGTTGTACCCGGCAGCATAATCCGTTGCGAGGGTGACCTTAAAGTCTGTAATTATTGTTCAAAGATTGTGCTAACCTCGCTCAAATCATCGGACTCGAGTATGGGCGAAGATCTGCAAGCTTTGCAGCAACATCTAAGCAATAAGCTTGAAGTACAGGAAAGTACATCCAATGTTCATTCAGCACAAAAGCATCGGAATCAATTTTCGCGCAAATCATCATTGGGCTATCAAGAGGAAAGATTCAGTTCTCAGCATAATTATACCACGTTGTCCATGCTGGATCGCAAAAACATATTGCAGCAATCCAACTCTTTGATCACACTACACGAAGAAATGCAGCGTGAGTTGCCAGCCCAGAATTGTGGCCAGCAACTCATCGAATTTCTGAACAAGAATAACAAATCCGCCAACGAGGTACAAGCTGTGGCCATATTAAATGCAATGCTGGCTGCTGGCTTCATTGAGCCCATTGTGCCCGATGCGGAGCAGACCGAGTTTGAGTCCACACTACACTACAGATTCGCGGAGCTGTCTCGCACGGCAGCAACTCCCACAGAACTCCGGGAACTAAGCAAAGATCACTCGAATCCTATAAGTCCACAGTTCGAGGCGAGTGCGGTAGAATCGCATCCGCCCAAGATGATGGATGTGTCGCAGAGTTTTCATTCAGCTCAGGAGCTGGAATTGCAGAATGATATGAGCTTCACAACAATTTCAACTAAATTACTGGAATCCTACTGTGATCATGAGGAGCAGCTGTTGGCTCAACTGTTACGGGCCTATAATCTGCACGCGGAGTGGGGCAAGGTACTGCAAACACTGTGCTCCACGGCTGCGAATCATTTCAAACCCGAGTATTGCACCAACGATCTTATGGACATACGCAACTACGTAAACTTCAAGAAGGTACCTGGTGCCAGACCAAAGGACTCTACTATAGTACATGGCGTTGCCTTCTCCAAGAATGTGGCACACAAAGAAATGGCCACACATGTGGCGTTTCCACGCATCCTCTTGCTGCAGTGCCCAATTGTGTATGAGCGCATCGAGGGTAAGTTTGTGACGATTGAGACGGTGCTGCTCCAGGAACGGGAATATCTTAACAACGTTTGTACCCGCATCATGAACTTTGAGCCAAACGTTGTGCTCGTTCACAAAAATGTTGCTGGCATAGCTCAGGATCTGTTGCGATCCCTTAAAGTCACTTTAGTGCTGGATGTCAAGCTGTCCGTCATGGAACGTCTAGCTCGAACCTTACAGTGTGACATTGTCACTTCCATTGAATCGAATATAACCATGCCCAAATTGGGCTACTGCAATGACTTCTATATACGCAACTACTCCGGTGGCAAGACTCTTATGTTCTTCGAGAAACTAAACAGTCCACGTGGCTACACTTGCCTCTTGCGGGGTGGCAACAATGCTGAGCTTAGCCGGGTCAAAAAAGTGGCACTCGCCTTGCTTTTCGCCCGCTATAATTGGCGTCTGGAGATGTCATTTCTGATGGACGAGTTTGCCCAGCCGCTTGGTCCCAAGCCGTCTTTATTTGACTCCAAGGAGTCTAGCCCCACGGAGAAGGACTGTAATGAGCAGGAGGAACTGGAGATCCAGCTCCGTGCCAAGCGTCCACTCTGCGAGCGCAAATCGGAGGATAAGTTTCTAGCTGCCATCAGCGAAAACGTCTCGGATTTCACGGATCCACTACGTTCCTCCCAGGCTGATGGTCTAGTCAGCTCACCTGATAATCTGCCCGTACAGGCACTGGCCGTGGAAATGCGTTATGATAATCGCTTCCGCAATGCATTGAGTTCGACTTTATTGTCGGTCAGTCCATTCCTAACGTTTCCACTGCCCTATCTGGAAACGGAGCAGGGACGCAATTGTAAGCTACGTAAACTATTTCCAGCAGAACTCTTCTTCTCTAAGCAATGGTCAACGACAACAGGCTCTGGCCTGGAGCGTCCTGAGAATTTGGAGCCAGATCAAGGCAAGGACAACACTGTAGTGGCCAATAAGGAAAATGATCAGCAGCTTTTGCCGGCTCATGATTTTGTCAAAATGAAGATGACGGTGGCCGCCACCAGCCGCGATATACAGACCAAGCTGGCCGAGTTCCGTTCCTTTGGTGGACGATTCCCCAAGGGCAAACTACCAAGTGAGTATAAGGATGTTCGAAATCTAGTTTTATTTAAGAAACCTGTTCTTATTTTAGTGCTGAGGCCGAAGAAGAAGATAAGCGAAGTGATACAGCGACCACAAAAGGTCACGGATGAGCAGTTGTATAAGGATGCCCTAGATCTACAAAATCACCAGAGATTACCCGTGCTCTTCTGTAGTTTCTATTACAATCCTAAGGGCGTTTCGTCCTTTTGCAAGCTACCCATGCTGCTCGACATGAAATTTTATGGCCAGCATGACATCATGTTGGAACAGTTCCTGCAACGCTATTGCTGTCTTTTTAATTCGATGTGCCCCTCGTGCAGTTTGCCCATGTTCGGACATGTCCGTCGCTATGTTCATTCACAGGGATGTGTGCGTGTCTATCTTACCGAAGATCAGACACGTTCCGATCCCACTCGTATCTACTTTACTTCCTGGTGCAGCATCTGCAGTGCAACAACGCCAACGGTGCCGCTTTCAGCTGCTGCCCGTTGCCTATCTCTGGCTAAGTATCTTGAAATGCGCTTCCATGGACATGCCTACAAAAGGCGACCGCCCGTTGAGCCTATGCCCGAGGAAGGTGCACCCTGTGAGCATTCACTGCATCGCGACTACGTGCACCATTTTAGCTTCCGAGGCGTTGGGGCTAAGTTTCAGTATACTCCCGTCAAGATCTGGGAAACAGAGCTGCCCTCGGCTACATTGCACTTGGAGTTGCCCAAGCCCTTTATTGGAATTCAGGTGCAGGAGGAAATCAAAAGTTTCTCGATACGTGGACATGAAGTTTATACTCAAATTCATGAACGGATTGCGGATCTGGCCACAGAGGAAGAGCACTCACCGTTGGTATCCCGTCTAAAGGCGACATTAACTAAAGATCAATTCGTATTCAAGCAAAAGGTGGAACTTGTACATACACTTCTGACTGAACAACAGGTGAGCTCTTACGACATAAGAGATGCCCTTACCATGGCCAAACGGGCATTGGCCGAAAGCATTGAGCTGTGGGGACCGCGACTCCATGAAATCGAGCAACTGACCCTGAAGCAGGCCAAGCAAACTCATAACATTGACTCTGGCACCATTTGCACTGAGGAACTGCGTCCAGAGCAGCCAGCGCAGGACCTAGTCCAGGTCAAGGTGGAACAACAGCAGCAACTGGACAACAATAAGCAACACCAAGTGGAGTGTCCAGCCGATGAGATGCCCAATGGAAAGGATAAACTCACCGTGGACCAAATGCTGGCATCAACGATGAACGTCAACTCTGACAAGAAGACTATTAAGTCAAGATTGCTGACACTGCGCCAGACGACGAGTAATCAAACTAATCCCTTGCAGTCACCCCTCTCGGTCCAGGAGCACCTCACGCTGCCGCTGGGCAGTATTCCAGTGAATGTGATGGAGAATGACATCAGCTCCGTCATCGCCTATGGCTTGACCTCAGCTGAGTATCAACGATCCGTTGCTGCTCTCAATGCGGACGAAACGCCGTCCAATGCATGCGACTCCAACGGTAGTCCGCTGCCAAAACACAAGCAGCTGGAAAGCGAAGCCGAGGAGACGAGTGCGTCGGTGGAGTCCGAGGAGCGCAGCAAAGTTAAAGGCCAATCGCAAGCACAGTCTTCCAGCGCACACGTCCCATTATCATTTGGCAATGGGCAGTTCCAGTGCCTAATCTTGTTTGCCCGCGAGTTTGATGCACTGCGGGCCAAGTGCTTGAGTCCACCGAAGCTGGACAGGATGCTGTATCGTCGGTTAGAGAAAAGCAAGATGCGCGAAGAGTTAAGAATCTCACAGAATCGAAATGTTTCCGAAATTGAACTAGTACGCAAACCAAGTGACCTTGCCGTCAATCAAGACGAGCAGCCGGACATTGAGGAGGAGTCCCGAATTGCTCTGGCCCGAAGTTTGAGCCGCAGCGTCCAATGGGAGGCACGTGGCGGAAAATCCGGCTCAAGATTTTGCAAAACGATGGGTAAGCGAGAAAGTAGAGCAACGTCTTTAGATCACATCTTAAACGTCGTATTTTGCCTATTAAAGATGATCGTTTTGTGCTCAAGGAGTTGGATAAGAAGGAAATGACTATGTTCGAACAATTTGCCCCAGAGTACTTTGAGTATATTGCCAAGAGTCAGCAGCATGAGCAGCAGCCCTCACTTCTGGCCAAGATATTTGGCGTCTTCAAGGTGACCATCAAAAAGAAGGAGTAAGTGATGCTTAATCATTTCTTTAAAAGCCATGTTGATCGTGATTTGCTTACTTCAAACAGCTGTTGTGTGGAGAAATCATTGCTGGTAATGGAAAATCTTTTCTATGGCTGCAACATATCCAATAAGTTTGATCTTAAGGGCTCCGAGCGCAATCGACACGTGGACCCGACCAATCAAAATGGGGAAATCGTGCTGCTCGACGAGAATTTAGTGGAGAGTAAGTAGATTCAGGGAAACTATAATGAATAATTAACAGAGTATGTCTTTGGTTTCTAGTGTCATGGTCGGATCCTTTGTATGTGCTGTCGCACAGCAAAGCTGTGCTCCGAGATGCCATACAGCGAGATGCCTCCTTTCTGGAGCGGAACGGAATCATGGACTACTCCCTGCTAGTGGGACTGGATAAGAATCGCAATGTCCTTGTGCTGGGCATAATAGGTGCGTCTTTCAATCTTTAGCTTAGAAACACCGTATAAGAAAGATTCTTTTTAGATTACATACGCACCTTTACGTTCGACAAGATGATTGAGTCGATAATAAAGCAGTCGGGTTTACTTGGTGGCGGGATTGGCAAGAAGCCTACAGTTGTGGCGCCACAGGTTTATAAGCAACGCTTTGTGGACGCCATGGATCGATATTTTTATACAGCGCCCGATCGGTGGGAGGGCTTGTCCAAGATTTGAACCTGTTGATCACACGCACACGTCCAACCACAAAGACACGCACTTAACATAGTTAATAAAATAGCTAACAAAGCAATTGTTATGCTTAAAGTCACATTCACATTAAGCTGACCAGCATTTCCGGTCTAGGCAAATTGATTGGTCCTTGACCCAGTTGTGCGTGCCGGAAACAGACCAACGAACCAGGAGCACAAAGGAGTGGTGGACGTATGAATCGAGTGGGCGATATAGGAATCAAAGGAGTGGGTGGCTTAGTAGTTGCCGACGTACAAGCCGAAGGAGTATGCGACCTACAAACAGAATGATGTATGCAGTGGATTTAAAGACAGCGTAGGTCTAGAAGTAGGCGAAGAAGGATTTAAAACTAAAATTGCCTGTACTTAAATTATGTTGCTTGCGAATGTGGTTGCATTAAAGGGGCAAGTGGATGCACAGCTGTGTGTGCCACTCATTATAACTTCTTTATAGCCCTCTCTACTCTCTTTAAACGTCTACACGGCTTCTCCTCCTTCTAACAGCTGTTTCATTTGATAGTGTCAGAATTTGTGAAACCGGCATGAAATGGAAAGTGTTTTGCAAGTGACACCTCCAACTCGATGGGCGCACAGTCAGGGCCAGTCACTCACACACATATAGGCTCTCACATACAAATACACTCGCACGCGATTTGCCACATCATAGAAGTTTTTGTAGCGTGTGAAATTGGTTTGCTTCAGTTTGGGCTTACGATCTGAGCGGTCAAGTTGTTATTTGATTGCACCGCGCCAGCAGCGACATGGACAATGGCTATCAATGGCCAATGGCGCCAGTGATGTGATACGCCCAGCCGCCTTCGTTTGGTATTATAAGTGCCGCAACGAAATATGAATATCGTTGATTGGAAACTCAGCGATGGGTAAGAGAAAGCTGTGAATATCAATGCCTTGACCTTGAGAGGAATGTTAGGATAATGGTGCATTCATGTAAACTCTGCTTATCCTCACATCAATTACCGCCCTATGGCATGACAGTCAAATCGTAAAATTAACAAATCAAAGAAATTGCTGCATAAATTTTTGAACCGGAATACAAGTTATATATAGGAGTAGTGTATAGTAATTTATCGTTGTTTTTCTGTTATTGCCAATTGATTAGCATATTTAAATGCGATTGCGTTACATCTGACCGTCACAAACAGCCAACTTGGTGCTAAAAATAACCTAGTAACCCCGAATTATCCCAATAATCAAAGCAACTGGCCAAAGGTCATTTGGAACTGTCAGGATTAGCACAAGTAGTTGAAAAGAAAACAATTTAAATAAAAGAAGTGATTAATTATGCTCGCCAGGCCGCATACTAAATACTCTTAAGGAATTAGTTTAAAGTAAGAAGTACCCTACAAATACTATAAGTTTGAAAAAGTTTAAAACAATATTAATTGAGTAAAAACTTAATCAAAGAAAATTATTAAATTGAATTTATTTCTTAAAATAATAATTAATTATTTAAATTTTATATATTTACAAAAAGCTTCAAAATAACAATGGGTTATAAAATTAAAGAAGTTTAAAGAGGGTATAAACATTGCATGTTGTACATGTACTTTTTTTACTTTAAATAAATTTCTAGGTATTATTGTCCTTGATTTGGAAAGCTTAATGATAAATAATAAAATAGCAAGATATAAAATAATATTACATTCAACAGATTCTCTTCTAACGGGAAAAGATTTATAAGCAAAACGACCAATGCATCACACCTCAAAGTTTTGTCCTAAGTTTATTAAACAGCCGATTTATAAATAAATATTCCCATTAATAAAGGAGTATCCAATATTCGGTTAGTCGATAGTTAGTATGCACGAGTTTGGCTTCCATTTATTACTACCTTGGGGTGGGCGTTGAATTGGGTCAACCTTTTGGCACTGTTGCTATTAAAACTTGAGCTCGACATGATTTGGGCGCCTCTTCTACGCGATTCCGCATTCTCCCAGTTGTGCAGGCAGTTGGTTATGCTTGCCAGGTTTACCAGTATCCCACTATGTTTCCGATTTTGAGGCATAGTCACGCACGCAATTACGCTTACAGCTGCAGCAGACAACAGAAAATAGAAAACTGACGCTGACAGCACGGTTTTGAATTACTCATACTGCCAAGTCCACAAAAAATAGCTTCTTAGACATTGTCAGAATGCATTTTGAAATGATTTGGATAACAGATATCTAAGCCGAACCGTAGATTAGGAATACTTAAAATGTTGGCATGAGGATTAAATTGGTTCTAACTTCATAAATAAATTTTCTATGATAATTTCAAAACTGACTTGTATACACCTTTAACCAATTGGTAACATAGTAAAATCATTCAACATTTTATAAGTTTAATTGTTATTGGATTATTTATAAAATTCTTAGTGTTTTATTTTTCCAAATTGCCATTAACAAATTAAGCAAAAATTAATAATCATTAATAAAAAATGAACTGATTCATAAAAATTGGAAATAAAGCCAAGCCTTTAAAAAATCAATGAAATGACTTCTTAATTAAATTAAGGAATTTTGACTGGTGCAATAAACTTTTCAACGGACATAGATTAGCTCCAAACAATTCGAAACAAAATAAACATTTCTGACATACGAAGAGCTAGCTCACCTTGATATTCTGAAAAGCTTTCTCCTATGTCTACTACATGGTACCGAACTCGGCTCATGTGTCCTGATGTGCTGCCACTATACCCTAATCTAACTTCTTTGCGTAATAAGTCAAAACTAAACAGTTTTCAGTATTGTTTAGTTCTAAAATTATTTTAGCGTTCCTTAGAGTGGGAAATCTAATTCTTCTTAGTATTGTAATGACTCTTTACTATCTTATTCATAATCTGCTTTAACTAATATCTTAATATCCTGTAAAAAGCTAACGTTTGCGGCTAATCCTTTGGCATTTATACACACGAACACTCACGACCCAGTTAAGATTGATAGCCCGACACAGCGGAAGTTCAGAAATAACTGCAGAAGCCAACCGTTTTGGCCATAAAATATGGTAATATGTCGGTCATAAAAAAGTGCTAAAAAACCACCACAACAACGACTAAAACTAATAACAACAACTACAAGTGCAACAGGTGTCCAAGCAGGCAATGCATTTTCCCTTTTTCACAATTTCCACATATTTCCATGCATACCAGACGAAGTTTTATATCATTTATGATACGACCCCGAGACCATGATATTGTAACAGCAATTAACCACGTTTAATAGTTGGCTAAGAAGCATTTAAATAAGTCCTTGGTAGCAAGCAACAGTGAGAGAAAAAGTGAGAGAGCATGACAATAAAAGAAAGAAAGAGGGAGAGCGAAGATGTTCAATCGATTTTGTGCTTCACCTGCAACAAAATTCCAATTTTAATTCCATTCGAATTAATAATTTTGCAATTTATTGCAATTTTGTTTACAGTTAGCACATTCACACAAATTCATATGTGTGTGTGTATGTGTGTGCTCCTAGCAACAGATATATGTGAGTGTGTTTTGTGTATTTGTTGTGTGCGTGCTGACACGCTATGAAACATTCCTTTACAGCTGTATAGTTTAGGCTGTTGGCTAGACTTAAGTCGCTCTATTCGCAGTATTATTCATAAGGCACCAGTTATTTTCTATTATCTCCATACCATAAAAAGTCCCAAAGGTATATTCGTTAAATGCATATCATATTTTTAGTACAATCTTATTTTTTGACGGATTCTTAAGTAACATAAATTGAACTATTAAATTTGCTTATAGAAACACCCGATGCAGTGAAAATATTATGCTTTAAGTCACAAAATTTGAACTTTATTTATTTTTAGCATAATTGTTATACATTATATGTTTAGAATAAAAATTCATTTTGTTTCTGAAGATGCTCAGAGTTCCGCATTAAATTTATGACACAGACAAGCATGTCCTGACTTAGTTATGTTAAAATCGGATAAGTAACAGAAACTTAAGGAATGTTACGAATGGAATTCTCTTTGCTTTTGCAATTATTTCTTTCATTCTTCACATTATTGTTTGGGATTGGGTTCAAAATGATATAATAAGTTCAACCTAACTTATAATAAAAATAATTAAAATGAAAAGAATTGATCATAACTTATTAGGTTTAAATTAATATATTTCATTTCAGTGTTTTACAAACAGAGTTCTAGGGCATTTGTGTAGCCTAGCAAGCTCGCTTCCCACGCTCTCTCTGTCTCTACTGTCATTTTCTCTCTAACCCCACTTACTCTCTACCGCGCGCTCTCTCTCTCTCTCTCTCTCTCTCTCTATCCCTATCACTCTCTTGGGTCTGTTGTAGCACATTTTCGCCATTATTAGCACCGATTTTTATTGCTGTTATTTGGTGCCAATGGTAACGTTGCTCATTCGCCAACGTCGCTAAGGGGACACTAGGCAATCGAAGCAAGAGGAGTGGGGCGAGAGCAGAAATCTGGCTAACAAAGCGTTCTTGTCTTTTGTGGCATTCACAGTGCCGAGCCAGAGTTCAGTTGGAGTCGTGCGTTCTCGGAGCCCGACCTCACTTCCAGTGAAAAAAGCCATAGGGATCGGTTTAGCATCAAGCATCCACATGAATACATAACCATAGATGATCTGAAATTCTTCCGACGCCGCCAGCCGCTTCCGTTGCATACACAGAGTCACGTCTGTCTCTCGAATAGTGAGCTACCGCCAGTATCCTTTGGGTTACTGAAGTCAGAGTATCAGAAGCGTTACTGTTGCCAAGGTTACGGCCAAAATCTAACTGGAACCCGCCCCCGATCCCTGCTGAGGCGAGCGACTTCGTTGCGTTTAGAGGGCTTGATGCATTTGCTGTCGGAGCATCACGAGAAATTTCACTGGTACACGCCGGAGGAACTGCAGTTGTAAGTTCAGACTCGTATAGTTTCCACAGATTGCCAGCGAATCCCAGTTAATTTCGTTCCCTTGTAGTTCACGCTCTTTGCCAGTGCGCAATCCGGAGAACTTGCAGGTTGGTCAGGAGGAGATGAAGAACTCATCCTTTCTTACGTATCCCATGATGGACGCCGATGCCAAGATTCTGCCACGCCAAATGTTTCAAGAGGAGAAGGAGAAGGTACGGGAGCAGAAGCGGGAACTGGAGCAGGATCAGCTCAGAAAACTAGCCAACGATAAGTTCAAGAGAGATGTGGCTGCCCAGGAGCAGAATCGCTGCCATTTGCAGATGCGGGCCGAGGGTACACACTACGAGGCGTCCCCATCAGAGTACAAACGCCAGTTTGTGGAGCAATATCCCGCTGAGAAGGCACACTCCATACCCCAGATGAGCAGCATCCGTATGCAGGGTGACTTTGTCACGGTGCCGGAGTACCAGGACAGCTTCAAAATGTACGCTAACTATTCGAAAAGCGCGCCCATCAAGAAGCACGACAACCTCCGTTTCTCCGGCGCCGAACAACAGAGTATCACAAAGTCCACAGTCGGCGGTGACATGCCCGAGTACCGTGATAAGTTCAGTGTCCCACCCAAGAACATGTCTAAAGAGAAGCCGCTCAAGACCGACGATCATTTGCGTCCGCGCGGCGATTTCACCAAGGAGGTACCGGAGTACTACGAAAGCTTTCAAGATCCACAAATTACCGAAATGCCCGAGCGGGGCAAGGTAAGGGAACCTTACCTCCGACTGCGTGGGAAGATCGAGTTTAATCCAGAGTATCGCAACAACTATTTGGACTTTCCCCGCTCCCGTCCAGTGGTTCGCAAGCCGGTCTCGTCCTTTCGTTTGCCCACCACCGCCAACACTACCACCACGATCACATCCAGTCCACGCTTGGATCAGGAAACAGCTGGCAACTGTTTGACTTCCACGGAGCTAACTGCCACGCCCGAGTACCGCCGCGCCCAGTACAACTATCAGCTGAGGGAACGTGAACGTCCACGGCCACGGGACCCCAGTTCTCCCGGCAATCTCCGCAAGAGCTCCGACTCTTCATTAGAAGCCGGCCAGCTACAGTCCCATTCCCAATCCCAGACCAAACGACGTCCTTCCCGCCAGCGGCTATCGAAGGAGCAGCCACCACAGTTGGTGCCCAATTTTGAGCAAGTGGCCACTGGGGGCGGGTTCAAGAAACCGGCTAGATATGGGCGACGTGCTTCCGTGTTCCAAAACGCTGTCAATTGCCGGGAAAAATCCTCAATTATCGAGGGTAATCCTAAATATGCTGTTGGCTGTCGTCTGGACAAACAAAACGAAGAAAATCAACATCAAGAGGGTTCTTTTGTGGTCCTCGAAGAACCCTGCAAGCAGACCAACTGGATGAAGAAGAGCTGGTATGATTCTTAGCCAACTGAGCAGTCGATTAAACTCGTAAAACAATAAACTATTTTCAAACCAAAACTCTTTATTTTCTGCGGGAGAATACAGCTGTTGATTGATCCCAATTGACCCCAATAAAGTAGACGACTGTAAAAGACCCTGCAGCATCTCCTAACATAAGAGAAATGCTATACAGATGTAAAGATTGATAATGACAAGTGCACTGTCTATCTGTCAGAGATTTAAATGATAAAATTAACTTTGAACTTGGACTTTATATTAAAATTGAATAGGCAACTGCTACTTTTAACTTCGACTTTAGAATTCACTTCATTATATGTATTATGTGACTACTATTTCTCTATCTGCACTTCGAGTATCTGATTAACCATGGATGGACGAGTATGCAGATTCCTGGTGCCACATCACTTCACTTCACATACGTATGTTATTAAGTTTGATTATTTGATGCTTAATGACAGAATTTTCCTCATTGCAAAATTTGAAATCAAAGTGAAATCATATATGTAGCTACCATAGAAACAACCGGTCGGAAATAACCGCGGTTTGCATGACTGCAAGAGTATTTAGTCTACGGCGAGCAGAAAATAACTGATTTTTAGACCCTGTTATTAAAAAGAGTAAATGGGCCTAATAGGTTTTTCAAAAACATAAATGTATCTGGTAAAAGGAGGTTATCAACAGGCGAGTCTATATAGCGATGTCCGGTCGAAGATGGACCTAAAAATGTAAAAGCTCTTTAATCGCTTGTAAAAATTTTTGTGTGTTTTTTTTTTCAAAAGTCAGCAGTGGTTTTAGGTAAACATAAACAAACCTCGGGGCTTTTGGTCGTTCGGGGCATCGAACGGGGTGACGGGGTGCCGGGGTGACTGCTTCCGACCTCGAGCGATTTGCGTCGTTTATCTAATCTTCGCCCTACACACACCCATTGATAAGAACACAACGAGTGGAAGAAAGAGCACGCTTACTCATAGATTGGTAGATTCATGAGCAGTACTTTCAAGAATTTCGCAACGAGAACATGTCAAGAGCCGCTTCAGCGGTTTGGGTAGAACAAGAATTAAAAAATGGTTGGAACTGAGGTGGGTCATGCGGCCGATCCTCCAGCACACATCATGGGCTATACGATTAGGAGCCACACTCGAATTTATGTATCCTACGTAATCCCGAGCTGCCTGGGAATGCTTATTTTCATGGCGCAGACAGCGACAGATTTGGCCTTAAGCTTTCAGTACTTCCGGCAGCAAGAAGTGCCCTACGCAGTGGGTACACTGGTGCTGGTGTTGATACCACCGCTTCTCACATTTATTCTAGTATTGGCTTCACGGGAACAGCGCTGTAGTGCCTGTGGGACTCGTAGTAAGTGGATCGTCTGCAGCCTGGGATTGGTGCAACTGTTGCTCTTTCCATTTACGGTGCTCTACAGGTAAAATCTAGGGATAGTTCGAGGATTCCGGTGGTAAATGAAGTTTTGATTCATTTGGTAGATTCGTCATGCGCTTCTTTTGGTCCGTTGAGGCACTCTTCCATACGGATGACGATGTAGAGCGTATGAAGTGCCTGGCGAAGGCCTCACAAACGTCCAGCATCGAGCTGTACCTGCTGATTCAGGCTTATGGTCAGGCGGCGCCACAGATCATACTCCAAATGAACCACATGCTGCTCCAGGGCATCTTCCGCAACTACGAGACAAGTGTGTAGCAAGGATTATGATCATGTGTTTGAATATAGTTTAACATATTAGTTGCTTTACAGCTACCTTGCAGGCAATGTGCCTAGTCTTTTCTGCCATTGATCTAGCAGGAATAACAACCAGTTTCCACCGGATCGAGAGCCAGCGTCGCGTCGGACGACACTATCCATGGGCGACTCCGGAGCAAGTGAATGCACATCGCTGCCAACTGGAGCAGAACCAACGGTTGTGCTGTGAGGTTGAGCAGCGGAAGCGGGAATCCGAGCGCACTTTGGCCACCAGTTTTCCCCAATCCGACAAGATTATGGAGAACTTTCATGCCAGGCAAGGGATAAGCGACGAAGACACCCACGAGTTTCACATAATCGGCAGGGATGAGGTGGACAATGATGCCTTAGAGACTCTGTCCACAAAGCCAGTGCTTCATTCTCCCTCTCCTCATCCTGATCCAATTGGCAATGCCACGGACGATGACAAGATGCAACACCATGTCCGACCCAAGCTTCAGTTATACCCCGAAGAAATGTCCAATCTGGATCGCATCGATGTACTAGACACGGTGCCAGAAACCCCAGCGCCCCCTCCTCCGCCTGTCTCAGCCCCGCCCGCGCTGCCCCAGCGAAATCCTCCTGAACCTCCCGATTTGCGACGCACTGCATCGGATGCGGATCACAGACGAAGTCGGCGGGCTACACGACCGCTTAGCCAGCTAGAGACCTTCAAGGACATGCTGCTGATCAACGCACAGCTGTACATTAAGGAGCATGTGCCGCGGCCACCGAAGCTGCTCATAGGACGCGTCGACGAGCAAACGGAGGAGGAGCACACTCCGCTATTGACAACACCCCAAAGCTTGAAGGAAACACCACTTACACCCAAGGATGTGGTGGACTTCTACTTCCCCCGACCCACTAGGATTGTAAATGGCATTGAGCAGGATGACTTTGCAGGGAGAACCGTTGCCTTCTTCGGCTGGATTGCCTACATCATCATGCGGATGCTCTCCCTTGCCACATTCTGTGTATTTTATCCCCGGGCGTTCTTTATCCTCCTGGGCGTGCACTACCTTCTCATGCTTGTCGCCTTGGCCATGGAGACACGATGTCGCGGTGGCTGGAGTCGTCAAATATTCTTTCTGCTCCTAGGGTACATCTATATCTTTGTACTTCTAGAGTTTCGGGTTTGCTTCAAGAGCATTCGGCTCTGGTATAGTGGTTACTTGGTTCTCATTTTGGTGGAGAACATTACCATGACTGCCATTTGGCATGCCAACGAGGAGCTTGATTCCTGGTGGTTTGACTTCATCTGGGAATGGATTGTTTACAGTGGCATACTCTTCCTAGCCACTATTGTGGTCTACTATCTCCTGCTGCGACCCAAAAATGTTTCCCTGATTTTGGAGGACGAGTCTCCAGCTCAAGTGGAGCAACCCAAGTCGATGGCCTAGCAATTTGCAGGAAAAAATTCTCCCGACGATAGTTACCAAACAATGGTTGCATAGCAGTCGCCAGGGAGAAATGCTTCTGATGTTTGTTGCCTAGCAATCTCCGCCCATGACTCCCCCGAATATTGTTTACCCGGAATAGCAGGCCCTTTAGTCTAAGTATTTTTTAAAACATATCATACCAAGTAAAATTTATTTGTTATTTGCAAAACGTACAAGAACCACAACAATCATAAAAAGAAGAATCATGAATGAAAATGAGAACTTTCGTCTTAGAGGTCAAGGACCTTGTACAGCCGAAACTACCGAGACACAACGTAGCTTCGGAATACCCTACAGAAATAAAAAGCTGAGTAAGTTTAGAGCATAAACTTCTACAAGTGACATCTTTCACTATATTGGGTTATACGAAATTTCAGTCACACGGGCCAATCGCATGGAGCAGTTTCTGTGGAAAGAGTTGTTCGATGAATACAATCGTCAGAATTCGGTAAAACCCGATTTGGGACCTGATCACACCGAATACTTTGAGCAGTACTGCAAGGACAAGCCGGCCGAGGATGAGGAGCGCAAGGAGGTTCGAGTTAACAAGTATCCTCTCTACTGCACCACAGCCATAACAGTGTGGAACCACGAAGGGGACATTACCAAAACATTCAAAACAAAGTATTCCATTACCAGACCCCTTGCCGAATGTTCCGAGAAGTTTGGTGCTTAATCCTTATAATTAAAATGTTTAATGCGCAAATGAAACCCGAGAAACATATGTAAGATGTAGTGAAGAACTGAGAGACAATTATTGATAGCCTTAATATTTAAACTAAATTAGTAGTCTATTGAGTAAAATGATTCATATGTCCTCTCCAATTGACATAAATTTTGGATTAGCTATCTAGTTGTTAACACTACTCTTATTAAAAAACAGTTGTACAAATTAATAATTTATTAACTTATTCTAGAAAACCTTAATACTGTATCATAGTAAGATTATTTTGACTTATTTCGACTTAATTATACCCGTTACTTGTAGAGTACAAGGGTATATTGTAAAGGTTGGAATGTATGTAACAATCAGAAGGAGGCGTGGCATACCCTATAAAGTATATATATTCTTGATCAGCATCAGTGGCCGAGTCGATACAGCCATGTCCGTCTGTCCGTCCTTCCGGCCGTCCGTCCGTCCGGTTGTTCGTCTGTATGAACAAAAGGATCTCAGCAAGTATAAGAGCTAGAAAGGTGAAAGGGGTCGCAAATGAAAGGTACAATACCCAAGCAGTACAAGTTTGTTTTTGTTTTTTGACACGCCCACTTTAGGGCGTTCTATCTTCATATAAAGGAAAATGTACAGATAAAACTTAAACGTTTTAGCATAGAAAACTTTTTGTTAGCAATGCTATCTGATCCAAATTTACGCGGAGACTACATGTCTATAAAGTACATGTACTGACCAAGATTGATCGCAATCGGACAACTATATCGTATAGCTCCCATAGTATGAAAAAATTTTGCATTGACTAAGATATCTTAATGAAAATGACACAGAATAAATTTATCAATAACATAAATGTTCTTACCAAGTTTTATCCAAATCGGCTTACTATATCGTATAGCTCCCATAGGGACAATAGGTCAAAAACTTGCATTTAGTATGAATTTGTATGAAAATTTTCTGTATTTACCAAGCAATCTTAATGAAACTGATACAGAATAAATTTATCAATAACATAAATATACTGACCAAGTTTCATTCAAATAGGACTACTATATCGTATAGCTCCCATAGGAACAATCGGTCGAACATTGAGTAACGGGTATCCTAAAGTCGCGGGGCGACTGTAGCATTCTTTCTTGTTTAAAAAACGTCCCCTTTTTAGTTACCCCCTTCCGTGATTGTAATACACTTATCTATCTCTCTTTAAAGTAGGTTATTTATGCAACTTTCAGGATCTTAAATTACAACACTGTATTATATGAAGAAATGCCTTAAAAACGGCATTGAAATTTTAAAGATTTTTAGTTCTTATGAGAAAAGGGGGCGTGGCAATTTTGAATGGCGTTATATTAAGGCTATCTCTAGGAACCTGTATACCAAAATTGGTGCTCCTAAGTGCTATAGTTACTGAGATATTCGTCTAAAACACAAATTTTTTCGAGGTTTGTCTGGTTTTTTGCTTATTGCGGGGGCTGTAAAGGGCGTGGCAACGATTTGAAATAAGCTTGATCTGCTCGCGAAAATAACGGACTTACATTCCAAATTTGGTGTCTCTAGCTCTTGTAGTTTAAAAGATCCAGGTGTTCATACGGACGGACGGACAGACGGACAGACGGACATTGCTATATCGACTCGGCTGTTGATGCTGATCAAGAATATATATACTTTATGGGGTCGGCCACGCCTCCATCTGCCTGTTACGCACATCTCGCTTCTGACAAACTTAATAGACCCCTATACTCTTTTTTAAAGAGTACGGGGTCTAATAAAATTAAATTCCAACAAACTTTTATTTCGAACTTTAGATTATGATTAAGTTCTTAATGCTTAAAATATTTTTTGAATTCCTTATCAAGAATTTAATTTTTTTATCTATTCTACTCCATAATGTCATATATACATAACTATGTTAAAGTTATGGCAGGCACAATTTATTAATTACATGGGGAAGTTTTTATTATTTTAATTAATAGGAGCTCATATTGGAGATCTATTTACAAAAATAGCAAAATTTTTTAAGGAAACCTTTGAAACCCGATGAATTTTTTTTAATATTTTAAAACACTTCTTCTCGACTGGATAAAAGTGTTTCTGCTGCCCTTTTAAGCTCAGGGCTCATCCACAGAATACCGGACAATTTCCGGGCTATTCTTGATATGCTAACTTTTGATACCTCAATCCTGTAACGAAATGAGTCCAAAAACGTCTACTATCTGTTTATAGATATGCAGATTTTTTCAGGGATCGCGAAAGTTCACAGATATTATTTTTGACAGTAAGCTGTTTTATGCTTTAAACATTTTGAATACATTTTGTAAATGAACTCGATGCTTAAGTAAATACTAAATATACAAAAAATACACAAAAAAATATGTAAGTTTTTTACGCACATATTTAAATTTAGCTAGTTGCCTATGATTTTGTATGCGAAGAAACTTGCGTTTCCAATAAAATCGCTTTTAGATTACAAATAAAATTTGTAAGAAATTAACTTTGTTATTCACACAATTAAGGCTTTATAAATTTATTGTTATTATCCGCACGTTATCGAATATATATATATATAAAACAGTTTCAATATTTATTAATCGATAGCATATATCGGAGAATCGAGTTGCGAAGGGTGTACACACTTTTTCGACGTAGTCTTTAAGTAATTGAACACCACTGACGCTGACGTGTCTGTAAAAAATATCGAAGCTAAAACAGGCGGTGCAGGCTATTAACGTGATTTTTATTTATTTTTCCTATAGCATATAAGCTGCGTTTAACCACGCTACCTAATATAGGATTATGTTGAAATTAGGTAATTTATATAATACAGTGCTAAAACATAACGATGTGCCTCAGCCCAAATTGTTTTGTTAACGCCGGCAAAGTCGCTGTCGCTGTCTCGTTCATCACGATAGTTGCCGGTGTCGACGCTGACGCAGGTTGTGCTGCCTCTGCTGCAAACACTTTAGACTTTTCGACTAATATGCAAGTAAAAATGATTCGTTTATAATCTTTTTTACCGCAGGCTTTACGATTTTATGTGTACTCAGTGCCGCCGCAAGCACCTGGAGTGCGCGTACTGTTGATAGCTACCTGGGACCAAAAGATCTCACGCGCCTTCAAAAAGTCTTTGTCGATGGATTAAGTTCCAACGATTTGCAAGCGATTTTCTTTTCCAGTCAGAACATCGAGACAACTGATTCGACAACAAAGGAAGCGCTTTGTAAGAAGATTGTGACTTTACATGAGGAATCTAAGTTGAACGTGAGTATAAATGGTACATGTGGCACATACTAAAAATTAAACGATTTTATGGATTATACTTCCAGAACTTCGAAAAAGATTATTATCTTGTTGGAGCCAACAAAAATCTGCGTTGCAAAACAAAATTACCAGACGCATTGCTTTCAAAGATCTACAGCTCGTTAGATTCTCAATTGGGCACCACACAAGAAATTTACTATCGCATTGTCGCCCATAAAGCTCTGGGTGTCCAGATCAGTGAGGCAGCTCAGACAAAGTTGGCGAAACGCCTGCAGGAACTACTAAAAATGGATGACTCGCTCAGTGGTCTTGGCTATGGATTCAATGTGGCTATTGAACTAGGCCAAAGCGGCAGCTTTGTTGCTAACCGTGTCGAAGATGCCATTGTTCAAGCTGACGAAGTCGATGGAAAGCTCCTGCAATTTGAGGGAGGACTTAGCATTACCGCTCTGATACTCAATGGCGTCTTTGGCGTGACCAAGACCTACAATAAGCCAGCTCCCATCACACCTGAACAGGCTGTTAAGTTTGCGAACTATTTGCTGAGTCGTCGATCTGTGCAAACGGCCAAGGGAGCCCACGTGCTTATCGAAGCTTTAAAAACCATCAGTGGGTCGGCAAAAATAGCTCCGATCTCCGTTCAGCTTATTGGCAATGGACAGTTGGATGCTCAATCCCCGACATTGAATGTTGCTATTGTGGATCTGCTTGGTAAGCCACTGTCTCCCGTTGTGCAGAGCGTCAGCGCTAAAATTCTTGTGAAGAAGGATAACTCTGTGCTATCAGAGAAAATTCAGCTAGTTTCCAAGTCTTCAGATAAAACTACATACGTTACCGATCTAACCAGCTTGAAGCCCGCACGTGGCATTTACCAGGCTGAGCTAAGTGTTGACAACGTGTACACACAGAAACTGCTACTTAAAGTGTTGGGTCGTGTCAAAGTGCAGGCTTTAGAATTAGGAATTGCCGAATCTGATGCCAGCGCTGCTACACGCAAACAGAGCGTCAGTTTTCCCAGCAAACTTAAGGACACATTGTCTGCGGACAGCACACAAAAATTACTTCTGAAAGCGGTATTAACCGATGAGAGCTCCACCAAGCCCATCACGGTCCACCAGGCATTTGTGCGTCTCTACAACCAGGAAACCGACAAGGAGATCATTTTCGTGGCGGAGCAGGACAGCAGCAAGGCCTACAAGTTTGACATGGATGTCGGCAATCAGGGCAAGAACTTCAACTATCAGAGCGGTCTTTACAACATTTATCTAACCGTCGGCGATGCCTCGTTGTCCAACTCCTTTGAATGGCTCTTGGCTGATATCCAGTTGAAGTTTAATCAACCTGATAGGGGTTAGTATCTGCATCTTTTAGCCTTTATTGTGACAAGTTGTAACCTCTTGACTTTTATAGATTCCAAGCCAATCATTGAGAGGGGTCCTCTGCCAGAGATTGTGCATCAATTCCGAGTACCTGACAAACGTCCTCCCCGTATTGTATCCGATATATTTACTGGCCTGTGCATAACGCCTCTGGTCCTGCTCTTCGTTTTCTGGGGCAAATTGGGTATTAATATCTCAAATTTGTCCCTGTCACCGAGCACAATTGGTTTCCATGTGGGCTTCGGAGGAATTTTGGGACTGTTCTTTGTTTTCTGGCTGCAACTAAATATGTTCCAAACTCTGCGTCTGCTGATACCCGTCGCAGTATTCACATTCCTTTGTGGCAACCGTGTACTTCGACATCTTTATGCACAACGCAATGCCAAGAATGCAGCTAGTGCAACATCATAAGAATCCGATGACTTTATGGGTGGGGCTATAGCAGTGGCTGTGGCCGTGGACGTTTTCGTTTAGCAATCAATCATTTCGATCAATTGATCTATTAGCCGCCAGCGATTAAAGTTACTGTCTGTCTAAAAACTGTAATTACAAATCAACTTTAATAAAGCGTTTAGTGTAAGCTCTCTTAAAACACATATACAATATAACCAGTTTTTTTTTTTTGGACAGAAGTAGTATGAAATAGTCGAACAATGTTTATGGTATATAAAAATAAGACGATATTTAACAGTAACAAAAGACACGCCAGTACAATAGTTTGTAATATGACTACAACTTGGCTTTCATAAAGGGTTTCAGGTACTTGTGGAATGCAGCATTAACCGGTTCCTTGTTAAGTGGATTCTTTTTAGTTGACTCAAAGATATGATCGTAGACCTTGCCATCGTATGCGCCCAGAGCCGAGTCCAATACCCGATCATGCAAATCAAAGCTATCGACCAAGGCAACTGCATTTGGCCGCAAGCGTTTTAGACAACTTTCCAAACGTATTTCCAAATTGGTTACATCCTTATCACTCAGTTGAATGAACTGCATAGAATAAGTGAACACAATTTAAATAACTTTAAAATCACATATGTTATCAGTTAAGATACGTACACGCAAGAAGTCGCCAATGCGATTGATACAGGCATCGACCAGGTAGAGTTCCAGCACCACCTTGAGCACATCAGCCAAGGCAGGAGACACTTGACGGCAAGCCTGGGTTAGTTCCGTGTACGCGGATTGGGCTAAGAAGGCACGTCCATGTAGCTAAAGAATGAGAAATGCCTTAATTATGTTTTTGATAACAGTTTTAGTTCCTGCTTACATCTGCAGCGCTGGTTAGGAAAACTCCACTGAGATTGGCAGCCATCTCCGTGCTGTGTCCTTGTCTGCGTCTCTGCTCGATTTGCTCATAAGCAACACGCACTTTGCTGAAAGACAGAAATCATTAGAAATGTCACTAGCTGATTCATTGGGTCACTCACTTGGCAGCCACAAACTGGAACGCTTTAACAATCGACTCCAAGGACCCATCAAAGTTAACAAAGTCTCGTTGTTTGATTGCTTCATTTATATAGGAAACAGTGGGCACCAGTTGGTCACCATTCAGTGCCTGTCCGTAAACCTTGACTAGATAACGTGCCGTTTGGAGCAGCATGACGGTGTTTTCGCCCTCGTATGTACACACGGCCGTGGACATACCATAAATGGTAGGAAAGTTGGAGCAGTCCATAAAGCCGTGACCTCCACAGGCGAGACGACAGGTCTCCACACCAGCGGCTGCATCGGCGCTACAAATGGCTTTCAAGCAGCAGGATAGGGCATGCATCTCGGGCAGACGATCCAGGTGACCCAACTCAATTTCGCCGGAGAGCTCATTGTACATGCTCCAGATACCGTCGCCGGTTAATTTAAAAACAATAGCCTTTGATATATGCGGAAAAAGCTTTAGTTGCTGTGTCGTGTGTTCCATGATCTGTGGTTCCGGCTGATCCGGTTCAATCGGGCTTTGGCGACGCACCGCGGAGTAACGCGTTGCAATGGTTGAGGCCTTGGCCAAACTGTAGGCAGTGTCTCTGATGAGAGCACAGCGCACAAACATCATTGTGCCGTAGGTGAGAACACTGTTTTTGGGTGCCACATAGGTGCCATCCGCCAGCACCTGTTGGTTTTTCATGAGCATATTCTTGAGCGGCACACGCACATTCTTGAGTCCCAGATAACCATTGTTGACAGACTTCATGCCCAGCTTGGTGCCAATGTCACCAATGTCAATGCCTGGCATGGGCTGATGCGTCTCCAAGTCTCTCAACTGCACTATAAACGGTGCCAATCCTCGGAACTCGCCCTTGGTATACAGCTGGGCCACGACAACAGCATGATTGGCTGTGTGTCCCACTGTTAACAAACCACTGCGATTAAATGGGAATTTACTTTTGTTAATGTGCGATTACTTACAGCCTCCGGGCCACCACTTGTAGGCGCTTAAACTGGGCGTATTGATTACAAACTCCTGTTTCCTTTCATCATAGTCGGCGCGTGTCTCCAATCCTCGCAGAAAGGTGCCATGTCCAAGCTCGGTTTGGGCGTAGGTGCCTATAATCTCACAATCCCAAGCCTTGGGCAGCCACTCCACCTGCTGGTCCATAGTGCCCTGGCCCATAATAGTGGGCACAAACATGACGTAGTGCAGCGTTATGGGATTTCCCTCTTTGAGTAAGGCCGCTCCTAAAGTGCCACCGAGCAGAGCACTGAATATAAAGGCACAAATTAAGTATTGTTTGCAAGACTGGGGATTCTAATCATACTTGTAGGTGTCTACACCGTCCTCGCCATCAGAGCGTAATTTGCGAATCTTTTCACCAATTAGACAAGCTTTACGCACACTGTTTTCGTAGAGCTCCTTATGGGATAAATATGATATGGGCAGATCGTCATTCAGCGCCGGATCCTCAAGAAACATTTTCTCTACAAAAAAACATGATGCAGAATACATGGTGAATGTTAAATTTGGCAAGAATGTTATCTATACGTTATTCACTGTACAGTGAGCGTTATAATTGTATTCACGAGCAAATTCGTTGTGCATCCCAGTTTTCAAAGAGAACCAAGAAGCTTATAATCTTGTGAGAATTATGTGAGGTAGAATATTCGAATTTGTTGATTTTGGTGTAGAACATAATGGACACAAAAGTTCTTAAAATTTGTATATCTTTGGGGATTAAGAAATTACGTATTTTCTTCGCATATTCAATAATGTTGCTTATATTAAAACAAGTAAGAAAAGTACAGTCGAGCACGCCCGACCGTGTAATACTCTCTGCTTTTTCACCGATTAAATTAATTAAATCGGTATCCAGGTATTACAATGGCTAGTACTTGTATTAGAAGACAGACAAGTGGAAGGTCGCCAAAGTTGAGGAGGCGATAGGCCCGTCCAGGCAGATCGTTCTCATCCTCGATGAAGCCTCTGCGGATATGTTATTCAAGACAGACGGCTCAATCAAATACGGTTTCAAAAACGCCAGGATCCGTATCTACAAATCGGACACCAGAAACAAAAGCGGTCCAAAACACGGGGCGGACCTGGACATGGCCGAACTATTCGAGGCATCGGAGGTAATCGAGGACGACATTCTCGAAGGTTACGTCTCCGAGGAGAGCGACCTAGCCAGAGGTCTCAGCAAAGTGGACATGGCTGGGCTGGAGGACCTCGAGGAGGAGGAGGAGGACTCAGCAGTGGACACCACGGTGGTGGAGGTAAATGCACAGGATGTCGATCTCGCCCCTGCAAATAAACGTCCACCACTGTAAGGCAGCATCTGCTGCTCTCCTGTACCTTCTAGCCAGGGGAGGTGCAGACATTGGCCTCATCCAGGAATCGTGGCTATGCAAAGCCCGTATTTCTGGGTTGACGACTCCAAATTTCAAGCTGTACGCTGCAGAGGTATCAGGTAAAGCTCGTACCTGTATATTAGCAAGTAAAGATTTGCAAATCCTCTTACATCACAATTTCAGCAATGAAGACAATACTACAGTGTGTCTTGAACGCACAGGACGACCAGTAGTGCTCTGCTCGACTTACATGAGCTATGAACAGGACAACCCTCTGCCACAAATACTCCGAGACACTGTGGAGGCCTGCAATAGTATAAACAAGGACATACTAATTGCCAGCGATGCCAACGCCCACGATCATCAGTGTGGAGCACTGACACAAACAGCAGGGGTGTGTCAATTTTTAAATACATACAACTAAGCTCGTAATTGGGGTGACGAGCCAACCTTCATTATCAAAAACAGACAGGAAGTACTAGACCTTACTCTTGTCTCCAGTTCGCTTGAATCTCGCATTCATTCTTGGAAAGTCCTAAACGAACATTCTCTCTCTGACCATCGCTATATTGAAACTAAATTACTACTTGACATTCAAGTTTAACCGGTACATTTACCTTTATATGAAGAAAGAACGCCCTAAAGTGGGCGTGTCAAAAAACAAAAACAAACTCGTACTGCTTGGGTATTGGGTATTCATTTGCGACCCCTTTCACCTTTCTAGCTCTTATAGTCTCTGAGATCCTTTTGTTCATACAGACGGACAGACGGACAGACGGACATGGCTATATCGACTCGGCTATTGATACTGATCAAGAATATATATACTTTATGGGGTCTGCCACGCCTCCTTCTGTCTGTTACGTACATTTCGCTTCTGACAAACTTAATAAACCCCTCTACTCTTTTTTAAAGAGTACGGGGTCTAAAAAATAAGAAAATTGCTGAAACTGTAATGGCTATTTGCATTTCTATAATTTTCAACCGAAACTTAAACTAAAACCATTGTTTTTTGATTTAGGGAAGTGAGAATTGATTGCTATAATTGAGTAGACATATCAATTTAACTATCAAATAAGTACACTTGACTTCCTTACCAATATTTTTTCTAATCCATTTAATAGAGCTTATCAGCTTTATTCCAGGAAATTTATTACATTCCAAAGCCCCACAGATATGCGAGTTGTGCAAAGTCTATAGGTCGACAGATATGTTAAATTAATTGAAATATATGTTGCTCTCTTATTAATATTTCATGATCAAAGTTCGACGTCCGGTTACCAAAGTTGAACTGGTTTTGAAGCTTTAAACCTGATGATTAATATACGAAACTTAAATAATGAATGGTTAAATGTCGCATGCAAGCAAGTTGTTGTGGAAGGGAAGAGGAAAGTGAAGAAAATGCAAATCAAAACAAAGATGCTCAAAATACCGGTCATGGGTTGCCACAAAACTTTCAGTCAATAAGTCAAAGCTCATCTCTCTCTCTTCCTCTGGCTTATGTCTGATCCCATTAAATATGTTTGCATTATGCCTCGTAGCAGTATATGCTGAATCATGCGTCTATGCATTTATTAAAAGCTCTTTTGATTACAAGCGCTTTAGAGTGCAGCTTATAGGTCGAGCTTAAAAACTGGTTAATTTCAGCACCACAGAGTACTGCTTAATTACGCTATTAATGTTTTAACTTACCCAAGTCTTTCTTCACTTTGTACTTGTCTTCTCCGCCCGTCCAAAAGACGGAAAACTCATGGGGATCAAAGGTTGCGGTATTTCGCTCCTTTTGTAAATCGGGATTAATTTCCATTGTTGGCATTTTGTTGCACTCTTGCTTTCTTGCTTCAATCAACAAAACACGACGACAACAACGGTAGTGTATTAATTGTATTTCGTGCGCTTAACAGAAGAACACGTACGCGTGCGTCTTCCACAACTGACGTCTACTTACTAAATTGAAAGCAATAATAAATCCATGGCGTAGCACTATGTGCGAGATCATTCGTAGGCTTTCGCAAATCTAATCAGGGGCAGAGTGAACTTTAATCGCACGAAAGTGGCTTCAAATACACAAATAATCAGCTTCTGTACCGATAATTGCAATATTAGTATGATTTAATCAATCTTTTGTTGCTACATTAAAAATATACGCTAATCTATTCTGTTGCCACTCATGTTGTTCTATTGACATCTCTTTTTTTTATTTTGTATTTTGTTTGTATGCAAACAGCTGGGCGCCAGGGCTGCTTGACATTACAAGAGTTGCCGGACATTTGCGATTAATTGCGCGCTAACAAATAAATTTGAAATTGCTTATTTATATTGATTGACATATATTTTTATTAGTCTATTAATTAGCGTTAAAAAATTTTATAATTAATTCTAATCTTTGGCTTAGTAAATTATATAACATATATATAATCACGTTTTTAATACAATATATAATTAATATTTATAGAAATACGGTACAAATACTTAACGCCAAATGTACCAAATGCCAAATGCTAAAGATTATGCGCTTGACTTGTGGCTATAGGAATACCACGTTGATGTTGATGCTGTCCAACTCCGACTGTACCATAAGCACAGCAGCCATTTAGATTAATCGACTGATCTAATTGCTGGATTCCCATTTCAGACGGATACCAATGTGCGTCCTGTAACTGAGCATAGGTAATATCACTAGTAATTTGATGATCATCACGCGGCATCTTTGGATACGGTTGCGATTGGGAACTTTGCCAATCCGTGCGAGTTGAGTTAAACGTCGGGTTGGAACTGCGATGTTGCTGCTGATGAAACTCAAAGGGCCAACTCTGTAAAGCAATAAATATAATATTCCATAAGGATTGTTTAGTATTTAACTGGCAACAAAGTGGGGCAACCACATGGCTATAAATATAACAATATGACGACAAGCGACAGCGCCATTGTTTGTTTATACAAATTTGATTGTTTTTAGTGGCTCTTCAAGATGAAATGTTTGCATAGTTCAACAATAACAACGTCATTAACGTATCTATAAAAACATAAACACCAAGCAGACCAACGACAAGACACAGCCTGGTCTACCCCATGGGTAATAGTGGCAGTAGTGAGTAATGGGTTACTACAATCCCGATCTCATTTCCATTCCCAATCCCATCAGCTCAAGGCGGCGCGTGCGACTCATATAAATTAGGGTGCTGTTTGCTATTGCTGTTGAGTGTACACTGTACACACTGTACCCTACAGTCGAATGCTTAGGAAGCCGCGATATGATCCTGACAAAAGCAAACAAATCACAACCAGCATATGGCCACAAGACGTAGTTTTTCCTGATCAAATATTTGCTAAATTTTCTTTTCGAGCAATCAATGAATGTGTAAACAATTGTTATTCGTATTCGTATTGATTTGAGAACTTTACCGAAAAACACTATGAATCTTTATAGATGCTCAACAAAGTAATACACGCATTTGGACTGGTATAAGTAGTTTTTCTTTTAATTACAAATAAAAACGAAGAGTCTGAAACGACACTTTTTCCTTCGATGTCATTCACTTTGCGTCATCAAAGTCGAGAATCTTTAAAAATATAACAAGAAAAACAAAGCGAAGAATCAACCAATGTTCTCCGTTCTTCGTTCCAATTCCCATTTCCATGCCGAATCCCATTCCCGGGTCCGGGTCTGTGTCCGTGCCTTTGTCCGTGTGAGTCTGTCACTCATATTTAGTATTTTTTTGAAATTCACAAAAGTATCTAATTACAGGAAAGCAAGAAAGCAAACTGAAATCACAAATTCTCATTTTAGTACTAACTAAATAGTGGGGGGCCCTACACTTACCTAAGATACACGTCTGTACAGCTAGCACACTTGAGCAGATGCTATCCAGAATGTATGTATTTAGCTAGTGATGTAAAATTATTTGTTGATTTTTAGACCCCGTACCCAAAAAGAGTACAGGGGTCTTATTGGTTTGTCAAAAGGGAAATCTGCTTAACAGGCTGAAGAAGGCTTGGACGACCCCATATTTTTGAACAGAATCAGTTAGCGAAGTTGATAACGCCGTACAAACACCTGGATCTTAGAAACCGTACGAACTAGAGCCACCAAACTCCCACAGACTAAATTGGTCGAAACACATTATGTATATGTATATCAGGAATCTTAGAGTCCTAACCAAACATAGTCCGGATGGACCAACGTATCATATTGGCAGTAAAACGAGTACGGGGTATTTTACATTCGCCTTGCTCGACTGTTACCTTTCTTAAATTTTTTCTATTTACATAGACTATTTTCTCTGCATAATGTGACAACAATATTTAAAGTTGGATCAAGTTGATTAAAATCCATGGATTATCGATATTTGATGAATTTATTTTCCATTATTTAAAAATAATTTAATGTAATTCTAAGTATGTTCTCTAAAATTGAAGTCAAGGAAATGCCAATTAACTAAGTAACTTGCTTTGAAATATAAAAAATCATATGTAATAAATCATAGTTCAAAAGTTATTAAAACAATTGAATAACATTAAAATAAATAAATAATAATATTTAAATCAATGAATAAAAAAACAAGAAAGAAATGAACAGTCGAGCATGCCCGACCTTAGAATACTCTCTGCCTTTTTTTCCCGATTAAATTATTAAAATCGGTCGAGAGATAATACACTGTGTAGTACTTGCATTAAACCATGTTGAAATAAAAACAATCTAAGCATAATCAAACATATGTATGTACATCTGTCTGTCTGTCTGTATGCGAATACACATACGAATGACAATATATGATGCATATATGTATATATGTGTGTATTCTCTGTCTCGCTTGCACTCATACATGATATTGCATTCAGTTATCAATATTGTAACGCTTCTAGTTTTCTTGTTTATAGTGCGATTTCAATGCGCCTTTCAGGATTGTTATATAAAATTGGTGTTCACACAAATTATAAATTACAATACTGTACTATTTTAACAAAAGCCTAAAAACGGAAAGAAATTTGAGAATTATTTTTATTGATTGTGGAAAAAAGGGGCGTGGCAGTCCAAAATTGTAAATGTCATTGCATTAACGCTATCGCTAGGAACCTCCATACCAAAATTGGTAATGCTAGATGCCATAGTTACTGAGATATTCGCCGAAAACAAAGAATTTTTCCGAGGTGTGTCTAGATTCTGTTCATACGAACAGACAGACAGATGGACGGACAGACAGACAGGCGGACGCACAGAGAGACAGAAAGCCAGACAGACGGACATGGCTATATCGACTCGGCATGTGATGCTGATCAAGAATATATATACTTTATAGGGTCTGCCACGCCTCCTTCTGCCTGTTACATACATTTGCACAAACCCAATATACTCTTGCAGAGAGTATAATAAAGCGAATTAATGTTATTGTCATAGAAACTTTATGATATTTCGTTTGGGGAATTAGAAAAAATGAACAGAATCTATCAAGGAAAGTAAATTATTTAATTAAAATTCTTAAAATTATTTTGAATTACACATTGATAATCCATGAGCAGGTCCCCTGAATATATTCCAATATCTTCTTGTAAAGTTCGAAACAAATAAAAACTATTCGTCTCATAATATATTATATAACGTAATCAATAATTTTACTTTCAGTTCTGTTAAAACACTATACTCTGGTAATATGTTAATTAATTAATAATTTAATTAATTATGTTCAATTCTGATCTAAGTATTGAAAACTTATCAATATGTATACTAACATGGAATGTAACATAAGAGTAGCAATTTTTTAGTTCTGTTTAAAAACACATGTTTTTTTCGAAATAAGACAACCAATAAAATTAAACAGAAACCTATACGAAAGCTAAAATAAATATTTAAAAAAATATATAATCATTTACCTACGTTCAGTTAAATTACTAAGCAATTAAAACAGTTGTCATCAATTTGACATTTAAGACTAGAAATGTAAGTCTCATAGAACTTTCTTTTTTAATCTGCGCCAGAACTAATCCAAAAATTGTTATTTAATAACCTGTTTACTCCCAGAAATTTTCCCGATTTTGATTGAATTTTTAATTCCAGACATTAATTTGACATTTTAATTGGGTTAAATGCTATCAGTCATTAGCTGAATGGTTTTAAGCCTATTAACACCCCACCTATCTGCCTATCTGCACAGCTGCCTATCATAACTGAGCTGACATCTGGCAAAGATTGACGAGGTCCAGCTGGATGAGCTGATTGTATGTAGATGTGCTACATGGATGTGGATGTAGTTATGGTTTTTGATGTGGTTCTGGCTCTATTTATATTTGAATTTTAAGTGGTGCCAGTGACATCACTTCCAGTTGACACTTACCATGCCGAGATGTCCAGCATTGTGGAAATTAAATGATGACACCGATCCGACGCCAGAAGTGAAGCAATCTATGTTGGTATTCCTCGAGTTCAGCGTATTCACAATGGGATTGGCGTTCGACTGAGCAGGGGCACTTGGTCCATTGCCCATCTCGACCGCATTAATTAGCTGCTTAATGTAGAGCGTCGCCAGGCGCAAGGTGTCCAGCTTTGAGAGCTTCGTGTCCGGCGGAATATTGGGCAATTTAGTTTTCAGACGGCCGTAGGCACTGGACAAGACCCGCATACGCATTCGTTCCCGAGCATTTGCCGCGTTTCGTTGCACCGGCGGCTGGGAGCCTAGAAAAGATTATTCACGTCGATTAGCTCACAGTTGCACAGTGGGACAGAATCACACTTACTTTGTGAACTTGTATCCTCATCAAAGTCATCATCGTATAAGACTAGAGGACTAGAGGAACGCTTTTTACGTGGCATTGGTTTGTTGTTTTTTTATAAAGACTTTCTATAAGATAGTTCACGGGGTATATCGCTCGTATTACTCAAGATATCACTCTAATTCACACACACATACAGATAGACAGAGATTCTGTAACCTTCTCGGGGAACGTTTAAAACACATCTGATTGATTTCTATGAGAAAACTTCCTTTTTACGAAAATTCTCAGTCGTTTTCCCTTGCTCTCCGATCTTGTGTCTCGCTCTCTCCGTCTCACTGTCTGTGTATCCCAGTGTGTACTGTCTATTTTTGGCACTTGTGGGTGTGTCTCGTTGCATATTGTAGCCGCTACAATTGGTAGATGTGGCAACACATGGTGTGATCTCTGTTATCTCTTGCCTCGAGATTGGTTCAGCTGTGGGCTTGCTCACTGCCCTCCCTACTCAATTCTCTCTAGTTTACACTGGCCCACATTTTTTTTTAGTAAGATCCTACGGAAGTCTTAAGGATGTGAAAGCGTGCTGGATGCAGCTGTAACCACCTGGTACTAAATTTGATATCGTTTCTTAATCTGTCGTAATCACTGCAGCATCCGGAACCTCAGCCTTATGTGACCTTACGAACGCACGCGCCAACGAACATGCCTGAACTTGACCTAGCGGTAAGGTACACGGCTTGAAGCATTGGTTCGCCGAATGGGAAGAAATTAATACGGTAGCTAAAAAAAAATATTAAATTAATTTAAATTTCTTAAAAGACTGAAATATAACTAACATCTGGAAAATTAATTGGACTAAATCTTATCTCGAATTTTGGGCAAACTTAGTACCTCAACAACAACAATGTTTCTTAGGGAATTGTAGCCACATGATAAAAAAAAAGAACTGACAAACTAAAAGCTTCTCTAAAAACACGAAAAAACTTTTCCAAAAAAACACTTTAAATTATATAAGATTAGTCTAAAAATATAACTTTAAATTAACTTAATTACCGCATACCCTTCAAAAACAAAAAGTCCACTAGTATTCCAAGAAAGACAAATTTCTTGTCCAACTGGTGAAAGGTTGGTGCCTCTTCTGGGTAGACCCACGAAAGAGGACAGTCCTATTCAAGTGCCTGGAGAAAGCCATAAATTAAATAGGTCTCAAGAGTTCGGAGAAAGGCTGAGGCCGGACAGTCTGCCTCGATGTCTGTGGTTAACGGTTAACAGTTCAATTATTTCTCAATGGTACCAACTATTATGACATATTGGAAGAGGTTCTTCGAAGCCGTATCGAGGCAAGAGTTCTTGTAATACAATCTCCCAGAATGATTATCCAGACACGCTGTCGCCAAGCATCCAACTTAGGGATCTGAATTATTTTGAATATATATATATGTCTTGCCAAAAAGTTCGGAAATTTAACTTAATCCACTCCTAGATCATTTAATATCCGTATCAAACTTGGTATGAATAATTGTAATAGTACCATTGACCACATATGCATTAATTTGTAAGAAATCCATTTCAATTCCATATAGTTTTTGACATCAAAGGCTACGTACGTATGTACAGGGAAGCGGTCGTTATATCGATGCGGCTGTTGATTCTGATCCAAAATATACACTAATAGCTTTGAGTTGCTCCCACACACACAAGTGCAATCCTAAGTCTTAGTCATATTACGTAAGTACAAAACTGTTTATTCATGAATACTGAAAACTTATAAAGTAAAATTGAACCAGTCCCAGCCTAGGACGCTGCTGGGGCGGCAGCATTTTCTGGTGAACTTTCGATCGTCACAGTCGATGCCGTCTTGGAGGAGCTTTCGAAATGAGCAGTAACTAGTTCGTCGAGAGCATAATCAAACTTGAAGATGGATCGCATATCGCTGTTCAAACGGCAAACGACGCCAGCGGAACCAACGTTCCAGTTCCAACCAATTAAATCACAGTTGAGCGCTTTAAGATCCCCACGCAATGAAATTATGTTCTATTGTAAAAATATTCAAGTTTAAGTTCAGTCTCAAAGATAATCTAGGGACTTACCATAGCCACTGTATAATCAATTGAATTAATTTCCTCTCCTTTAATAACTACCAAAAGCAGCTTCGAGTCCTGATGATTCAAAAATCTCACTACCTTCTCCTTAAGGAATTCGGCGGACGCGTAATCCAATTTCTGCTTCACGTCCACCAGAGCAATTTCATAGCCATTGATCTAAAGACGGGTATACATATTTATTATTTATTATATTTATAAAGAGTGTATGTCTCTACGCTTTTATTTACCTTTTCGAGTGTTATGAGAACTTGTGGACGTGCACTACTATATAGTATGTAGACAAGATTAGACGCAATACCACAGAGTATACCATACTCCAAGCTCCAAAAGAGACAGGTTATGATTGTGACCAGAAAGGGAAACAGGTCGCGTTCTAAATATGGAACAGGAATACCCAATTTAAATAAAAGTTCGGAATAAAAACAATTGAAAATTTTATTTTGCTCTGTGAAATTCACTTTCTCATCGCAAACACCAAAGTTGTCTCGTTCAGATTGATTTTCGATTCTTCCTATAGCAGCTATACTGTATTTTTTTAATATGTTTAAAATGTCATCAAATGGTTTATGTTTGGTTTTGAATATGATCTTTCAACAAACCACTCGTAAGATGGGCTACAGTCGAAGGAACAGATTATAAAAGACTTTAACCAACACAAAATGTATTTTCTTATTAACGACCGATTTTTTCTATATCAGCTTTGGATTTAGTTGTCCGATAGTTAGGATTGTTAAAAGTTATAGCTGTTGGATTGATTCAAGGGTACACTACAGACGGACATTACGATATTGACTCGGTTGTTTATGCTGTTTAGGATATATATATATAGTTTGTATGGTCTAAAATCTTTATTGTGCCTGTTACGCACAGTTTGCTTCTGAAAAACTTAATAGACTGCTGAACTCTTATTGAGTACCGGAGTTAAAGACAATTGTAGTTCTTACAGCTGCATAGAACGAATTGAAAGAGTTCCTGAGATCTCTAAGATTATTTTATACAGAGTTATAATGGACTATATCTACAATATCTACTATTCAGATGGAGTTCACTCCTCTCTCGTTACAGTACACTTCTGAGCTCTAAGAGTAACGGGTATAATCAGCACGACTCACTCTTCGCTTTCCAGATTTCTGAAACCCGCTCTGGCTCCACTAATGATATCATTGCGGCTATAATCAGTGCAGCCAGCGTAGCCTTGGGTATAAAGTAGAATGTTTGGGTGAGAAAGGCCAAGGCCATGAGTACTAAGGCACCGGTTACAGCCCCTCCGAGGGGAGTACGAACGCCGCTTGCATTATTTACGGCAGTGCGGGTGAAGGATCCAGTCACGGGCATGGAGAGCACAAAACTACCCATTATATTGCACATACCCAGTGCGATCATTTCCTGCGAAGCATCAACGATTTTTCCCTTGGCTAAAGACGCAGATAAAATGTATAGCAAGAGGTAGTAAAATCTATGGGAAGTACTTACAGAACGCCTTGGAAATGGCCACGATTTCCAGTATCGCAATCATCGGTATGGATCCCAGGGAGGCGCCCACAGTAGCTACCATGTCGGCAAAAGAGACGTACTCCCCGTCCACGGTCGTGCTGAAAGGTGGCAATCGAAAGGGCGGCACTCCAGCGGTTATGTTACCCGTTACCCGAAAGGGTTGATTCCCATCCCGACTTAGTATGTAGGCCAGAAAGGTGCCAAAGATAACGGCCAAGGCGTTACGGGACAGCGATAGGTACTTCCAGAACATCCGATGACCCCAATTGATTTTCGTCACTTGCTGAAAAATGGATTTCCCGTTAATGTAATAATATTTAAAAGACTGAATTTATTTCAGTACTCACCTTCATGAGCAGCAGGAACGCCAAAGTAAGTACACCTAGCAGCGCATCCCAGATCCTGATCGAGGGTAGATTTGTAAAGAAGAATTCCCACGAGGCGAGCAAATCATTCGACGGACCTGTACCATTTTCAAAAACATTTCATTAGTATTTAAAGGTTTACAGGCACTTAAGGTTAAAGCTCCATAAATTATTTATACTCTTGATCAGCATTATAAGCCGACTCAATATAGCCATTAAGAGCTAGAAGTTTCAATTTAGTCAGTTTCTATTCCATATTTAGTTAATCAACACAAGATGTCAATGCTATGCCCTAGGAATATCCAAAATTGGTACTCAGGTTCCTAAAGACAGCATAAATACACTGTCATTAAAAATGTTGGGTTGCCACGCCCCCTTATTACATAAATATAACTAACATTATACTTAGCATGTCGGTTTTAGGGCATATATTCTTATCGTATGGTATTGTTATTTGAAGATCATTTGAAAAAGTATTATTGAATAATCATAAAAGTTATTCACACTACATTATTTAAATTTGAACGCAATGTTAATACATGTGTGCAAGCAAGACAAAAACATATAAACAGATGTTCCAGCGTTAACGGTGCATGGGTGGCGGCAGCGCTGCCCACGGGCACTGGCCGTGGTTTACTGCAAGTACTGTCCATTGTTATACCCGGATACCGATTTTCATAATACAATCAGGAATAAAATTCTTTAGTTTTTTGTTCAATTTATGAATTCAAACTTTGATAATTACCAAGATAGAAATTGATAGTTTGATAGTAGTTGTTAAGTAATTTAATCAATTGGCTGATAAGCATTTAAGAAACTTACTCTTTAGGCCAAACAGATTGTTGATCTGGGCACTACCAATTGTTGTAGCTGCTGCCATGGTGAAGCCGGTTATAACCGGTATCGATATGAAACGGACTAACACTCCCATGTTGAGCAATCCCAGCAACAGTATGATAGAGCCGGCCAAAAAGCAGACGAGTACCGCATAATCCGGACTTATTTGGGCATATTGATTGACCATCAAAGCCATGATTGCAGTGGTGGCTATGTAGAGGTGTAAAAAAGACTATTATTAATATTTAGGTGGATTAAGTATTGAGTATGGTCACTTGCCTATCGTCACATCCTTGCACGAACCAAATATAATGTACATAAAACAGCCCATAAAGGCCGAATAGAGACCATACTGTGGCTCCAATCCAGCCACCACACCGTAGGCAATCGCCTGGGGGATTGTGGTCAGTCCCACCGTGAATCCGGCTATAAAGTCCGAAACAAGATACGAGGAGCGATATCGTGGCAGCCAAGTCAGAATTGAGAACTTGTTGGTTATGGTCGAGGGACGAAAGAACTTGCGTTCACTCTCTCGCAGCAAAGACCCCAAATGAGGCAGATGCTCCCGGTAGAGATTCTCTGTGATGAATGAATAATTCATAGCGTTTTTTTGATTGTACACAAATTTTTTATTCGGTTTTATTATTTAGATTGTTCATGTTTTGTTGATAACCTCCAGCAAACAGTCAAGTACGAAAATCGATTCATAAATTTTACAATTCCTCAATACTAGCCAGTAGCAACAGACTTACCCTAGACAGCATTTAAACATATGGTCACTATATAACCCTGAGATAAGACCTAGCTCTCCGATTGCGAGTTTCTGGGTTCCACTTGGCACGTAATTCCTATCAAGCTTCCATAAAACTGCATTAAAAAACCCAAGAAGATTTTGATTTGAAACTCAAAAACAATAGAACAATAAAGTTGTCACGACTACAAGATACCCTGGAATAACTAAAGATGTACAATTTATACAAACATTCATACTTAAAGCCCTTCTAGGGCATATTAATGTGAAAGTTATTCAAAAATTAATATAAAATAGAAAATAGAAAGAATCGTAAGCCTACAAAAAATATACTTATTTGTCTTGTACTAAAAAGATCACTTTACATTTCAACAATAAAATGAATCAAGATTGAAATTGAAATATGTACGGGTATATAGTATTTTTAGTTGCTCGACGACTTTCTAAGTGGCTGCTATGGGGCATTCCCGATCAGAAAATACCCTGTTGAAGCGCTGTAACATATATTTTGTTTAACCTCTACAACTTAATTTCAAATAATTTTAAATGAAATGACGTAATCTTTGTCAGATTGAATCATCCACTTTTTTGTGATATTGATTCAATACTCACATGACTTATTTCTATTTTTTTTTTTTTTGTAAAATAAATAAAAGATACAAATTTTTAGATGTTTATAAGCAACTGAATTAACATTAAGTTTAAATACATATACATAGAAATACCCTACTGATCATACCAAAGACAAAGTCCACATTTTGTACGTTGTTGTTAAAAGTTAAGATTGTTAACAAAAAATTCCAACTTAAATGAAGTAGTCTATGTTTGTGCCTAGAGACAAGCGACGCCCCTAAAAGCCGCACAAAGTCCCTGTTTACAGGGTATGACTGTGTAAACCGTGAGAGGGAATTCCCGCTAGAAAAACTCAATGCTTAAAACTGAATACTAAAAACTCACCATCAATATCAGTTGCACTCATCGCGTTGCTCTCTCGATTAGCGGTGTTTTCTGCATATATTATTAACGTTGTTTCTAACTATTAGTATTTATCATTTATTGTTGCTTAAGTGCAGTTTATGAGAGTATCGAGTTCGACTTTATTTCCGTGTTAAATAACACTGACGAAGACGAATCGCAGCCGACGACCGTTCACTGTGCCGCTCCAGACTCGAATGTCGAGCTCTCTAATCGCTTACTTGGCCACATTCCGCCGAGCACACTGAGCACACACACACACACACACATGCAGAAAGTGTATGTGTGTGTTTCTGTGCACACATGATTTGCAATTTCGGTTATCAATATTATCTGATAATTTACAGAAACGAAAGATAAGCCAGCGATTATTAAGACTCACTTCTTAATGATTATTTATTAAGCTTATTAATTAGTTTACAAAGTTACTAATTAATTGAGTAATTCATTAATTGTTTAATTCCTGACTCTGCCACACCTTAAGATTCGCAGTGGCTTCCAGTGCTCCGGTCGCGATCAAGTTCTGGGTGGGATGACAGTCGCTGCAGAGTAGCACCTGGTTATGTGCCTTGACTTTCTGGACGAGCTTCTTGCTTTGCAGACTCCAGAGGTACAGGAAGCTATCCTCGCTGCCCGCCACTATCCACATCCCAGCGGTTACCGAGAAGTTTACAGTGATGCAATACTTCAGATTGACGTGACCCTTGTAGATGCGCAGGCATTTGGGTTTGTAGAAACTCCACAGTTTTATCTGACTGTTCAGATAGCCGGCGAGTATATAGCGTCCATTTGGCGCGAATTTGACGCAGCCCACTGGAGAGTTGTCGTCGTCGATGAGAGTCTTTTGCACCTGGCCACTGATAGTGTCCCAGATGCGGACGAGTCCATCAAAGCTGCCGGTGACAAAGAGGCTGCCGTCACGGTTGAAGTCCACCGATGATATGTGATCCATATGGGCGGGCACCACCTTTAGGGATTTGCCCGAGCGCGCGTCCCATAGACGAACGGTACAGTCTAGACTGCTGGATGCAATCAGATTCGATTGGGGATTGATGCTGCAAGCAAACACGTGATCATCGTGTCCATAGATAGTCATGAATGGCATGGCGCCACTGCGGACATCCCAGAGCTTGAGCGTCTTGTCATCACTGCAACTGATCAGGAATTTATCATACGGTGACCAGTTGACATCATTAATGCCCAGCTCATGTCCAGTCAGAGATCGAACTAACTGACCAGTGGCCAAGTCCCAAAGTTTCACCAATCTATCCGCCGATCCGCTGGCAAGCCAATTCCCACGTGGACTAAATCTTACAGTGCTGGTGCCCCACTGATGAGCCTCCATGGTGAGCTTGAGCTCGTAGCCAGGTGATGCCGGGTCCACCTTGCTCTTTGCCTCGTTGTTATTCACGTTTTCGTTCTGCATCAAAGGAGCTTTAAACACCACCGGCTCCATGTGCTCATCCTGCTGACTATGTTCATCCAACCCCCTGTGATTTTTCTGCTTGGCGTCGTCTACAGGGACTTTCTCTACTTCTGATTTCATCTCATCCATCATGACTTGCAATTGCTTCTGTCAAATATAATATTTTGAATTGAAATCAGGGAGGAGTTGGGAATTCCTCAGCGATATTTAGACAGTCAAAGCATGCCAATAGTCGACTGATTGCTACCCTATAAAAAGTATATTTTTTCTCCGTAAACAATATAAAGGGAAATATTAAACAAAAGCTGATGCATTTACATTATTAAAAATTAGATAATTTTATTAAATTCAATTAAGTTTTAAGTATGACCTATGTAGATATAAAATAAGATTTAAAATTAACTTTATTATTTATTTATTTTTTTATATAACAAATTGGAACAACAATTTCGAATGTAAAATTTTTCGAAAAGCAATTTTTTCTTTAAATCAAATATTAAATAATTTAATAAACATAATTTTACGATAAGATTGTTCCCAGATAAGGGATTTAATTGTTCAACTGTAAGATGCAAAGGTTTAAAGGGCTTATATCACAGATTAAAAAACTAATTGAAATCTCGAAATTGAATTCCTTAATACTCACTGAATAAGGTAAATCGTAAGCTTTGTATGCATAAAGATAGACTTATTTCATTAATAACTTAATCGTACTTATTTGAAAGCAAACAATCGTCTGCGCCGAAGCAGACGTGTTAAATATTGATTACACAAGAGAATACAGTAATAAAGTCATTGAACTCAGAATTGGTAAGCCAGTTATTTTGATTTCAAATTTTATAACAAATGGATATTTATAATAAGTTTATCTTCTAGTTAACGTCTATTTGACCTTAAAGAAGGAGGCAATGCTCTTGCTGCCTTTGGCGCCTTTGGCCAGCGCCTTCTCTTTGGCAGTCATTGATCGTTCCTTGAGTGGTGCCGGTGTGGTTGGTGACGTGATTAAGTCTTTGCCGTCATCGCTGTCTAGAACACTGCTATTTCTTAGCTGTGATGCTGCAGAATCATCACTTGCTAGTTTTAACCTTTTATTTGCGATTTGTTGGCCCTGTTGCGATTTTCGTTTTTGGGCCGTGGTCTTTTCTTCAACAATAGCCTGAATTTCACTTGGAATATGCAGATATCGTGTGAGCTCTTCGTGCAGGTCAACATCTACATAGCGACCCACATAGTCGCAGGCCATGCGCTTATAGTCCATTTCATTGACATCGTTTACCGTCACCAGCTTCTCGCTACGCACATAGTTCTCAGACTTCGCGCCGAGCCCACAGTGTACTTGCTTCGCTTTTAACATGGCTACAACCTGACGAGTCTTCACTGCGAGCCAAGCCAGCGTGCGACCCGCATTGTATTTGTAGAAGATCAGGTCGCCGGCCCTCTTCACATCGGTCACACACTTAAGACTTTCGGGGCTTACGAATTTGGTAAGTAACCGACTGGTACTGGCATCCGTCTCATCGACACTAATGCTGTCGAGCGACATAGCTCGTTGTGAGCAATGCTTGCGAAGATGATGAAGCGCGAGGAGGGTGGCGTCTATGGGAATTGTCATGTACGTGCGACCATTAGAGCAGACTTCATTGTTAAGTAACCAGCTGCGTCTTGGTTCTGCATACTCCACCAGTTCCATTATGTGGCGATCCTGAAGCGTTACGAAAAATGCATGTTGACCCTTGCCTGGATGATAGAATCGCTCCAAGCACATTCTATGCTCACCATCTGCATGCAAAAGGTTCTTGGATATGTAAAGCACTTTCTTTACAGCACCTAGAACTTGTTTTTGTTGCGCCGCATCTGGGTCGGTTTTGGGCCGTGATGAGCGTGTTGCCTTTTTACTCATATTAATATTATCAGAACTTTATAAAAACAGAATTCCCGCCTTTATTGATGTTCGTTGTTGGATTAATTTCTTATATTGCCATACTGGCAAAATTTATTCGATAATATTTACATTTAGTGCTGCCACTATTTCACACTCCCCTGTGCTTGAAATGTCGATAACAGTTTTGTGCTCGCGATATATGTCAAGCGATAAATTCAAAATAGTTGGCAACTCTAAACCAATCATCTTTAAGTAAAACCGCCAAAAACAAAGGAAAACAGAGTAAAATTGTGAATTTGTTACCAAACAATGGAGCCCGTACCTGCAGACTTTAAGCGTGAGACGCGATCATTTTTGATGCCACGCGATCCCAGCATTGATCGCCGTTTTCGACCTCGTCCAAATAAAAAATTACGCTTGTTTGTGGATGATATCCTGGAAAACAGCGACAGCTCCACCGACTGCTCGGACACAGAATCGGAATATGCGAAGACCATCGGCGATGATGATACCTATTCTACAGACAACAGTGATATAGAAACGGGGCCACAGGTGTATTTACGTCTGCGTCCTGTAGATTCTCCCTCCAATCTGTATATGATCTCCGATTGTGGGAACACTCTAATTACCAGTGCTGCCTCCAACGAAAACTCAAGCAACAACACAAACCGGATGGAAAAGCACTTTAGCTTTTCCACCATATTCAATAGCTCAGTGGGACAGCGAGATGTGTACGACAAATGTGTTGGTCCCAAAATATCAGATGAAGAATGTGTGACTATAATGGCATACGGTACTTCCGGTTCCGGCAAAACATATACGCTGCTTGGTATGTAACTTGACATCTTCAACGTATAGTATTTGTGTGTATGTTTTGTTCCTGTACATTCCAGGTGATAATGCAAGGGCTGGAGTCTTCCCACGCGCCCTTGAACATGTATTTACAATGTACGCTAAGCAAATATACTGCATACCGAAGCTAAAATTGTTCAATGCCCGCATAATGATACTGCAGGATGACGAGATCGATAAAGAGATGCAATTACGTCGACAAATGCTGTCTTTTTGTCCAGACATATCAGCGCAGTACCAACGACTTCACCAAAGTATCATAGGCGATCACGAATTCTTTGAGAAGCAGGACACGGGTGATTCTGTCATGATATGGGTGTCGTTCGTGGAAATCTATAATGAACTTGTCTACGACTTACTGACCGTGCCTCCAAAGCATGCAACTATGGCCGAACAGAGACGCAAGAACCTTAAGATAGTCTGTAACAATGGACAAGTGTTTATCAAAGATCTTTCCAGCATACATGTAACGAGCAGCGAAGATGCCATCAAGTTGCTTCGTCTGGGACAACAACGTATCACATATGCTTCGACCTCCGTGAATTCTAACTCTAGTCGTTCCCATTGTGTCTTCACTGTAGATGTGTTAAAATATCAACAATCAGGTATAACAACGCGAAGCACATACAAATTTTGTGATCTTGCCGGATCTGAGCGTGTTGATAAGACGGGCACAGTCGGATCACGACTGAAAGAGGCTCAGAGAATTAACACCTCTCTTATGGTACTTGGTCGTTGTCTGGATGCGGCCAGTTCTACAAAAAGGAGAAATAATTATGATGTAATACCATATCGAGATTCCAAGCTAACAATGCTACTGCAAGCGGCGTTACTAGGCAAGGAACGTTTGGCCATGATTGTAACCGTAACGCCACTGGACAAATTCTTCGAGGAGAATCTTAATGTATTAAGCTTTGCATCTATTGCCAAAAATATTATATTTAAGCAACCGTTGGTCAAACAACACAATTCAAGATATTCTGGCTTTGCTCAATGCAATCCGAGCTCAACACTAAATGCACAAATTAGGGAAGTAGAAAATCAAAATATCCGGTAAGTTCTGCTATTACACCCAAAACAAGTGGATGACTATATAAATTGATATATATATTACAGTTTACGTGCCGATATAGATCAAATTAATTATAATCATATGCAGCAAATGCAACAAATGCAGCAGCGTGAAGAGAAGTTACGGAAGGAACTTACAGATTCCTTTCAGGCAAATCTGGAGCTCAATCAAAAGCATAGCGATCAGCGTCTGGAAAACAAGTTGCTCATGCAAAGTAGAGAATTTGAAGTGAAGGTAATCGTAGATGTGGTCTATCGAGCATTTATAATTTAACACTTTTACTACAATTTGTAGCTGTCATCAGTTAAGAGAAAATACGAGGAACAGATTGAGGACCTCAAAGACGAAATTGAGGAACTAAAAGACGAAATAGAGGAGCTAAAATCACAGAATAGCGATATCGAAGTTATCGAGGATGAATAATTGTTACAGCCATGCTTATGTCTTACTAGTTGAGTTTGTTTGTTTTTAAGTTTTGTTAATCGAGTTGAAAGAATAATTGACCTAGAAATAAAATTTTGGTTTTACGAATATTTGTCTCAATTTAAACACTTTTTGCAAAAGCATTTTTATTCAAATTTCTCATATTACTGCATTACTTCATCTTGATTTTTCATCATTTAATTTCATATCGTTTGTTTTTTTTTTCCTTTTAATAAGTAGGTATTTCGTTTTTTAATATGTTTATAATTAGGAGTTTTGTTTTTTATGGAATTTTATACATATATAAGATATATATGTATATCTGTACTATTTGAGTGTGTGTGTGTGTAAGTGTGTGTTTGCCTGTGTGAAAATTCTGCTTTGGGAACTCAACGTTGCGAGATCCACGCAAAAAAATGTATATTTAGTATATTTAAAAAGTAAATAAATAAAATAAAAAATTAATAATATTCGTATTAAATGTTTTGTATTTAATGTCTCCTTTAGCAAAATGTGCAAAATAGAGTATTATAAATTTTGGAATCGTGTTTTTAAATTTAATTTTTTATTTTTGTTTTCGATTTGTTTATTCTGTCTTCGGGTTTTCGCCTTGTAAATATGCATATATCATTTATCATGTATAATTTTGCATTAAGGTTTTACATTACGTTTCGTTTAAATTGTACTGACTAAAATTTAGTTCTATAAAAGGTTATTTTTCAAGGTGTTTCATTTTTGTTTTTATTTTTCATTTTTTGCTTGTTCCATTCATACTCATAATTTATATCGAATTTTTGTTTTATTTTTTAGTTAAATTCTGCAAAAGCAATTAAGTTTCCATTTTATTACAATTAATGATAAAAATACACATATGTCGCATTTGCTTTGCAAACGAAAAGATTTCATATTTTTTGTTTTGTTTTTTGCTTTTGTTTTTATTTTTTGTACATTTTGCATAAATATTTTCCATTTTTCTAAATTCATATTGCGTGTGTGTTTGTGTGTGTTTTCTAATTCTTAAAAACTTCCTGGAAATTATAATAATTATTATTATTGTAGCTGTCCAAATTGTGTAGCAGCTCTGAAAACTCAAAGTTATTGTAAATAATAAGAAATAATAATGGTATGTGGGCGTGTGTGTGTATGGGTTTAAGAATTTTCATTTCTTTAATTACTATATGTTTAAATTGTTTTTCTGTTTCACTTTTTTTTAGTTTTACCTGTTTTTTAACTATACAAATTTGTTTGAGTGATCTTTATTATTGGGGATTTTCATCTTATTTTTGTTTTGTTTTTGCATTCCTTTAAACATTTTTATTTCATTTTCCTTTTGTTTAAAAATTAAGCTCAATAATCTTAAATTATTAATGAAGTATTTATTTTCGGTTATTTTATAAATGTGCTGAGCTTTCTTTTCACGTTTTCAAGACTTCATGCTTAGAACTTAGCTTTTCTCGCTTTATTTTATGTGTGTATGTTTTTCTAAAAAAAATTTAAACATTTTCATATTTTTGTGTTTCACATACATGTTTATATTTATTTAGGGGTTTCTCTTTCAATGGTTCCTTTTCTGTTATTTTCTGTTGCTGCTGGTTTCAATGCGTCTTGTATGTAAAGATGTGTATTTTTTTTGTTTGTTTGTTTTTCTTTTTTTAACTACTTGAAACAATTTACAATAAATTACAAAAATGTTTTGTAATGGCTAAAACGTTAATACTCATTTTCACCAACAACAAGCTGCACACAAGAGTTTCCCTCGTGTTGTCGCTGTCGCTGCTGCTGTGTTGTTTTTTTTTTTTTTTTTTTCTAGATTTTCCTTAATTTCATTTTTCAATTGTGGCCCTTTTAAAAAATTAGCATTAGATTGAGTGTGTGTGTGTGTGTGTGTGTGTTTGTGTTGCAGTGTGAGTATTATTATAAACGCTTTTAAACTACAGCGTGTAATGTTTTTTTCCTTTTCTTTTTTGTCCATTATATACGTAAAGTGGGTGCTTTAATTGTTTATAGAATTTTACATCAATTGTGTATTTTTTTTTCCTTTTTTTAATATATATATTTTTTTTGTATAGTACGTGTAATTATTTATTTTTTGCCCATGTATGGTGTAGCTATGCTTCTGTTCTCGATCTCGATCTTAGATTTCACATGCTAATTGCGTGCTCTATAATTATTATTTTATTTTATTTAGTTAGAATTATGCGTACGCACTCTCTTCTGGAGTCCTAGAAGCATCTCATCATTATATATTTAACAAGAGACAAACATCTAATCGAAAGGGAAGTGTTTTAAGAGAAACTAGCGAATTTTCATTTCATTTCATCTTTTCTATCAATCGACTTCTAATCGACTAGAAATCGCATTAAGCATGTCACTTAATATTTTTTTTATCTGTATAATTTCTATATCTGTAGATTGTAGAGTTTATGTGCTTGTGGCTGTGTAGGGGATGAATGCGGAGGGGGTGTGGTTACCTATGCCTAAAAGTAATTGCATGTCTCTTCTGTGCTTTCTCTGTGTGTGTGGTGTGGGTGTGATTGTGTTTGAGTGTGTATTTGTATTTGTATTGCATTAGTTTCAAAACTGTTCTGTTGCACAATTAAAGTTCTTGTTTATAGTTTACATATATATCTATATATGATAATAAAAGATATATACATATATATGTATTCTATGTACATATAGCTAGATGTATTGTGAGAGTGTTACTTTTTCCATTTCTTTTTTTTTTTTTGTGGGAAGCGGAACATTTCTAAATAAACGTATCGTTCCTCCAAATCGATTGAACCTGCGATGAATTTATCTGTTGCTTCCTTCATACTTCTTTAATGTTGTTTTAATTTAGTTTTCCTCTTTTCATTCGATAAACTGCACCCAATTAGTACGGTTATTTCTGCAATTTTTAGTAGTAAAATATTTGTCCGGCCTTTTGACGCTTACGCTCCTCCAGCTTGCGATTGATCTCCTGCTGCCGCTCGTTCTTGCTAAGCGCCCGTGCAACGTACAAGAACTTGTTATCGCCCAACTGTTTGCCGTGCAATCCAATGACGGCGGCAAGCGCCGATTGTGGATTCTCGAATGCCACAAATCCAAAACGGCGCGAACGTCCCTCCTCATCCAGCATTAGCTGCAGCATTAAGATCAGCAATAAAAATTCATTAGTCACATTATTTAAACCATTAAATCGAATGCAGAGTTGCCAATTTATGCAAATGTTATACCACTAATACCATTTTCGAAATCTTAAAGCGACAAAAAAAATAATTAAATAAAACAGTTAAAATAAATTATATATTGGGTAATGTTTCTTAACAAAATAATAGACAATAGACTCAGTGTGATTCAATCTACCAAATACAAAGTGTACCAATTTGGATACCAATGTACCAGAATGGCAACCTTGTTTATAAGTCCCCTGCTTTAAGGTTGGGCATGCGCAACAGAACGAGAGCGCAGTGCATTTCGTGGGAGAGTGTGGCGGGTGGTAGTAAAAAAAAGGCGGCATTTTGGGAGTGGGAGTCAGAGCCAGAACGAGAGAGTGTGCTCATATTGACTTAAGAGTTTGGCTAACTGTGCCACATGGTTTATCCGCAATTGGCTCTCAATACACTACGCACCCCCGCCACAGCCAATGCCACCGCCCCTGGCCAAGTGCTTACAACGCTCAAATATTCGGTAAATTGACAAAACATAGTCCAAAAAATATACGCACCTTGTGACTGGTGATACGTCCATAGGGTTCAAACATTTCACGCAAATGCTGCTCGGTGAATTCCTCGCTTAGATTCTTCACGTACAGATTCTTGAAATGGGTGGCTTTCTCCTGCTCACGATCCCGCCGTGGAATAAACTTAACCACATGCACCTTCTGATTATTGCATAGCATTCCATTGACCTTTTCAATTGCCGCTCGTGCGGCCTCCTCCGAATCAAAGTGGACAAAACCATATCCACGTGAGTTGCCCTCCTCATCCTTGGCCACATTACAGTTGAGTATGTTGCCAAAGACTGAGAATGTCTCGTACACTGCCTTGTTGTCAATCGATCGCTCCAGATTTTTTATGTAAATCTTACCACTGTCCGGTGAGCTATTGCTGCTATTACCGCTGCTGCCACTAGCCAGGGCACCGCTGGAATGCGATGAGCTTGTGGTGTGCCCTGCGGCATTCAACGAGTTGTGGCCATGTCGACCAAGCACAGCGGCAGCAGCCAAATGATTGCTGGCAGCATGACCACCACCAACACCATGGCCAAGATGCCCAGTCGCTGCAGCGTGATGATGCAGTTGCTGCTGATGATGGGCGGCGGCAGCAGCCAGCGTATGATGATTTAACGTCGGCTGCTGCTGATGGTAGTTAGCCGGATTTCCACGGAACGTCATCGAATTGACGAACATTATGGCTGGCTGTTTGTGGAGCGTGGTGGCTGCTAATAGGGCGCAGGTGCTGTAAGGTGGTGTGTGCTGGTTGTGGCTGAGAATTTTGACGGTCTTCGGCAGCGCGCTGACTTTTTCTTGTTATTGTTTTTAGTATTATTTTGCTTCTTTTTTGTAACGCGCTCGCTTATTGCTTGGCGCCGTTGACTTTTCCTTTTTTTTTTTTGGACTTTCGCTTCTGCTTTCAAATTATTTTCGGCTTTAATTGAAAATGCAAATACAAATACAAGAAATACAAAAATACCAATTGCAAGCAGGCATGAAAATTTCTACTCACCAGAATTCTTGCTCAAATCACACGTTTGTTTCCCTGTCCCACAGCAAATACGAAAATCCGCGTTGTTCTCTGAAAAAATCGTTTTTCTCTCACCCAGACTCTGACTCTTATTCACCGTTCTCTCGCTCTCTGTTTCGCCCTATCTCTTTCTTTCTCACTCTATCTCTCTTTGTACTTTTTCTGGGACTTTCACTTTTGGCTCGCTTCGCTCGCTTACCTTAAAACGTTACACGTTGCAAAACAAAAAAATGCTTCTTATTCTATGTTGTAGCAATAGAAAAACGTAACTACTTCGGTTCCTTTTTTATTGTTAAGTTGCGAGTGTTTAATAAAAAAAATCTATATGTTTCTGCCAAAACCTATAGGGATGTGTACAGTGTGACCGCTAGCGGCCAACATGACAATACACCAAATTCCAAACTAAAAATACCAAAAATACCATACCACAAATGGCACTTTGGATTACCCTTGATGACGAAAAGTATTTTATCGTGATATCATACGCATACTTGGTAAACACTTTGGCGCACATATTTAAAATATACTTGAGAAAAGTAATGTTAACAAATATTAATGATGTCAAGAACATTCACATCACTTTTACTCCAAATTATTAAAATAATGTTTATTTTTGCTAGTAATCTACAAATGTCAAATGTGTTTGCATTTGATGACATAATTATGTGTACATACAAGTACATGGTTTTAATTTTCTTATCATGAATTTAAGCCACAAACCGCCAGAACCATAAAGATGTTGCTTGTTTTTAAGATAATTCACATAAAACGACTAAGATAAAAAATAATTACTTTAAGTGCTTTAAACGTCAAGTCTAACAGAATTTTGTCCTCATTTATAATAACCCTTTTCGGCGGCGGCTTCGACGATGGTGCAAATGGCAGCAAAGGCTTCACTCGCCGTAGGCTTGATTTCGACAGCCGGCAGGATGAAGAGATCTTGGCTGTCGGGAGGTCCACGTAGCTCAAAGGTATAGGCAATGGGTATTCCGGCCTCGGCATGAGCCCAATCCATACTCCCACCGCTGGAGGGATAAATGGTCTCGTAAAGATTGCCACTGATGTAATCGCGGCCACTTTCGGCTTTAATAGCATCCGATGCTTTCTTTCCGAACTCCTGAAGGTCATCATAGTTAGAGACACGATCTTTGGTGTAACCATATGGGAACATGAGCATCTGGGAGTACGAGTGCAGCGCAATATAAGTCTTGATTTGATCCTTCTCCACATGCCCACGTATGAACTCGATTAAGCGTTGTGTCTCGAGCTCACTGCCAGCACTGGGACCAGCATAATCATAGCGCGTCGGATCACTACTGGATCCTGTGGTGTTCCAATGGTCGGGATAGTTTCGATTCAAGTCAACGCCACGACAAGTTCCAAATAACTGACGATTCTTACGCCACATACGATCGTGCTCGAAGGTGTATTTGTATCCATCGGGATTGACGCTGGGAAACACGATCCAATTAAAATTCTTAACTAGATTACGAATGCGCTCATTCGTCGAGGTCAGCAGCTCGTTGATTATGTATGTGGCTGTGGCCGGAGCAATCCATTCACGGGCATGAATACCACTCTCAATGAAGATGGCTTTGTTAGTCGGATTCTTGCCGATCTTAAGTCCCTTGATGGCATTACCCTGAGTGCTGGTGCCCATGTTTAAAGCACTCACTTCCGCAGGGTACTTCGTGGCCATGTCATCCATCCAGGCGTAAATAGTTTTCAAATGGAAGAAATGCTGCCAATCGTATTTGGAGACATCTGTATTCTCCGGCTGGACTTCTTGCATATTGCGATTAATTTTCTCCTGGAAATTATAAGTCTGGGGAAAAAATATGCAATCACTATCTTTTGGTAAATATGAGGAGTATACATACCAAAACCCGATGAGTCAGTTTATAAGTTTTGAGGAGATCCGCAAAGTCAGCGACGCGATGAGCTGCGACCAGAATGGAAAGCTTTTGGCCAATCTCGCGGGCGTGTCCAATAAAGGTAAGACTGTCGCTCTGCTCCTCCAACTTCTGGAACAGTTCGATTTGCTCCTTGTTATCAAACTGGACATTGTAGATGCGATAATGGTCGTATCGTGCCTGATCTTGTGGAGTGGAACCCGAATTCACATCGCATGTGTTGACGTTGGGAGAACCCTCAAATTTAGTACCGCTCACAGACATTGTCAGAAGTAGAATAACAAGAATAACAGGCATATTTGCCATTTAAGTGTGTGCTCAGTTCTCTAAAATTTCATTTGAGAGAACCCTGACTTTCGTTATCGTCATATGCACGGTCTGTGGACTCATTTGTTCTTGTTCACGCATACACGAACGTACTATGTACATACATTCAAATGCATACATATCTAGAAAGAGCGAAAGCGAGAATACTCTCGCAATTAATATTGTACATGTAATTTATTATGCGTGCGTATGTGCTTTTCCATTTAAACAGCTGTTGACTGCGATTCGCTGGTAATTGTTTTTTTTCGCTGTATAAAAATTTTCTTTCGTGAATCAGATAAGATTTATCCCTGTTACTACACATGTGCTATCGGTGCGACATTTCATTTGAATTAGAAGGCAAAGCAAACGTATTTTCATTTCCTACAAGACATCAAAGATAATACATTTTACAAAAAGTTTTATAATTCAATCCTTGGCGACTAAACGATCACCGTGATAAAAATGAGACGAGGATCGAGGGATTGTTTGCTACGACTGGTTGTTGTGTTTAAATTTATTTAATCATATTAAATTAAGATATTTAATTTAAATCCAATGTTAAATGTAAATCGTCAATGTATCGCGACTGTATTTAATCATCGATGCATCGAGTCTTGCAGTGCTGACAGTTTCATTTCTACTGGCCTATTTTGCTAATAATCACAATTTTAACATAGAGAAAAATTTAAATCTTTACTTGTTTTCTTTTAAATAAAATGTTTAATTTGTTGACCATTAGATAATAAAATTGAATATGTCATATGAATGGGGTATCGATATCGCCATATTGTTCGATACATGAGTAAGAAAGTAAGGTATCGATGTTTTTGCTAAATCATCACACCGCCACATTATTTTTCCCGACGCATACAGACAGAATTTGCAAGCCGCAGAGAGTTGAAATTTAGAGTGCCAATAAAAATTAAGTAATTCAAAGTGCACTACATTTATATCCGCTAATAAAGTTAGTGGTAAGTATAAATAGCACTTTCTGATTACATTGATGGCTTTGTTATAAATTCATAAACATAAATTGCAATCGCAATATTCTTCAGCTATCTTGACGCCAATAGTCCATCGCCGCCATTTTTTTTTTTCGTTTGCGGCCACTTTATATTTATTAACCTTATGCACTTGTAAATGCATGTATTTTAAAATGTTGAGAATAATATTAACAAAAATGATTATTATATTACTAATTTCAGTAATTTATTAATAGGTGCACATTTTGTAATTACAGACTTTGCACAATTGGCGTAACAATCTGATTCTGCTCCTGCTCATGAGTATTCATAGAGAAGGAGCTGATCTCGATCGTATTACAGTCAAAATTCACAATATGAAACGCAGCGCATCCCGCTCACCAGGCAGAGGTAATCTTGTTCGTAATTCGCGAAGCATGGGTCGTGGGTATGACAATGGCGGCGGTGTGCCAGGCGATTCACCTGAGCGTATTTCGCCAGAGCGCATGCGACGTCGCTTGGAGCGCTCGCCAAGTCCACGTGGTCGGTATGGATCCCCGCACCGGGAACCATATATGCGTGGACCACCAACTGCCGAGCGTCCAGCTGGCTACAAGGTCTTGTGTGTTAGTGCCCTGCCTCCAAAGGCGCCTGATGAGTTTGTCGAGGAGACACTGTATCGCGAGTACAAGAAATTCGGTGACTTCAGTGTAAGGCTTGCGCATGACCTTGATGAACGTGTGGCCTATGTGTGCTTTCGCACTCCAGAGGATGCACGTGAGGCCAAGCATCACAAGCCGCGTCTTATTATTTACGATAAGATGGCTATTGTGGAGCCCGTTTACAAATCAACGACTCGGCCAGAATACAGGTAACGTCCATTGTAATGAAAAATAAAGAATGCATTTATTAAGTTTATTAATTTTATAGACCGCGTCATTCGATTTCTCCTCCTGACTATGAACGTTATCATTATTCTCGTTCCCCGATGGGACCTGGTGTGCCATTGGATCATCGTCGGCCACCAATAGATCCGTATGATCGGTATGGTCCCCCAATCCATCCGCACGCCGTGCATCCTCGTGAATACCGTCCCATGCATCATGAATATCCACATCCGCCCCGTGGCCCGCCAATGCATCGGGGACATCCGCACACTCATCCTCATCATTTGCACGGTCATCCGCCGCCGCATCAATACGCCCCGATGCGTCCAATGGCGCCACGACCACATGTACCCTATGAGAAGCCGGAGAGCAAAAAAGATAAGTTCCCTAACTATTTGCATCACGTGCAACCCGAAGATGATCCTTTATCAACAAGAACGCTCTTCGCTGGAAATCTTGAAGTAACCATTGCCGATGACGAGCTTCGACGCATATTTGGAAAATACGGTGTAGTAGATGACATTGATATTAAGAGACCGCCTCCTGGCACTGGCAATGCTTTCGCATTTGTACGTTATCAGAATCTAGACATGGCCCATCGGGCCAAAATCGAGCTTTCCGGACAGTATATTGGCAAATTCCAGTGCAAAATTGGTTACGGTAAAGTGACGCCGGCCACACGCATGTGGATAGGTGGACTTGGTGCATGGACTTCGGTGACTCAGCTGGAACGGGAATTTGATAGGTTCGGTGCTATCAAGAAGATTGAATATCAGAAGGGTGAGCCCTATGCCTATATCCAATATGAAACTGTAGAGGCAGCCACATCGGCTGTTAAGGAGATGCGTGGTTTCCCTTTGGGTGGACCAGAGCGAAGACTACGTACGGATTTTGCAGAACTGCCTGGGGCTACGCCCGCTGCACCCTTTAAGAGTTCAAAGCCATCGTATGATGAGAGCGCCATCGAGTACAGACGGCCAGAGTACGATCCGTACTATGAAGAAACAGCAGTGTATGCTCCGCGTGGAGGATATTCTCCATATCCGCCCCGTGGCGGTTATCGTGGTCGCGGTGGTGGCTACCGTGGTCGTGGACGTGGTATGTATCATTACCACAATGATGTGCACAGACCACCACATCCAAGTGCAATGGGTGGAGCTTCATCTGTGCCACCACCGGGTGGTGCTGACGATGAATGGCGCCGTCCGCCTGGCGAGTCCTATGATCGAGCTCGTTCCAGCTCTCGTGAGCCTGGAGTAGAGCGATCACGATCTCGATCACCATTGAAGCGTGCGCGCTCTCCAGGCTCCGATTCTGATAGTTCAACGCGCCGGAATGATGCTCTTGGATCGGCAGCAACCGTTCCCGAGGTGGCTCGGAAGTGCAGCACAATTTGGACAGGTGCACTCATATTGAAAAGTTCCTTGTTTCCGGCAAAGTTCCATTTGACGGACGGCGATACAGACATTGTGGAATCGCTGATGCGTGACGAGGAAGGCAAACACAATTTGCGTATTACACAGAGATTGCGTCTGGATCCGCCAAAGTTGGAGGATGTACAAAAGCGCATTGCTTCATCATCATCGCATGCCATATTTATGGGACTGGCTGGCTCCACAGTGGACACTGATTGCGATGATGCCAGTGTTCAGACGCGTCCATTACGCAATCTCGTCTCATATTTAAAACAAAAGGAGGCAGCTGGCGTCATTTCGCTACTGAACAAGGAGACAGAAGCCACCGGTGTGCTGTACGCATTCCCACCGTGTGATTTCTCAACTGATTTACTGAAGCGTACATGCCACAGCCTCACCGAGGAGGGTCTCAAGGAAGATCATTTGGTCATTGTTGTGGTGCGAGGAGGAACCGCATAAAAAGACAAACTGTCCACACAGTGCTACTGAGAGCAGATCTGCAGATCTATAAATGTCGTAGTCACATACACAACATCCATAAATATATGCATATATATGTAGTGGTAGAAGCATAAATCAATTAGAAGACCAATTTCGCAAACCCACACGCACGAGGTCAAGATCAAACTCATCTTATAATAATGATAACGCTAATGCTATTGATGATGAGTCGAGATGACATGAGACTTTTTCCCCCGTTTAATTTTATCGAATATTAATAACTATTGTTCTTTTTGCAGACCAAACAAATTTTGTTTATGGTTTTTGCTTAAAACCCATACAAAGGTTTACACATTCTGAATATTCTCAGTGTAGTGAGAGTGTAATACAGTTCTATTTTTTTTACATTACGATTGTGCCAAAAGTATTCAAATTCAATAATTTATTTATTTTTGTATTCATTTAAATCCTGTAGATCTATAAACAGTGTAAACAAATCCCAATTTTTCAAATGTGCAATTAGTGCAAATCAAATAACAAAACAACAAAAGAGCAAGTTATGAAAAAAAGACAAAAAGAAAAAAAAATTGTAAAAAGTTTTGTGTTACCTTCTTTTGTATTGTGTTAATAAGTTAAAAGAGAAATCTGTTAAGAATTATGATTTGGTTTTGATTTTTGTGAACTAAAAATAGTGGAAAAGTGACCCCATTAACAAGATTTTCGATGCGATATGATACGATTATGATATGATAGATGAATGTGGGCATTGATGATAGTGAATGAAAGTGAATCTGTTTTCTAAATGAACCCTTTGCATATCCTTACTGTACTCAACTGGGTCTGTCTCGCATCCGTGTGTTTTTTAAAAGTGGTTGCATTTGATTCCATTATAAGTATATATCTGATTTAATTGTGCAGTGAGCTGATCCAAAAAAAGAAAGTTTTTTGAAATGTTCTTCGAACATACGTTTTCCGTACCAGTATAAGTTTCAGTTCCTTTTGTAATGTTCTTTCATTTTCCATCCGAAAAGAGAACGTCGTGTAGCATTTGTTTCAAAATGTTTGAATTGATTAAATAGGTTTTGCAAATGTTACATTGGTTTTCTTATGGTTGCTCTCAACAACAAGATCATGTAGTGTGTGTCGAACAATCGGTCCATGGTGTTTAAACTTGAAACTATATATAATCGAAAATTAAAATGCAAATGTGTCAAAAACATTCGAATTGATATGATCATGATCCTAATTTTTCGCCCATTCTCAAGTGTGTGTGTGTTTGTGTCTTTATTTCTCCCACTCTGTGTGTTTGTGGTCAATGTATTGCTCTATATTACATATATAAATAAAAATAAATATATATCAACAGGTTTAAATAATTCAAGTAATATCAAGTTATTCATATATGAAATAAATCAGTTCTGATTGAACGAAAGTAAAATCCAAATAATTATGCTTCACCATATTATACCATCTATATATAATGAATATTCAAATAAAAATATAAACAATCGAATTAAATCTGTGTGTGCTGTTCTATCCTATGAGTGTTTTTTTTGGTGTTCCAATTCCAAATCAAAAGTGAACTAGTGATAATTCCAAAAACTTAATTAATCCTTCCACAGGTAATACCCAACACAAATAAATAGAATGCATTTTCCACTTCATAAATGAATAAATAGGAATTCCTGTGTGACAAATAAAGAAAAAATTTGATAAATTAACTTCAAAAAATAATAAACCATTTTGCAATTGTCAACCACAAAGTAGTTAAAATAAATTGTGTTTTGAAACAACAGAAAATGACTGAAATTAATAAATTAATAAACTTTCGATTTATTAAGAAATGCTTATTTACGTACTCCGACAAACATTTAAATAAGTTAAGGTATAAACATTATTCAAGTTCATTAAATCCATTTACCATATTTATATTTAATATTAGCCATCAAACTTGACATTTTCGGAATTAAATAACAATTCAACGTCTAAAACGACGCCATACTGTGCAGATGTGTGGCAACTCTGGCGAACGGTCCACTTTACAGAGCCAAGCAAACAATCCTGCCCATCAGTTGTTTGATTTATCTATCGATAGTCTCCCCCGATGGTTTTTAAACCGAATTAAATATTTGATGTGGAAGTAAACGTCAACAGACGCTGGAATCAAATTACAAAAACCCAACGATAAATAAAATTATTATACTTTCAAAAGGAAAATCGTTGAATTTTTTTTAATAGTTAGTTTAATTGATATATTTTTACGTAGTGGTTATTGAATTTTCAGATCAAACGAAAAGAATTATTTCCAACCCAAACAAAAACGATTCAGTCGTAGTACAAATAAAATATGGTGCATACGGCGAAATATTTCGGTGTCTTGATGGCGTAGGTAACGTAACCATCTTTGTCGGTGTCCCAAAGAAAGTTAACCATGGAGCAAAGCCCCTGCATGAGTAGCTCGCCAACTGTTACCAATACTACATAACGGTATCTGGAGAGCAGGAAAGAACATGCAAAAACTTGAGGAAAGGAGGAAGAACATACAGTTATGTGTTTGGGTACTACGCACCTATCAAAATTGAGAAGTTTAATGCTGTCTTTAATCTCGTCACTGACCTGGGCTGCCATGTGATAGGATTGCTTCGGATGGAACAAATAATATTCGTTGTAGTTCTTATCCATTATGGTCTTTATGGTAATTTCTAAACGTTCCTTGATCAGTGGTTTCTTTGGATCTAGGCGATAAGTGGGCAGATAGCGTATAGCCGCCTGGAAGCACCAGCAACAGATGAATCCTAGCTTCTAAGACTGCTATATTAGGACCGTTGGACTTACCTTTGGAGGTGCTCCCAGGGCCGTGACCACATTGGACTTGGTCAAGGATGCGCGCTGACTGCTCACCTGCCTCTGCATGGTGTCAAAAACGAAAAGGAAAAACGAAAAAAGCAAAAGCGTTGAAGAGGATTATATTACATGCACTCGGATTCACTTTCATGACCAGCAACAACTATTCTATGCGTGACTTGGGCAAATTTTGGGTTTCCATTGCTTCCCATTCCCAGAAAAGCATTTGTTCATTAAAAACACACATAAAGTATCCATGTTTCCATGTTCAATAAGCGTAGCAGGTAATCACAAAATCAATCGTCGTTGTACCTTTTCACGTTCCTGGCCCAAACACAACGTAACGAGACCCGACCAGTTCCTCGCTGCGCTGGCCATCTTAACCCCGTCGTGTCGTGACTACACCAATTTGACTTCAACTCTCTTTTAGTGCGTCGCGGTTTGCCATAAAACCACAAATGATTATTATAGATTTATTACGATGTCATTTGGCAGCATGATAGCTTCTCGTCATCGTCGTCGTCCTGGCAATCCCAATCCCAGCACGAATGTTGAATCAATAAATGATACAAATTATGCGAGCACATTTCGTTTAACTGACCTTGCCCAAGCTACTCCCTCCAGCTGGGCAGTGCTGGCATATTTTTATAAGCCCAACGCTAAGTTGATTAAAAAATAGTCGCTACAAAATTAAAATAAATAAGTTATAGCATTTAATTTAAAATAGTTAGGTCCATTTGTAATTAAGAAAAAAAAAACTTTTTAGAAATATTGGCTAGAATTTATTTTGAGTACAAATTAAATAACCCAGCCATTTTTTATGCATTTGGCTCGTTATTGTCTAAGTTTGGGAGCTATAGGATACAGTTTTCCTATCCCGACTAAATATCGTAAGGATAGTTATAATGGTTGTGATGCTATGAAAAAGTTTTTTTTTTACTTATGGGGCAGTGTTGACCGACTTTAACCCAAATTTTAGTTTGGATCTAGATCCAGGTGCTTATACGGACAGGCAGCGGAAATAGTTATATTACCTCTGATTTGCCATATCTTCATCTCTCCGTTAGAAATATTATTTATATTGTTATTCTCTGTGAAAAACGTTCTTCGTCCATATTAAGTCTTTTTTGCCACACCTTAATGTGAATAAATTTCCCCGCCAGTTAAAACCAATTTTTTTAATTTGAATTACAACGATAAATACTTTACACTTTATTCGGTTGACATATAGTATAATATGCTTTCTCATTTATAGTATATAAGGTATACATATATATGTAGTTCGTTAGACGTTGAATTTGTTTCGGTATAAGTGTGTATAAGATATATATTTTTATATAAACATACATACGAACATATACACAGTCATTTACATAAAAAACACATAGACATGCACATAAATATATCAAATCTTGAATTGTTTTCTTAAAAATTAGTCTGGTATTTTATGCTGATTATGACCCTTTTATATGTGTATATTATATAGTATTGAGTGTTTTGTGTATGTCTTCGCATTTATTCATTTTTAAACAATCAGTAAAATATAATGTTTGAGTTTTATTGAGTTTTTTCTTTTACACAGCTAATCAATAAATCATTGCTATAACAAACAAAACAAAGAAAAACTATAAACATCGAAAACATGAACAATAGGTGTACTTCTTTTTGGCCATTATAGAATCACACACACAATGCTATATCAAAGGTATAGAGTATAAAATGTGTGTAACATGTGAACTTATTAGTTTAGTGTTAGTTTAGAGCATTCATTATGCCAATGTTTTGGTGCAGACTTATAATTAATTTTTGGAAAGTTTCTAAAGTTTCTTGTGAGATTTTTAAATTTATTTATTTATTTTGTAAGATACTCGTACCAAAGGAATTTCTCAGTCGTGTAGTGGTCATGTATTCGTAAATGTATATGTATTTTGTATATGTATATGTAAAGCTTTAGTTGCGAACCGTTAGCCGCATAGACCGAGTGTGATTTGTAGCTTATCATACAGAATATTGTACTATATGTATATGTATATATTTAGACAGACGTACATAAGTATATATCCATTTTGAGTTAAGAAAACATTTAACTTTTTGCTTAGTTTTTTTTTTTGTTTTGACATAGATTCAGTGGGTTTCGTTAGTAAATATATTAGTGAGTTATACTTTATACTTGCTGCATTGTTTTCATTAATTTTTTTACTATATTAATTTCTTTTTTTTAATATTTTTATGTTAATGACAATAATTAGATGCATTCGATTACCAATATGTGTTGTTTTTTGTTCTTGTTTCGGTTATTTTTTGGGTTTGTTTCAATATAATGGAATCGTTATTTCATAACGCCACATTTGGTCCAAAATTTAGTTAATGTAAATTCATGACTCATTACTCGACACGTGATCTAATCATTGGATCGCACTTTCCGCAAAGAACCCCGATTGAATTTGCAAATTGATTCGAGTAGCGCTGAGCGTGTTGGCTCATCATCCTCGCCAGCTTCGACATCCTCAGATGCCATATTCGGAGTCGATGTCTGCCTTTCCACTGATGCCAAAGCGCTGCTGCTTGTGGGCACCTCCTTGCGCATTGCCTGTCCACCGGATGCATGAGCTGTTGGAGATTGAATTATAAAGAAATCCTTGTAGAGAAACAATAGCGTTAAGTGAACAAATATCTACATTTGAGGCCAGCCAGCGTGGTTGGTGGTTCTTCGGGTGTGCTGTCGGAGCGATTGAATGAGTCTGCTGTGCTTAGGCATAGGCCACCACCTACGGCAACTGTGCTGGTTGAAGCAGCAGTCGCAGCGGCCAGAGACAAGCGTCCATTACTTGCTTGGAGCGAACCCTGTTGCTTTAGCTTTGACTGTTTGTGCTCTAATTTCTAAATAACAAATAATAATTACAATTTGCACGTGACTGTAAGCGTTTTGGTCTACAATTAGTTAAACTAAACTTAGTGGATATACTTACTGCTTTTTGCTTTGATTTACGTTTCTCCTCCTCAGAGCTCATTAGCTCCTGCACGCGAACTATACGTTTTTGATTCTTCACCGACTTTTGTTCGTCACGCAAGCGGTTCTCGCTTTTTACCGCCGCCTGTCTGAGCAGTTCCTTGGCATTCTGTCAGGAAGGAACACAATAGTTATAAGAGTTGGAAATTAATAGTTTCAAGTGTGCTTTTACCAAGGACAGCTTAAAGTGTGGCTTCTCAGCCGAGGTGGCGCTGTCAGTGGCATACTGCGTGAAGAATCTATGTGCCATCAATTGCTCTAAAGTCGGCAGCCCAGCCTTGCAAGCTTCCTTCGATAGTATGCTTTCCAATAAAGATTCTATTCAATAAAATAGAAGATTAAAATACTGATAGCTTTAAGTGCCGATCGGATCGTACTTAGCGCTTCAGGACATTCGGTGATCTGACGCACCACGGACTCTTGTAGCGGATAGCCCATAGCCATTTCGAAGAGCACATGGCCAAAACAGTAGACATCTATGGTCTCAATGGCATGAATCTTGCTATGCTGAACGAAGAAGGGTCTGTAAAAGGCCGGCACACCCAGTAGATGATTCTCCACATCCAATAACTTGACGCAGTCATCCACAATGACAATGTTGCCGGAATGTAAGTGACCTGCAAGGATCACAACCTTTACAAAAATAGCCTTATATTAATTGTTTAGGTGATTACCATAAGCGTATCCTTTGGAGTGCAAGAATATTAATGCATCTAATATCTGTTTGCCGTACGATGCCACCTGTTTCATGCTGAGCGCTGTGCGTCCTTTGGGGTTGCCGTACTTGCTCAGAAACGGATTCTTTGGCGTTGCCATGCAGAGCACATCCTTAAGTGTGCCATGTTTGTGAAATCTGTGCGGACAGAAGTACATATTATTGATAAATATATGTAGACACTGAGTAACTCACTTTCTGATGATCAAACAACCGTTTTCCGTGTTTGCTGCAAACACCACAGACTCGATGTGGGGATGCTGCAGGCCAATCAAACTCTTCAGAACACCATTTATTTCCTTTTCTTCAACATACTTGTCTGGACCATATTCCAACCATTCTGCGACCATTTCAGCACTGGGATCCACAGTGCCAGCATCAATGGAGACCGAGTGACTACCTCCATTGCTGCCAGCAGCAAAATGTTTGCTTTGCTGCGTCTGAGATCCACTTTTAACCAACTTGTTGCTTCCTTTATCAGGCGGTTTGGTCGTCACCTTAAAGTAATGCTTCCGCAGACGCCATCCTATGGCGCCCATTGTAGCTCCCAGTGCCCAAACCGAATCATTGCGTAAGCAGAGCAAAGAATTTTGCACTGCATGATCTATAATGGATTTATAAATTTGAGATTGAACTCTAGTTCATTGATTGATTGATTTAACACACTTACCATGGAATGATTGCGAGTAGCTTTCGGGATCGACGAAACGCTTGGCTGGCAGCGATGATGCCAAAATGGGATTCATTAGTATTGTGTTTATGTAAACTTGCAATGCTTCTTTCCGTTCAGCTATGAAGTCCGGACGCATGTTACCAAAAATGCGCTTGCCAGGCAACGGCAATTCAATGCCAGAGATTCGAAGCCTTTGATGAAGCTTATTGAAGTCATTATAGCGGCGTAGAACGTTCCAGGAGCTGTTTCCCCTCTGCACCCGCAGTAAATATTCCTGCAGAGGAATAAAAAAAAAACCAAACACCTATTAAGGCATACACAGGCACGCGTACTCATACGCACAAACACATAATCGGCGTTATCAACAACGCCGTCGTCGACAGTGTCGCAGATTATTGATTTTTCTTTGTGGAGTATAATAAATTTTCAATATGCAACTGACAAATGTCAATTGCACTCACCGTATGTCCGTCGACCTCCTCGACTGTTGAAATTTCACAGCTTATCGTCTCGGTGTCATCAATTGGCAATTTTCTTTCATATCTGCTCGAAAATATTGCCATTTGTTGTTTGCAGATGCATTTTCACTTTAGCTTCCGTTAACGGCACTGCCAAATACTCAGATACGGGTGTGTATGTATTGTGTGAAAGTGTGTGTGTGCGTGTGTATACCAGTCTTCACCTTTATTCAAATATATAAACAAAACTAGAGTCACCAAAATGTATAATAGCCGAACTTTCCGATAATATCATGAATCACTTTTTAAGTTGTGTTTTTGCAGTTTTATTTTGGTTTTAGTGGCCAATTATACCAGAAAGTAGAGTTGTGTCGTGTCGTTCCGAATAAGTTCGATAGAACTGTTCCAGCAAGTGAACGAACGACTAACATCCGGGACTGTTCATATCTGGTAGTTCGTTCATTTTGGGTCTGTTCACTCACAAGCTCACTAGTTCAGTTGAACTAGCAAAGCGACGAATTTCATAAAGCTTAAATTAAAAGATTTAACAATAATCGAAACATGCTTGAAACATCACATAAACTTATGACTAGCTTAAATTTAGCAAAGAAGTACGAATGGTTATTGAATTCGTATGTATCGGTGAGTAAACTGTTTATGGAATACAAATCGTCATTGTAGTGTTTACAATTTTCAGGACTTTTATGTGGACAATCATTGGGACAAGTTGCCCTTAAACTGGCAAAGGCACTTTCAACAGTTGCCGTTGGAAGCGTTAACCGATCTGCTGCAAAACGATGGGCAGGAAAAGATTACGACACGTTGTGCTTGGCCGCTGGAGCTGTTGGCCCTAAAGAAAGTGCTCCGCTCGTTGGACATCAGCCGAAGACCAAACATAAAGCCAGAAGTTGGTAAACACGTCGGCTTAAAATACAATATACAATTTAACATGATACATGATTTCAAGCGTAGCATGCCTTACCGGAATGTGCACTGCTGGACCATCGAAAGCTGAGGCACTTATTCATGAAGTGTGTTAAGCCAAAAAAGTCTCATGAAGTCAGAAGAATGGCTGCAATTTGTGCCCGTAGCTGTGAGGAGACCTGTATAAACTTTGTTGTGGATTTTGGTGCTGGCCTTGGACATCTGGCTCGCATCTTAGGGTATGGCTACGGAATCAAGGTATGTTGTCTCGAGATGCAGGCTGATTTAAACCAACAGGCTGTGGCTATTGATGCCAAATTTGAGAGCATGGCTGCAAAGCATTTGAATGCTAGTGAAGTTGCCCATTTCAAGCGACCAGCGCATCTTACCCAGCGTCTAGAGAGCAGCACCAAGCCAACAGAGTTCATAGAGATCATTAGAAAGGCATTTCAGTTGAAAGATTCTGAGTTTCAATTCGGTATTATTGGTCTACATCCATGTGGGGATCTAGGAGCGACTCTTACTCGTTTGTTTCTCAACTGTAAGCAGGCCAAGTTTCTTAACTTTGTTGGTTGTTGTTACCACAAGATGACAACACAAGAAACTCATACTCCAGTGCATACATACGGTTATCCACTCAGCTCACAACTCCAGGGGCAATTACAAACTGAATCCAGTTGTCAGCTCAGCTACGAAGCTCGAGAAATCGCCTGTCATGCCATAGAATTATACTGCGATCGACTCCAATGTGGTCAGCACGAATACCTTAAGATTCACTCGCTCCGTGCCGCTGCTGAGCGTGTTATTGTCCACCATTATTCCGATCTACGTCATTCAGCACTGCGCAGTGTGAAACATGTACCCGGAATGACCTTCCAAGAGTAAGTAATTATTTTTGATCAAAACATCATTGAAAGACTTCCAACTTATACTTCAGATACTTTCAAAAGGCTGTAAAAGGTACAAAATTTGCGGGTTTGCAGAGTTCAACCCAATTGAAAAATAAAAAAATTGAATATGATTTATTGCACTGGGAACGTATTGTTTGCTTTTATACGCTACGTTTAATGCTGGCGCCGCACGGTAGGTATTTCTCCGCGTTTGTTTATAAACAATTTTTACTTTGGTTTATTTATTTATTATTTAGTGGAGAGTATTATTCTACGAGATCGTGCTTTGTTTCTTCTTGAAAACGGTATGGAGTAACACAAATCAGTTACTTTTCAATCATATGATTTTTTTGATATGTTTTTAGGTTGTCGTGTCAATATTGAGCCTATTTTTGATCCTCGCATTTCCCCCAGGAATCACATAACCAGTGCAGTTAAAAGTTAATCTATTAAACTGTAATGCAACAACCTCTGGGTTCTGTAATGATTTTTTGCAATTTGAATTGAATGTTGACTTAAGCGTTTTTCACTTTTATATTAATAGAAATTATAGTTACATGTATGTTTGTAAGTACTTTAAATAGTTTTAATCTACCGATGCAAAAAAAAAATAAAATAAATATTAAAAAGCACTTGTCTTTCGTATTTTTGATTGTGATGTCCTGTGGGATACATTTTTAATATATTTTTTACCAATAGCCAATATATACCTATGGTATTTTTTTGAAATAGCATAATTTAGACACGATGCAGGAAAAACTTGAAATGTGTTTGTCATTTATGAGCTTTTTTAACATATTTGGTCTTATCGTCTGTTGATCTTATCTTTTGGCACACCGAAGATTAAATACCATTACAGTCATGGATTTTACATTATTTTGAATTGAATGACCAGAAAAGACAAGTTTTGAATGCATAGTTCGTGAATTTGGTTCGATAGACACTGAACATTTTCAAAGTAAGTATTTTTACCATCTTTAACTTTTATATGATATAGTCATCATATCTTGAAGATTTTAATATATGTATGCTTTTGAACTGCGTGCAGAGACAATACAAATATGTACAAAGTTTCACTAAGATAGCTTTAAAACTGTATACTATTTAGCATAGAAATAGATGTACAGGCAGACTGACAGAACCGGCTCATATACTTTATGTGGTTTTACATAAGAACATATTTATTTTTTACGCCATTTTCATATCTTTTCTCAAATCCTTTTTTTTTAGGAATTTTACTTTTTGTATATCTATAGTTTTGGGTAACTATCTAAAGAGTTTTATAAAAACTGTATTGAGCCAACTGAAATCGATGCAAAGAAAATACAAAAACGTCTGAATTTTGGGGGAATCCCTAAAACTCAAACATATTTGCAGCACACGCAACAGATTTAACAAGACCACGTTCTTTCAGCTGGTGGAATTTCAGTCATCAGTTAATGTTACCATACAACACACACACGCGCAAAATGTTTGCACACAGATACAAAAAAGAATTACAACATGCGTGCACACATACACAGACTCGCACGTATGTTCTCTTCTCTGTACGCTCTCAGATTGAGACGGTTCTCAATTGAATTTTGGCATAGCATAATAGAAAGAGGTCATTCACTGGTCAAAATCAAGTGACGTCACAAAGTGGTATGCGTGCAAACAAAATGCTTGATGTAATTCTCTCAGCAGTAAATGTTTTAATGAAAAGAAACAGGAATTTACTCGAAACATTATTACTTTGTATACCGTTGTACTCAAATGTATATTAATTAATGCATGCATATTAATGCATGTTTTAACAATTATATACATTCTTGCTCTGAGTCGGATAAAAATCTCCTACCTTCATATTTTTGCAGCCCTGTAGACGTACTCTTGCCGGTTTTATTTCTTTTTAGCTTTCTTGTATTCTTCTTTCGGTTGTATGATTACAGTTCGCTATTCGCGTCGCAAGAATTCAGATCGTGTATTGCGGTTCAACTAAAATTTTAAAATGTCCAATTTAGAACAAGAATTACAAAAAAATATTGCACAGTTCATAAATATTGATGCGAAACGAAAAATTTATACCCAACATTATAATGCTCTGCGAGATACACTCTACTCAACCCTGAAGTCTGAGATGCCACTGGGCAAATGGCTATGTGGGCACAAACTGGGAGGTAAGTGGGTGTGGTTCTGGCTGTGTTTAATGTGCGAGTTGCAGTTTAAAACTTGCAGCTGTGAAATATTTAGCACAAAAACATCGACGTGGCCTTATCATCTGCAACGTTGAAATTCACAGCTGAGATTCAGTATGCAGACACAGGGTCAGTGAAATATTGATAACAGGGATTTGTCAGTGAAACCTTTGTATATACCTATGTACCATATAACACAAATACCAGGCATTCCTTTTATCTGTTAATTTTTAACGATTTCTTTCACGTGTTTGTTCCTCTTTTGAGAAAGATAACTTGCTAAAGTTTTTAGAATATATTAAACACAGTGCGCGCTAAAACAATTCGGAAAACAAACATTTTTGAAAAATAATGTATTTTTATAAACAAACTAGAAAGTTTTAATTATTTGATCAATGTTAAAAACAAGAAAGAAAAGTAAAGTCAAGCACCCCCGACTGTATAATTCTCTCTGCATTTTTATTCCCGGTTATATGATTATATTATCAAAATCAGTATCCAGGAATTACAATGGATAGAAATTGTATTAAGACCCGTTGAAACAAACATAAAATCAAAGCATATTCGAACACACATTCATTTGTTTGCAAATACATATGTATTTAGATTGTAGATTGTTTGGCACCGCTAGCGCGTCGAAGGTAGGTAGATAGCGCTACGCAGGTAGCGCGCCGACACCCTTGCACAGAAAACGTTCGAACATATGTTTGAATGTCTCTGTCTCACTTGCACACATGCATTGACATTGCGTTCAATTATCAAAGTTGTTGCGTTTCTAACTCTCTTGTTTATTGTCCGATTTTGTATAATTAGTCTCCAAATCGAATTTTAAATTACAATACTGTACAATAAGATTGGTGATCCTATGTGCTATAGTTACTGAGATATTCGCAAAAAACACACATTCTTTACGAGGTATGTCTAGTTTTTGGCTTATTGTGGTCGACTTGTTCGTGAATGAAAGAGTCTTGTATTGACTGACTTGATATGTAGTCTATCGTGACTAAGTTCAAACTTCCAGATCTTACAATCAGTTTGGACGGACAGACAAACGGACATGGCTATATCGACTAGGTTTATGATGCTTTATGGGGTCTGACACGCCTCCGTCTGCCTTTTACATACTTTGCACAAACCCAATATACTCTTCCAGAGAGTATAACAAGTAGCCCGAAAAATGTAAATATACACTTATTTTATAAATCAGTTTTTTATTAGAGAAATCGTTATTCTGTATTTAGAAATCGATTTGATTTTATGAAACCTAAATTAAATTTGATTGCTCACAGTCGATTTCTTAATTTTTAGTTTGGACTAGCTATATACTATATATGTACTTTATATTTTACTTTATGTTTTATAAAGTGCTTTATTCTTATCAGCTTCCGTATTTAGTAAAAGTTACAAATTTCTTTGGAATTATATGGGTACTTCATGCTTTAGATAAGATATCAGAAACACAGGAAGACTGTTGTACTTAAATGTATATTGGAGGAGGAGTATCCGACATCATAAATTATTTACATTCTTGATGTCTATATGTCAGGCAAATTTACAATTTATGTGTATGATACCATTATACCTATCCATACAAAGTCTGGTCCGGTCAGTAAACTATAGCCTGTAGATCCTATAGGACAAATCGCACTAGAATGAGTACGGGGCCTTTCACTGTCGGTTCGCTCGACTGTAGCCATACTTGTTTAATATTGTAATTATATTGTTTTGACTTTTGCATAGGGAGCTACGGAGATAATTTGAAAATCACAAACCCCGATGAATTCGATTTAGTGATCTACCTAAAATTTCCCGAGAACAACAAGATTATCGTGAAAAATGATCCCAGGAAGCCCGGTAACGTAACGCTGGATATGACGAATGTGTTAAACGTTCTACATAATCAGGAGCACAATCAGATTACTTATACCAGTCTCAAGAAAATAGTCACTCCAAATAATCTCCTCATGGAGGATAAACTGCAGGATTTGATTAATAGTACGTTTAAGAGGGCCCTCAACAAAATGGAATATCAGGTTGTTGTCGACGGCAGAACCTCAAAGATAATCTACAAGCGATGTGGCCCCGCACATACGATCTTCATAAAGGAGCCGAATATGAAGTACTCCGTAGATTTTGTACCCGCCGTAAGGTTATGTGCAGCTCAAAATGTTTTGAGACCGGAGGAACTGAAGTATTTCCGAAATATAGAATACTGGGATGCGATACCGAAGCCCTTGAAGCCATTTCAAGCAAATAACACTTCGTTTCGCGCCTCATACTACGAAGCAGAGAAGGAAATGCTCCGGAACAAGGAGAAGCTGAAGAATGTCATTAAATTGATGAAAAAGTTTCGGGATTCCAAACCAAATATGAACAATTTAAAGAGTTATTATATCAAGACTTTATTACTGTGGCAGATTAAGATAAGGCCAGCTACGTACTGGCGAGATCAGAAATTGTCGGTTATCCTGATCGACGTAAGTATCACAATTGAAAATATTTCCTATTGAAATTTTCTCCAAGACACTTTCGGAACTCCCTTCTTGGAAAAATTTAATTTCCTTCAAGGGGACATATTAAAGGTTCATGCTGCCATTTCCTTTTAGATGTTTCACGAGCTGGGCAACTGTTTGGCCGTATACCCTCGGACCGGTAAACTGCAGTTCTTCTGGGATCCTAACTTAAATATGTTTGCAATCTTCAACCAAAACCAAAGAAGCAACATGCATGACTGTGTCGTACGGGAACATTATACGCTTAAAAGAGCTTACGGAAATCTAACCACGGACATAAAGCTTAATGTGACCTGCTCATTCAGTACGTGAAATGATTCGGAATAACTGATAACAAAGCTTAAACAAACAATTAATCATATTTTGTGTATTTAGGCAATATGGAGGAACGGGGTCAAACAACGAACAAGTCGAAGCAGGACAAGTCCGAACCGAAATCAAATCCAAATGGGAATGCAAAGCCCAATTCGGTGGGGAATCGCAATCCGAATCCGAATCCCACTCCCAATCCTTCATCGAGTCCAGCGCAGCCAGGATCCAACCCCGAATGGAAGTGTGTGATCAATTGAGTAAGTTTCACGACTTTATTAACAAGTTACAATCGAGAAAAGTAAGTGTGTATAATTCGTTTGGACTTAATGCTATAAAAAATGTGCTTTGATTTTATGTGCAGGTGAATCCTGGTAGTGTCTTCTAAGTCCTGTGGTTAAGTCACAAGCCAGACCGAACATTTACAGGCCACCTCCGGAGCGATCGACGCTGATCTTCTGCTTGAGATTGGCCGCCTCGTGTTTGGCCTCCTCCAGCTCGGCCATTCTGGCGAATCTGGAGTAAGCCACATCACCAGTCTTAATAGCAGACATCATCTAGTAGTTAGGATTATGCAAAGAGAATTTGTTATATATTTAAGATTTGACATATGACTAAATATATGCTTGATTTACCTGAAGATACTCATCGAGTTCTACCTGTCCGTTCATGTTAGTGTCGATCTCCTTGAGAATATCGTGCAGCTGCTCGCCGGAGACATCGCCATCGCCAAAGTTCTTGAGTGCCCGCCTAATGTCGTTGATGGAGACATAGCCCTTCTTGTCCTTGTCGATCAACTGGAAGCGTTTCACATATGTCTGAATCTCTTCCTTGGATAGCTTGATAGGTATTCTCTCCTTTGATGATCGGTTCACAGCGTGTCCCATTTCGTTAGCCAAAAAGTTCGTGGCATGCTTGATTTGGCGCTCCTTCTCGTCCTTGGACCACTGCAGTTCCTCGCCCATTATGTCCACAATGACGGGCAGTGCCTCCTGGGCAGCCTGCACGTTAAGGAAAGCCAAACGCAGGCGACGAGCAATCATGTCCACAGCAGTGCAAGCGTACTCGCGGACACCGTAACGGATCTCCGCATCAATGTAGGGAAACTCGGGGTGGATGCGATTGCCGATAATGGGCCAGCGCTTGCCGGTAAGCGAAGCCATCTTGGAGACGGCAAAGGCACGATCGCCATAAGACTTGGCTAGATGCTGGGCCACCTCGCATTCCAGACCAAAATCTTGCACCAGGCGTATGTACATAGTCGGTGTCCAGCCTTGTCCACCTTCAATCTTCAGGAACGAAGTAACTGCTTCAGCGCGTTCCGGCTTCAGGTTGCAAGCTAAGAATTAGTAGTGGATTAGTGTCGCATTTCAGCCTCATCCCTGGTCTGACTTACCCTTGATGGCGGCATCCATAGTATGCTCGGCCATAGCTCTGTAGGTGGTCCACTTGCCACCGGCAATCGTGATTAGGTTTGAGGGACTGACGTGGACAATATGATTTCGAGCCAGGGACTGAGTGTCATCTTTGTTGGGATCGGATACCAGGGGACGAATACCGCTCCAGGCGGACAAGACATCGCCGCGTCGCACCTCAACGTCCGCATTAAGATAGTTCTTGATTTCGCTCAGAATAAACTGAATCTCATCCTCGGTGGGTGTGGGATTATGCGTTATCTCGCAGGCCTGATCTGTTGTGCCGGCAATCGTTTGCCGCTGCCAAGGCAGGAAGAAGATGACTCGTCCATCGGTGGTCGAGGGATCCAGCAGACCCATCTGATCCGGACTGTAGTAGCCGGGGAGCACGATGTGAACTCCAGAGCTTGGGCAACAGATGCTCTTCACCGTCGGATCGTCCATTTTGCGAATTGAGTCGGTGAAGGGTCCGGTGGCATTGATAATGCACTTGGCCTTCACCGTGAACTCCTTGCCAGAAATATGATCCTTGACCTTGGCGCCACAAAGCACCTTCTTGCCGCTACCGTCGTCCTTCTTGAGCAGCTCTTTGACCTCGACGTGGTTGCATACGGTGGCACCATGTCTCGCCGCTGTCAACGCTACCGCCAGACACATACGTGCATCATCCTGCTGACCATCATAGTAGACAATGGCGCCGCACAGCTTGTCCTTTTTTAGCATGGGGAATAGTTCCAGCGCATCATTTTTGGACAGCAGATAGGAGCTCTTCACATTGCGATCGCCGGCCACAAAATCGTAGGCCTTGATGCCCACCCAGTAATAGGGCAGTTGCCACCACCTGGCACGAGAGAAAGAACAGTTCGGATTAGACCTGAAGGGCTGACCAATCCAGCTGGAGATACTCACGTATAAACAGGCAGCATAATGGGCAATGGATGCGTCAGATGTGGAGCAGACTCAAGCATTGTGGCACGCTCCTGCAGCGCCTCCTTAACCATTCTATACTGCTCCAAGTCCAGCTGCAGGAACGGATATGGATGAAATGGATTAGCTAGCGTCTATCAAATTTTTAAGTCTACTTACGCCGAGAATTGCCTTTTGCAAATAACGCACACCGCCGTGAATTAGCTTAGTGGAACGGGAGGAGGTTCCGCTAGCAAAATCATCCAGCTCTACGAGAGCTGTCTTTAAACCTGCTCCAAAATTATATAGATTATTAGCTGCCGATGTAGTTAAATTAGCCCACCTCTCGTTACGGAGTCTAGGGCGCAACCAGCGCCTGTAGCACCGCCACCAATGATGAGGACATCGAATTCCTCGCCGCTCATCAGGGAGTTGATTTGTTCGCCGCGCATGGGAAGCGTACGCTTGCGCTTGGGTGGACGTTGCATAGCATTGTTAACCTACAATTAGAATGAGATATAATTATCCAGATATAGAAAGGGAGTGCAGAATGTGCGTTACTGTTAGACTGATAACACTAATCAATTAAATGCAACACTTACAACATGTGGCGAATTCCAGCGATCAAGACTCCATGAAGCCACCACAGAGCCTACACAGGCGCTGGCCGCGGCGACGCCAAATTTAAACATACGCGACGACATCCTCTCTTAAATTCCACCTCTCTTCACACTCAGTTGCTGTTAATTAAATACAAAACAACAAATAAACGACATGTCTAGCAGTGGCTCTGTTAACATTTAGCCCTCTCTTAATTGTGCCGAGAGCGCAACTCTGAGAGAGCAGCAAAAGCTATTTGTTGCGAACTTTTTGATGTTCGCTGGCGGCGCACGCAGCATTGGAAGTGTGTGTTTCATTCCAATGCAAAAAACGAAACGAGGGGAAACAAATAATAATACGATGAGTATGTATGTTAAATCGATATGAACGTCCTGAGCTCCATGGGCATGCCGGTGGTCGGTGGTCATAACTCGACTTCACTAAATCTTTGGTATAAAAAATCTAATTAAATTTTATTCCACAATATTTATAGCGGTGTCGTTAAAATATAAATATTTCCAGTGGGAATGCATTACTGCTTGATCACAGTGTTTACCTTGGACTTCCAGTCAGCGTTAAAAAAACGTATACAATACAATCCACAACAGCAACGACAACAGCGACAGAACTTTTGAAACTAATTCTTTGATTCTATTTTGCGGGCGTAACAGCGAAATGATTACATCAGAGTTTTAGTCACTTTTTCCGAGACTTCTTCTTCTTCTTCGTATTGAATACTCGCGGAGCTGGCTAACCGCGTCCGTTTAACGTTAGGTCAAATTGTGTATTAAGCTTACCGTTGTTGATATTCTGATGCTGGAAGCACTCGCTGCCGTCGTAGTCGTCTCAGTTGGAATACTCTTGACTGCTGGTGCTGGGCTGGTGCTGTTACCCCGCTCGTATGTTGCGCTCTCTCTGCTTAGCACAGTAGCTCTGATTCGCTTGTTGGTCGTCGTCGGTCTGTCGACTGGCCCAGCTGTGTATATGTCAGCTTTGTTGGCTGGGGATGCAGCTGTTGCTGTTGCTATTGCATGAGTAGCTTTTTTGGCCCACAGAACTTTTCAAATATGCAATTTTCTTCATCCCCCGCTGACCGCTGTAACACCTGATGAAACAGCTGTTGCATCTATCTCTTTCTCTCTCACTCCCTGTCTTCCTCACAGTGTTTCACTCTCGCTGTTATACACTCCCTCGATAGACTACAAGCATCTAATTGGCTATAGCACACAATAGCCAAAATAAATATAAAAAAAATCGTATAAAACTATTCGCAGTCGTCGACTAGTGAATCGCGAGTGTGTAGAATGAGTTCACCTTGTGGATGAACCGAGCACACGGCGGCGTCGTTTATTTTGTCAATGTGTTTTTTTTTGTAACTGTACGAAACAGCACGCGGAATTCTATATTCATATCTATAGGTACATGTTTAACTATTTGTATGCCCTGTAATGACTATGAATAGACAGCGGGTATGTAGCGAACAAATATGTTTTGCTTTTAATTTTAAAACAATAGGGGTATCCCATATGTATGTGGGCTGATAAATTTAAGAACATATTTTGAAATGCAATCAAGCAACCATTGAGTCACATGTAAACCAAATAACTACATACATATATAAATTTTATAAAATATTCAAAAACTAATTTACGTGGTATGTATCAGTTAGAAAGGAATATGTTAGGTGCTATTAGCGGTTATTTAATTACATACTCATAAGTATATTCAGTTTTCTCGTATGTAGTCTGATAAGCGCGGCAAATCGACATCAGAGGGCAACAAATGTCCGTACACTATTCAACAAGTATTTGATTGTAAAGCTTAAAAACTGGTTAAAGGCAATTAAAAAGTTCGTGATTTGAAAAGGACTAAGATTTTGAGCCTAAATGTGTATGTTTTCCTGATGAGATTATTTCCTGAATTTTTAAAGTGACATAGTTGATTTTATTTTTGTAACAGTAACAGTGACTTTATGTCTAGTGTTGCCCTTAACTGTCCCGTTGATAAGCGCTATTTCGTCAAGTGTTCAACGTATTTCACTTGATTTATGAATGATTCATTAACACTCTTAAAAAATATGTTGTGTGTGCATGAAACACACAATCTAAAAGATACCTCTGATGCCGACGTCTCAAGTCCAGTGTTAATTGTAGTCTGACGTCATGTATCATTGTGACACTGTGCAGGGAGTGAGAGGAGAGTCAATACGATGTCGTTTCCGCAGACAGCGACTAGACATGATGATGCACGTCATCGTTGATGGGTTAGGTCAGTGCCGCTATGTGTGTAGCCAAAACAGAGCAGAGACTGAAATATTCCAATTCTTTTTTTATGTAAGTATGTGTGTGTGAGTGTGATTGTGTGCTTGGACCCAGACCCAGAGCCACAGCGGCGCAGACCTACAAATAACCTTCGCCGATTGGGATTTCAGTTTTCCTATTTTCGTTTCGCAAACTAACACGAGTGTGTGTGTGTGTCTGTGTGTGTACATCATATCATATCGTATTTGATACGATTTTCGTATCATATCGTATCTATAAAAGCTCGCTCTGACACGCATCTGCTGCGTGCTTCACACCTACGCGAAACTTCCACTACCGATAAAGCTTTTTGTTTTAGGATGAACTGAGCACTATTTGCTTGCACGTGATCGTAATCTCTGTCAGTTAAGCAAATACAATAAAAAATTTATAAATCATTTATACTTGACTTAAATATTTAGGGTTTGTTTTTCTTAGGTGTTCATTATTGCCTAATCTGTTTATTAAATTAATACATATACTAAACTCATTGTTTAAATAAGTCACTATATTAAGGAATTTCAAGATTAAACTGAGTAATTATTTTGTGTGCATAGCTACATTGCTTAATAGTGTCGGCTCAGGCAGCTTCTGCTCCTAACATGCTTTCAACAAACTGATAATACCCCCGACACAGGGTGTACGCCACCAGGTTAAGAACATTATCGTGGCTCCTAGTGGTGCAAAAACGTTTCTGATGAATAAATATCTTGTTTTTTGACAAAACGTTGAATTTTTGTATTTTCTGTTTATTTCTTATCGTAATGATTACAAAATTGGTCGTAAAACGGAGAGAAGAAACTTAGAACTAAAATGTAAACGAAGCGGATAAAATTTCAAATCAATGTCGTCGAACAGACGAAAATAATTAAAAAGATTTTTGTTAATACCTGGAATAGGTAAGTGAAGGACTCACAGATTGGAGGATGAGTCGGCGGCCGTTTCGGCCACATTGTCAGTGCTGGCGCTGGGGCTTGCGGCGATGCTGTTGCAGCTAGCGGTGGTGTGCTCACCGCGCTTGTCCCGCAACTGCATCAGCTGGGCAATGAGATCGAGCAGCTGGTCATCGTTGAGGCTGCATTGCTGTAGCAGCTGCTGGATTAGATTCATGCGATCCGCCTCCACGCGTATCATTGCTGGCACCTGGGCCAAGAGACCGCTGCGGCAGCTATTGTTGATCTTGGACTTGGCGCAGATGTACTCCAGCACCGAGTTGGGATTGAGACGATCACAGACCACGGACGAGAGATTCTCGCGGACGGCATGATCCAAAAACTCCTTGGAGTGATTCTCCGACAGAGTTTCCAGCACACTGGTCTTAATCATATCATTGTTATTCATTTGATTGGACAGAAACTTGGCCAGATTGTGTGCAGCCTTCTGGCTCGGGCTGCTCGACTTGGTAAAGTAGCGCTCCAGCACGGAGTCAAGGGTGCATTGTTCTACGACTAGATTTAATGCGGTGTCTGCATCCAAAATGGCCAAATCCTGTGCTGGCAACACTAAGGCGGTATCTGCCTCCTGCGGATGCTTTTCCATGACGTGGATAATATTGTTGTGGGACGGGCTAGTGGCGGTGGTGGTGGCAGGGACAGTGGTGTCATTCCATTTAAGCGTAACAAATGCTTCATCCTCAATGGCATCGGTGTTCTTGTCCATTGACTTGTCTCCACTTCTGGTGGTCTGCTCGTGGGCAAACTTCTCTATCTCAATGATGCTGTCCAAGCGACCACGTCGCTTTAGCCCCTGCCTCGCCTCCGAGGGCAGGGCAAGCTTGTCCTTGTCTTTGTCCTTCTCTGGGAGCAGACAACGCTTGGGTTTACTATTGCGCGGCTCCTCAGCATCCCGTAGATACTCCTTGGTCAAGGATACGGGCGGATCATGGAAGCTGACACGTTTCCTTTTCATCGCTGGAAACTCAAAGTCATCTACGCTCTCGCAGCGTAGCTTTCGTTTCAGGATGGATGCTGATGGACTGGCCGAGGGTGATGGCAATCGTTTGGAAAATATCAGCAGTTCCTTCGACTGCTGTATGGGCGTCGATGTGTGTTCCATGACCAGTTCGTTCATCTCACAGGTGGGAGTCGATACCAGGTCGGACCGCTCGATGCTACGAGCTGGTGTTCCCTGGCTGCGCAGTGTGGTACCTGACGTGGATGTGGACAGCGCATAGGATGAACCAGTATCCAGCTTCTTGTTCCTTATATCATATTTATCAACTGCGCTCCTCGACCCGTTAGATGCGCCGACGGCTTTGGCCGTAGCGTTGGACTCGTCGAGTTGTTTGTCTGCTTGCGATCCGGCGGAGAGTTCTGCAAAAAGTCAAAAGGTCAAGTTAGACAATGAACTAGATGAATTCAAAAAGTGAAAGCCCGGCACTCACCAAGTTGCACAACCGGGTGCTGTTTTTTCTAGGCGAAGACTCCGTGACGGGCAAGGATTCACTAATGAGTTCGACTGGCAGCTGAGCGCTGGTCACAGGCTCAGGAGAGGCACTTAGATGTGTTTCCGGCACACTTGCCGTCAACTTCGTTGCTGGTTCACGCAGCAGCTGTCCGCTAACTGCCATCGGGGTTGACAGTTCCGGAAACAAATCCTCACTCTGCATAATACCCGGTTTAGCATCTACCTTGGCCTTGCTGGCAGCTGTTATAGTAACCAAGATAAAACTATAATTAAGCGGGAGATTCACGGAACATTTTATAAAGACTTTACCTGCTGCAGTCGATGGGGAAGAGATTACTGACTGTTTCCGGGGGGAACGAAGCTTCTCTGAGGAAACCAAGAATGGCTCGCCCTTGTTATCCTTTTGAGCTGCACGCTTCCGGGTCTGACGAATTGTTGTATCCTCGCTGGGAGCAACTGACGTCTTTGACAATTGTTCCTCATCGTTTTGAGTACGGGGTTTACGGAAATTATACTTCTCCGTACTGCTGGATTCTGCGCTTACTTCAGTGGTTTGACGCCGCCTTGTGGGCGTGGCTGTCAGCATGGGCAGTTCCGGGGGTGAATCATCAATGACTACGATGTCCTTTTCTTTCCGTGGCGCTGGTTCCTGGTCTGGCTCTTTGTCGCCGGCAATGGCCAATTCGGCTTGCTTGCTCTTGGCAATGACCACCTTTTTAGGCGTCCAGGGCTTAATAGAAGAGTCCTGCGATTGGCTCATGTCATTGTACAGTGCAGGTATGTCTGACTTCTCGGCAAAGCGCTCCTTCTGCCGATCCGTTAGCTTGTCTGGATTCAGGCTCCACACGGAGGGTATAATGACAAAGAGATCGTCACCCTTGAAGAGATCTTTCAGCTGATTGGCCATGCTCTTCATGGACAGCTTGCGGAACTTCTCCTGAATGGTGCGTTTCCATTCGCTAAGGAATCCACCCTCGCATTTCCGCTTATTCCAGCATTGCAACGCAGCCAAGAGAGTTGGCTTCAGTGCATCAAATATGACCATCAGCTCGTTCTGGCGAAGCTCCAGTATAAGATTACGTAGCGTGTTCAGACAAGCTTCCAGCACCGGTTGCGTTATAGTCGGCCGATCAAAAAGCATCTGCAGTAAAGCAAAGACATCCTTGTAGAGCGGTGCATCCTTGCAGATGCCCAGCTTAATAGTAGCGCCGACATAGGCATCGAAAAGCTCAGCAAAATGTGGCTCGTCCTTGCTGCTGTTCTTGAGAAGATCACACAGCGCGTTCTTCAATTCAATTACAAACTTTTTGCGCTCATTGGCATTGTGTCCAGCATTAATCAGTTGACGCCATTGCTCCATGAAGACACTATCAAAGGGACTTTGAGCGCGGCGCACAGCATAGCTGGCACACGTCTGCACCGGCCACAATATCCAATTGTCCAAAAGCCTGGCATTGTGGGCTACACGGTACTCCAGAGCATTCTCACGCAGGTAATTGAGCAATGACATCGACACCTGTCGCCAAATGTGCAGCTTAATGCCAAAGGATTCGTAGTCATCCTCATCATTTGTTTTCATGAGTAGCTCCGCAAAACTGCTAAGCAGCCGGAATTCACTGGTATTGTGTGCCTCTAGCTGCTTGGGAGCATAGATGTGTGAAATGCAGCGTTGCATGATTGCTGGTGGCACTTCGGAACGCGCCTTTAGGCATAGCTTCATGTAGGCTTCTAGCACTTCCAAAGAATCCACGCGTTGCGTTAGCGCTCCATCTGTTGCTCCAGCGTATGTATTGAAGAAGGATCGCACAACGCGTCCGTCGGTCGTCAAGGTCTTCTCCAGTTCAGCACAGGTGGCGGCAACGAAGGGCGAGACCCGCAGCTGAAGTACGGCCAGCGTTAGGTTGCGCAGAAGCAGATGCAGCAGTTCCTGCTCCGTATCAGAGCTGGTCTCGGGTTCGCAAAGCAGCTGAATACTGGAAATAGCGGCTGACAGCATAGGACGCCAGTGCTGCTGCAGATGCTCTACAGTCATCAGCGGCGATGGCTGGCTGAGCATCTCGAGGCGCAATTCCTGCAGTATGCCCTGGAGTGATTCCGAGCATGCCTCCACGTTCCACAGAGCGACTAGGCAGGGAAGCGCTAGTTCCCGTGCTGTTTGATAGGTGTGCGCTAATCCAGTGGTTGTGTTTCGTGAGCCACCGCCGAACAGGAAGCTCAAGAAGTACTCAATGACATTATCAAAGGATTTTGGAAGCTCCACATCAAGGCAAGTGATTAAATACCACCAAACACGCAGCTTAATACTGCTTACGTGCGCAGAGCGGGACTGTGAGGTGCGCAAGGGTATGAGGAGCAATCGCATACGCTTTCCGGCCGCCAGCTCGTTGTAGGCAGCAAAGATCTTGATGAGGACACGCCAGCAGAGGAACGCCTCGGATCGTACGCTATTGTCGGGATTACGAAAGCCTAACTCGACGACGGCCAGAAATTTATTGATATATGTGCACCCACGGAGCAGTTCGTTGTCCATGATCTGCACTAAAAGTGTCCAGATCTTGTGCCAATTATTGTTCTTTGCATCCCGCATCTCCCCAATGAGTGTCGTGTAATTGTTAACAAACTCGCTCCGTATCTGTGGCCAACATTTGGCCTCATGTATGACGGCCACATCGAGGGCAACCAGAGCCTCGGCTAATGCAACCACAGCTCCGTTCTGTATGCTGCGGTCTGGGTCAAACATCAGGGGCAATATGTCCCCCAACCAGAACTGAACGAGCTCCTCATTTGAAAACGATGTGTTCATTAATCCCGACGCTTTGCAGCTGCTCGTTAGCAGTTCTATCATCTGCATTAAGAAAACAACAACAATTATAATATATGAGTGCAAAAAGTGTTTGGCACAGCAGTATCTACAGAAAGTATTATTTGTCTTATGAAAATTTACGTACATTGCAATAATGTTGACGTCGATTGCTTTTTAGCATTTCTTTTGTCGACAACTGCACCGTGTGGTACGCCTGACCCACTTCTGCATCTATGTCCATTGCGTTTGAGTTTATTTTGATTTGATTTATTATATTTTTAATTACTCTTCTGCGCGTATGTATTATTAAATGCAATTATCGCTCCTAGCGTTTTATTTTTACTGAAAAAGCGCGCGAAACGCTTTGCATTAGAGCAGTGTTGATTCCTTAGGAACAAGTTCGACTGAGCAAACTGAACGAGCTGGTTCGTTGGAACATTACAAATATCGATAGATATATCGATATTAATGACCGCCTTCGAAAATTCAAAAGTAACGAGTTTTTATACCCGTTACTCGTAGAGTACATGGGTATATTGCAATCGTTGGAATGTATGTAACAGGCAGTATATATATTAATGATCAGTATCAATAGCCAAGTCGATATAGCCATGTCCGTCTGTCCGTCCGTCCGTCTGTATGAACAAAAAGAGCTCAGCAACTATAAGAGATAGAAAAACCCGCAAATGAAAAATAAATTGCCCAAGCAGTCCAAGTTTGTTGTTGTTTTTGACACGCCCACTTTTGGCCCGAGAGGTCGCAAATGAAAGATAAAATGCCCAAGCTATCTTAATGAAACTGACACAGAAAAAATTTATCAATAATATAAATATACTGACCAAGTTTCAGCCAAATTGGACTACTATATCGTATAGCTCGGTCGAACATTGAGTAACAGGTATCCTAAAGTCGCGGCGCGACTATAGCATTCTTTCTCGTTTTTTTTTTTAAACCAATGATAAAAGCGTTATATATTTGTTTCTGTTTTATTACGTGTCTAACTTTATTAATATTAACTAAATTATTTTAATATAAAATTAAACATTTTGTACGAGTATTATTGTCGTATCATGCGCTCAACATTATAAAATTTATATTAACATACATACATATATTTAATTTGATTAAATACAGTGACTATTTTTTCTTGCACATTAAAGAGAAAACATTGTGAAAGTCCTAAACCAATACTAATGTACTTTTTCAGACCATGTTAATCTATTCAAAATATTTACAATTTGCTAAATTGTGAATTTCTTTCATTTAAGGTTTTCCTGAATTGCATTATAAACATTAATGTGCCAAACTGTCTGGGTGTGCTTGTGTGAGTGCGTATGTGTGTAGTTGTTTTTAATGTATTTGTGCTATGTAAGAAAGGTAACGCACCTATAAGTGAAAATGGGAAATTCCCCGTTAAAAAACTCATGCAGTGAAACTGCTTTATGGCAATCGATAGGAGACGCAGCAGAAAGTTTAGATAGATGAACGAAACATAAAGAGGAAAGGACTTAAAACAAGCTTTTAAATAAATTGTAACGTTTTGTGTGTGTCACTTCCATAAATACATATGCCATATACATATCAAGGTCATCGAGGATGCTTTGTTGCTTTTTCCTTCTTCTAGTTCTTCGAATCCTTGTTATAGTCCACATAGACGCGCACCACTTCACCGGAATACTTGCGTTGCGATGGCATAAAATAAAAGTCCGGTGTATCAGCACCGCCATTCAAACGCGGATCATCACGTGATCGATCGTAGCTAGAGTCCCTTTCGTGACGTGGACGTCGCTCCTCAACCCTTTCCCGTTCACGCTCCTGTCGAACCGCTCTGCGATCGTGGGTATAGTAACCCGATGGCTGCATATTAGCCGAGCTCTGTTGATACTGATGATTCTGTCGGGGCAGTGAATAGGCACGCTCCGCATAGCTGCCTCTTGAGTAAGGGCCTGGTGCTGTGGACGCAGTCCCACCGACACTACTTTCCTGGGTCATGTGGCGTCCATTGGAGCGACTGTTGCCATTGGTGCTCTTGGCATGCCCATGTCCATTGACATTGGTGTTCTCATAGTACATCTGGGATTTGCTCGTGGGTGAGTGGGACATGGGCAATGTGGTCTGTTGGCTGCTCGATGTGGATCGGTTGCGTGTCTTCTCCTTGGTTGTTGTGGTGCTGGTCATGTGCTTCTCCTCAGTCTCGCCGTACGGATCAAAGGCATAGTTCGTGTTCGAAGCAAATTCCTTCCAGGGTGAGTTCTGTATGAGTTTCTCCTGGAAACAAATAGAATTTATACCAGAATTACATGAAAAGTTATTACACATGCATGTCTAGGAATCTGGATGTGTGGCATTCAGATCTTAGCGCATAACCAGTCAGCATTTGGTACGCGCTCTAATCAAATACGATCTAAAATTCTAGGGATTACAGTGCGCCAGACATCGTTTTTTTTTGGACTATGTACTATAACTGCTTTGGAAATGTGCTTAGTGCTTGAGCCTATTTCTAAGATGTGGAAGCAATGATCAGCAAGCTTAAATATGTATAGACATATGATACCCAATAAAAATATATATAAATGAAAGTTTATGTCGAAAAAAAGATTGAGAAACATTCTTCCAATAGTTTTAGTATGAAATTCAAATGCTAACTGGTTTGGCTACAAACAGATAATAAATATTAGATAGATTTGTTTAAAATTAATTAGAAACACACAACGTTTAGTTTAAGCACTTTAAGGAATCATACAGAGTGACAGAGAGAAGTAGCGGGTAAGATAAAGACATAGATAGAAAGAGAGTAGAAGAAACCTTCTGTAGAATACCAGAATTATGGGTTTTTGATTAGAGGTTAGCAGTAGTCACAAATTAGATAACTTGTTAATTATTACATCAAATACAATATTAACAAATAGGAATTTCAATTACCAATGAATTCATTTTCGTACTAGAATTTTGACAAAACGCAACTCAACACACACACATATGCATAGCGTATATAGTACATAGTATATAATAAATATCCGGGCAGATCAGATTTACTCTTTGTTCAATTACTTTTTGGCTAACGTATTCGGGGTTATAGATTGGGCAGTTGCAGGTCTTAGTCAGTTTTTCAGGCAGTAAGAAATACAAATATATATATGTAGATTCATTATCGCTTTATGACTTTTTTTGGTGGGTTTTCTTTTTATTTTTTTTTTATAGGTCGCTAGAAGGCTGATAGTATCGTTGGTGCTCTCGTTGTTGATATATGCGCCATTCGTCGGGTATTACGTAAACCAGCTTTAAATAACATTATACAAACAGTTTAATAAATATTATTAATCGGTGTCAGAATTGAACTTATAACGAGTATGTGCGCCAAGCTAAAAACTGAACAATCAAGTAGTCAAGTTAATGATTAAACTCGTCAAATGTACTAAATGTCTCAGCAGTTAATGGACAAAAAATCTGTATTTACCTTTGTGTTTTTGCTATTGCGGGAAGTTTTCAATATTGTGCAGAAAGCTTGAATGAGCGCTATGAGCACCAGGGCTGCAATCAGACCTAGAACAATATACAAACGTGTCTCGGACAGATCGAAGAAGGAGAGTAACGTGTCTTTGGCGCTTGGATCCTCGGCACTCTTAACTGTAAGAAAATTAATAATGTAAAAATTAAATGACTTTTTTAATTATAAACTTAATTGCTTAGTTCGTCACTTACATTCCAGGGCTTCGAAGTCCAAATACTGCGGGTCTACGGTAAGGGATCCCACTTTGCCAGTGGCTAATTGTTCCTGCAGTGCTGCCTTAATAGCACCCGCGTTCTTTTGTATGGCTGCCTCACTGCCCTTTTCAATAGTATTCGAGTCCAGGGTATGTTCCTTTTCTACGTCAGCCTTGTCAAACATTGCCTGCACTTTGGCTACCATTGAGCTTCCCTCTCTGCAAGAAATATTTTCACCATTTAAGCTCAGTAGTTCTGCAGGTTTGAAAATCGATTGTTATCGATAACATGCTATGTTTACTAAAATCACCATTCTATCTGGCAACTCTAATAACTAGTTCTTCAGCGGGAAGTAAATTAAATAAAGCACAAATTACTTTTCAAAGCCAATTATTTCCGTTTTAAAATAACCGGCGATTGGTGAGAGAATTCCATTGAAGGAGTCTGAAATTGTTGCAGCCAAATCGTTAAACTCCAGGGAGCCAGGCTTAGGTGCCTCAAAGGATTCCGCCAAGTTCATCAGTTTCACGCCGACTGCATAGACCAAGCGACTAGGAGCAGGCGTGCTGGTACCCACAAAAACGGATTCTAGCTCTGTGAATAGAACACACAAAATGAATGAAATGTTTAAAAAGAATTAAATAATTAAGGTTACCTTTGCCACAGGACTTGATGCAAACGCGTTGTGGAGAAATCGGAGGGACTTGTTCGTGTTTGCGTATCTTCTTGTTTACCACATTGAAGGCACCGCCGAGAACGGGAAAGAATAGATAGAGGCAGTGATCATCTGTGAATGAAAGATCGTGATCGTCCTTGCTGATGCGTTTGCGATTAAACTCCAAAATGGTTACACCCTTCTCAATCCGGCCAGATGCATTGGTTATGTCCTGGCTATCGTCCAGCTTGGGTGGAGCATAGCCAAGCACCCAGGTGTCCATTAGGAAAGGTCGACCACTACGTCCATCTACCCAACCGATAATCGCATCTGTTTGCGACATGCGCTGATCATCGCTAAAGCCAATGCCGGTCCAGGTTTGAGTATTAGATGTTTCGATATGCCAGCGTATATCGTCGCCACGTCCGACGGTTTCCCAGGATGCGTAGTACTCGCAAGTGTGCTCCTGTGGCGAGCAGTTCGAGGGATACTTCCAGTGTCCATAGCAGTCGTTGTCCAGCACATTGGTGCTCAGATCGTTGCGATCCGTTTCAGTGGAGGGTTTCTCTTTCTCTGTGTAGTAAACAGGAAGTTATGATGCATGGGATTGTCGAGCTTTCATTGACTCACCAAAGAAGTTGATTTGTGTAAAGCCTCGTTGCATTTGGTGTCCGTGGTATTTGAGCTCATCCGGCTGATAGAAATCCTTAACGGATGCAGCCTCCGTTTCCAAACCAGAGGCCGGCACATGCACATATTGTCCCGGCTCCTGACCCCTGGCCCAGATCACATGGGTTAGTGCATCATCAAGCGTATGATCAGTTGGATCTGTTGCCACCAATTTCTTGCGGAAAATGATAGTAGTCACGCCATTTTCCTCAAAGCCGGTGCCCAAAGCCAAATCGGATTTTCCGCCGAAGAACTCATCGATGTTTGGGGTGGAACGATCCCGAGAGTAATAATCTCCCACACGACTAGCCATGCCTCGGGCCGAGCCGATGACAATATCCGTACAGTCCATGGGATTGAAGTCATGTCGAGGTGTGTACGGATTAAGCTTATACTTGGGCTCTATGGGTACAGAAAGAAGTCAGTCTAATCTTCGGATCAAATATAATTTAAATTAGTGTGTGGGTCAGTGTGTGGTGTGGAAACTACTGGGTTAGTAAAAGGTAAGAACGTGGATTCATTAATATTAAACCATAACCAAGGCTGGAGTGATTACCTGACTCAAGATTTGAGGACTTTTTAGGAGCCGGTACACTTTTTGGTTCAGGTTCACTCTTGGGTTCCGGTTCACTCTTGGGTTCCGGCTCACTCTTTGGTTCTGGTTCACTCTTGGGTTCCGGTTCGCTCTTGGGCTCAGGTTCGCTCTTTGGCTCAGGCTCGCTCTTGGGCTCAGGTTCGCTTTTCGGCTCATGTTCGCTCTTGGGCTCAGGTTCGCTTTTCGGCTCAGGTTCGCTATTGGGCTCAGGTTCGCTCTTGGGTTCAGGCTCGCTCTTAGGCTCAGGTTCACTCTTGGGCTCAGGTTCGCTCTTGGGCTCAGGTTCGCTCTTGGGTTCAGGCTCGCTCTTGGGCTCATGTCCACTCTTGGGTTCAGGCTCGCTGTTAGGCTCAGGTTCACTCTCAGGCTCTGCTTTGCTTTTATTCTCGGATGCGTGCGTTGGTTCTGGCTCGCTCTTCGGTTCCGGTGCACTTGTAGTCGCAGGTTCGGGCTCACTTGTTGGTTCCGGTGCACTCTTCGGCTCCGCCGTGCTATTGGGTTCTGTTGTTATTGTATTTATTGAATAGAATAGATTTGTGTGCTTAGTGTTATGTGCGGGATTGATAGATAGGTTTGAAGTAGAAGCAAAATAGGGGCAAGCAACAACTAAAATGGAGTGATTATTTCTAGTATGCCTCTCTTAAAAATCGCCTTGATCTGTTTTGGGTTTTACAACTACTCATATAAGCTCTTATTTGTTTAGAACAACTAAATGCAAGTGCAGAACAAGTACAATTATAAAGCAGTCTTACCTGTGACTTGACGACGGCTTCTTCCGGACTTGGTGCTGACGCGATAAGATACACTTGTGGCCACAGAAGAGACTCCATCAATGTTGGAGAGCTCGTCGTTCTGCTTCGCGACGCGCTTTGTTTTGGCACTCGGTTCTGCAAATGGTTCAGCTAACTGCGGCTCAGATGTTGGCTCCGGTTCGCTCTTGGGCTCTGGTTCGCTCTTGGGCTCCGGTTCGCTCTTGGGCTCTGGTTCGCTTTTGGGCTCTGGTTCGCTCTTGGGCTCTGGTTCGCTCTTGGGCTCTGGTTCGCTCTTGGGCTCTGGTTCGCTCTTGGGCTCTGGTTCGCTCTTGGTCTCTGGTTCGCTCTTTGGCTCAGGTTCGCTCTTTGGTTCTGGTTCGCTTTTTGGTTCCGGTTCACTCTTTGGTTCCGGTTCACTCTTCGGCTCTGGTGCTGAGCTCTCCAGTGTTGTTGTCAAGTCTCCCATGTCGCGCAGAAGCGGAAAGTTCTTGCACTCCGGAGTCATACCACGTGGACGCCAGCCCAAGCCAACCCATGAGGTACCGTTAACCTTGAGCACCACCTCGATCTCCTTCTGCTCCTCTAGCAGACGCCAGTACATGTGATAATCCGGCGATAGTTCACGCATCGTGTAGGAGGTCAAATCCAAAGTAGTCGATTTGAACGGAGACCGCTTGTTGCATCCAATTCCAAACCAGCCAAAGTTACAAAAGCATTGTCGTCTTGGCAAAGAGGTGCTATCAATGTCGATACACTTGCCCTGGATGCCGCAGTCGGCGTTGCTGGAACACTCGTCCTTGTACTGGCATTTGTCACCGTAGTAGTTCTTCTCGCACTTACAGCGCGATGCGAAGTGTTTGCCATTGCCGGAGCATGTCTCCTTAAAGTCCTTGCGCTGTCTGATGTCCACATCGGCACAGGACCAGAACCGATAGCTGGTCGTCCACTCGTCAGCTTGACGTTGTAGCCGCAATGTACAATTGAAGCATTCGAAATCTTTCGGAATGCTCACCTGGTACGACTGGGCCCTGTACGTGATTAGGGGACTGTTAGACATAGGACATGAAATTCTTAAGCACAACTTACGTAACATCGGTGCGTACAAACTCGGAGCCATTGACATGGGGAGTAAGATCCAGCACGGGCCTATCGAGCGCATCCAGTAATTGTAAGCGGAAGCCGCCCTAGAAATAAAAAATCGCGAGAATCTAATTAGCTAACCAATAGAAGCCGGTTTTAAAGGTAACTCCCTTTATATAGATTGCGCATACAATGACTGAGAACTTGTGTTTTTAAAACGTATTTCCCATTGGCCTTTTCAATAATGGGAACTTTTAACGCAATGCTTTTGACTTTGAAACAACCAGAGCAAAAGCTAGTACTAGTACACTGAAAAACATTCCACGTAATTTAAGACTGAAGCAATTCCAAACTATGTAAGTAGGGTTTTCATCAAGTATTTTCAATTTTGGGAAAGTTTTCAAACATTTGCAATAATATTTGTGCATCAACTAAGTAAGCAGTTCCCATAAAATTACAAATTTTCGTTATAAACTTGATTAAATTTTTTTCAGTGTTGTTATACTAGTGTTAGTACCCGTATTATCTCGTTTCTTAGTCGTCTTAGCATTGCATGTGTGGCAATCATTACAACATTTGAGATGCACATTTCTGTCTAATTACTCTCCATGCGAGATAAGAACTTGGGCTCCCATTGTGCACCGTTTGTGGTAGCTTTAAAACTCCCAGATTAATTTCCTCAGATCTTTCTTTACTTACCCTGTGCGCATAGGCCAAATGCCAGGTAACATTAAACTGAGTCCCAGACAGCAAAGAGGTACGTATGGAACCTGCAATGACAAATTAAATGAAATGATAATAATTTTAATTATTTATAAGTCAAGACTTTTTATACTCTCTGCAAGAGTATATTGGGTTTGTGCAAATGTATGTAACAGGCAGAAGGAGGCGTGGCAGACCCCATAAAGTATATATATTCTTGATCAGCATCACAAGCCGAGTCGATATAGCCATGTCCGTCTGTCCGTCTGTCTGTCCGTCTGTCTGTCTGTCTGTCTGTCTGTCTGTCTGTCTGTCTGTCTGTCCGTATGAACAAACAGATTTCAGAGATGGTAAGAGCTACAAGTTCGAGCTTGGTCTCAATCGATCACATATTTAGTCAGTCAATATAAGAATCTTTTTTTTTTTCGATGCCACGCCCCATTCGGCCACAATATGCCAAAAACTAGACACACCTCGGAAAAAATCGGTGTTTTCGGCGAATATCTCAGTAACTATAGCACCTAGGGTCACCAATTTTGGTATGGAGGTTCCTGGCGACAGCGTAAATGCATTAACATTAAAAATTTTGGACTGCCACGCCCCTTTTTCCCACAATTAATACAAAAAATATTTTCAACTTTCGTTCCGTTTTTAGGCGTTTGTTTATATAGTACATTATTGTAATTTATAATTCGTGTGGAGACTAACTATATCAAACTATCCTGAAAGGTGCATTGAAATCGCACTATAAACAAGAAAACTAGAAGCGTTACAATATTGATAGCTGAATGCAATATCATGTACGAGTGCAAGCGAGATAGTAACATACAAGCACTTGAGCGGCAGCGCTGCCGTATTCGTATCAATGTATGAGTGACAGAAACATACAAGCACGTGTTCGAATGTTTTCGCTGCCTGCGTGGCGGCAGCGCAGCCCGCAGTCGCTGGCCGCGCTGAATACACACATACATACATACATGTATATGCATCGAATATTGTCATTCGTATGTGTATTCGCATACAGACAAATAGCTGTATGTTTGATTATGCTTAGATTGTTTTTGTTTCAAAGTGTTTTAATGCCAGTACTACACATTGTAATATCTCGATACTGATTTTAATAATTTAATCGGCGGAAAATGCAGAGAGTATTATACGGTCGGGCGTGCTCGACTGTACTTTTCTTACTTGTTTAGTTATTTCCCACGAAATTTATTTGCTAAAATTAAAATTGCTTACATTGCTTAAATATTTAGCAAATCTTGAACATCGCAAGTTTCCGCTTAGCTCATGCGAGAAAATTTGTATATCAGCAAAAGAATAAATTTGTTCTTGAAGACAATTTTGAGTTATTTTAAAGAGTTCTTAAAGTTTAATTAATTTAATTTTATATAAATTGGCGTATCAGTTATTATATTGAAAATACTTACAAAAATATTGACATTAAATTTAATTTTATAAGAAAATTCTGAACAACTACCTTTTTAATATGAATTACTTTGACTTTAAATCGAGTCCCTATTTTACTTCCTTTTTATTAGACCTTAAAAAGCTCTTCCACAACGAGTAGAAACTAAATAGCGGTTATTAATATAATGCCATTATTGAGTGTACATTACAATAACTTGACGAGTTGCACAAATTCAGGCTAATCACACAAATCAGTCATTATGGTTTCCGAAGAACCCAACTGAAACCGATATGAATGGATCGGATAATTAAATGTTTTGGCTGCATTCAAGCTGAACTGGTTTTGTGGTGCTGCGTTGCTGCGGTGCATTGCGTAGCGCTACTTTTTGGCTGCACTCGAGTGGTATTCATGAATACATTGTCCGAGCGCACCTGCGTGCCGAATATGTTATGTTGCCAAAGCCGAACCCAAACGTTAAGCACAGGAAGTTAGCGAATTTCCGAAGAAATAAAGCTACCAAAACATTGAAACAGCGAACCAACGAATCACTTTACCTCTGTACCACCGTACTGCTGTATAGCCATACTATGTACAATTCCATCGCACACATCTTCGCATTACAAGTTAGTTTTTTTCTTGATTTCTTGGCAGACAAATTTCATATGCCCGCGACTATTACATAATAGCAATGAGATAACCTCGATGCAGCTGTGAAAAATTGCAAGTTTCCACAAAACAGCAGATAAGGGGTGGAGGGTCGGAAAGTGGAAGGGGAAGGGGAAGGGGGCATGGCTAGCCAATCAATGCCCAAGCGTAGATCGCACGTCGTTGTCAGCCAATACACGAAGATCGAGTCGCTAATTAAAGCCATTAAGTGGTTATAGCCAGCAAAACTAAACAAACCAGAAAGCGAAAGCAGGCGAGCGACTGTCTCACTTTTCAGTTAGCTACACTCCCTCTGCCCCCTACAATACTCTCCCCAACCAGCAACCTCTTGGTCAGCTTGTCAACAAATAAGGAAGCTGGAAAATTATGATTACTGCTGTTACCAACTGTCTGAAGCGTCTCGCAGCCATCCTCAATAGTTATGGCCAAATACTGAGTGTATTCATACTCATGCTACTAAAAGTGTGAGTATACTCAATGCTGGGTACTTAAATGCAACTTCAACTAAATTGCCACAATCCTTTTTATACCCTTGCAGGCGGTATCATGCTTTTATATATATATATATATATATCCCTTAATAATACCCTTAATAGATATATTTATATATATATATATATATATATATATATATATAATCAGACTGATCGAATATCTAAGTCAATAGATGTTTTTTGCCTTCTTGCTGTCGATGATGTTGCTGATTATGAGCAGAAAAAAAAGGTGAATTTGTTAGAAATATAATTGGAATAGTCGACTGTTAGATATGCTGTAAAATTTTATTGAATGTGAGATGTAAAGAATAAAATGTTGCAATGAAGCAGTAGATGAAGGTACAGATACAAACATAAGTTTTTTCCGTATAAACTATAAACAAGATTAATAAAAAGATTACCAAAATAAAAACAGGTTAACTTGGCTTAGAAGCTATCGAAAATAGCTGAAAAATTACTAATAGCTGTGGCGATAAATCAATTGTGGCCGTTAATAAATCGAGGCAACTAAATAATTTGCTGGGTGGAACCAGTTGTTAAATGGGAACTGGGAACTTGGAACAGGGAACTTGGAACTGGGAGTTACCCGCGAGCAGTGGCAGTGGCAGGTGCAGCTTTTTTTTCTCGCTCTATCTACCTGTCTCCTAGTCTCTCGCTTTTGGTAATTTTTCATATCTTATGCGATTTTACTCTTGTCATATTTCTCACGAGCGCGAAAGTTGTTCACCTTTGATTTTGGAGGCTGCATATCGAGTTCGAATTCAAGTTTTAGTTCGAGTTTTGCGCTTGAACTCGCCGCGCATTTCGAAAGTCGAATCTGAATGAAAACTCAAAATGAAATTGATAATGATAATGATTCTCAAAACTCACACAGACGCACGTACACACATACACACACAGATACTTATTCAAGATCAATTCGTTTTCATAGTTTTTTTTTGGAAATGATCGACAAATAAAATCTCATCAATTTATATAAGTTATTAAAAAAAACATTCCAATGTTGTTGAAAAGCATTTTTTATGATTTATTGATTGGTTCCAACTGAAATGCCCTAACGATGATCACACACTAAAAGTGTTTGGAGAAATTAATTGTTTTCATCAGTTTAGATTACTTGTATTTACTCGTATTTATGTGAAATGATAACTGAATAAAAAATCAATTTACGATAATTTTTATTAATTAATGATAATTCTTGGCAGTCGTCAAATAAGTTACTCTTATAGCTTATAAAAATCCCTGAAAATAATTTAGAAAAATTGATTTTTAATAAGAATTGTAGCATTAGTTTTAGTTAAATTTTATTCAATGGTTAAGCATTAATACAAAAGAAACATACAAAAATAAAAAATTAAAAGTGAAATCTTACTTTAAATAGTTAACAAGAAATGTAATATTTAAATATCTGCATCAAAGTTAATGCTATATTCACTTTGTAGTAAATTGTCAGCTAACTTTCACAAGAGTCAACACCCCAATAGAGTTATATAAGAACACCGTCTATGTGGTCATTTGCATCATTTTCTTAATGGTATACCAAAACCAACGAACCTTGGGCCAATTTGCTGCCTGATACTGAATGAAGAATGTGGAAAATTGCTTTGACTGCATGCATTCTAATTGCATTGCCGCTCGCATGGATACCTGCAGTCATGATGGGTGTGGGGTAGGCAGGGAGCGTAGAGGAGCAAGTTAGCCAAATATGCCAAAGACTTCCGCAAATCATACCCAAACCAATGCTAACAACGTGGAAAGCTTGACAAACAAACTTGATCGTCGTCAACTAAGGAAGCATCTCAGTGTGCAATAAACTTTTGGCAACGACTGTCAGACGGCGCGGCAAGCGACGAGTGTAAAAGCTATTAAATAAAGTTTGCATCGGTAACCCTAAATGTATGTGGCCACAAGGGTTGCCACCGTTTCATCGACCGCAAATAACGAAGTGAACTAAACAAGTGGCGTACGGCATTTGCATTTGCAACTGCCACAACTGCAACTGCAACTACAAATGCAACTGCAACTGCAACTGGTATCTGGTATGGCCTGCTTGTGGTCAAGGAGTATTCGCTTTAGTTAATTGCTCGTGACGTTGCCTTAGCCAGTTAAGACGGCTATCCACTGCCAACGTGTGTGTTTGCTATTTATTTATGGCTTGCCACTAGATATGTATAGCATTGTAAATGCACTGCAAACAATTCAGAGTCAATCGACAAATAATCCTCACTTTTTTAGAGAATGTTTTTAACATACTTTGGAACTTGTTAAAATGAAAACACGAATTACTGTTATTTAAAATATTACTGTAATGTTTAATTAAAAAAGTTTGCAAACTCCCAAGTGTTTTTTATTTTTAATTAATTTACTTTAAAAAGTTGTTAAGAATTTCATAACATTTAGATTTTTTTGAAATTCTTTTCATAGGGACAATTATTATTTTTGTTTTAAATTAACTTTAAGCATAAGATCTGTCTGTAGTTTTATTTTTAAATTCTATTCAAATGAATGACTTGAAGGTGTTACTATATTAATTAATAGGTCATGAACTATTTAAAGCATTTCTCTGAGTGGAGTCATACATGCATATCCACATGCTCCTCACAGTTTTACCATTTGAAATGTCATTTTGTAGTACGCTCTCTCATTGATATTCTGTGGTATTTTTCCTTGTTATTTTTTTAGTTTTTGTATGGGTCTAGTGCAAGTGAATGCTGTCGAGACTCGGATGATAATTCCATAGCGACATTTCAGCTACAAATGAATGGCCATTGAAATTGAAATATGAGTGTTTGGAGCTGTTTTTTACAAAAACAACAATAGGAATACGAGTCACTTGAGTTGACTCTTGAGAAATATTCGAAATATTCGTTTGTACCTTATGCATTTTCAAAAGCACAACATTAGTGTAAAAATGATTAAAAATGATACAGAGTATTTTTTATAAGGCGATTTGTAGACAGTTCCAAAAGTTGTGTGGCAAATATAAAACGTCCTGCTAATTCAAAGTAAAGGCTAAATGAAGCGCGATATATTTATCGAGTCATGTTAACAACGCTCAAAAACAGTTCATAAAACCTTTGTACTATAAAAACCTTAAATTCAGACCCTATCTTTTCCATTTCAAGAAAAATGCTTTCAAAGCATGTAATGTTATAGAAAGAGCATTTTTGTTAACTAAAGTTTACAATTAAAATTTAAGACATTCTTAATACAAAACACATTTACGTAATCTATCAGCTAACTTAGATTTTTTATCTCAATTTTCTTAATACACAAACCTTTGTTTTAGTTCTGCTTTGAAAACCATCCACCGAACGAGTTCATTCAATTTTTTGTAGAGTTTTGTAAACATTTTGATTGGACGGAAGACGGTAGTGGATAGACCGAAACCTAAACCACGACTGCAACCGCATTTGGAGTAGACCACAACTTAACCTCCATTCGAGACAATTACAACTACGACTAGTTGTCAGGCGAGACAAGAAGACTACAAAAATATACAGACAAATCAAAACAAAATCGTTTGTGCCCTTAACTGAAGTAACAACAAAGATACAATTGAAGAGAGTGTTAACAAAGTGAGATACAAATGCAAACAGGCTACAACGGAGGGGTCAACGAGATTGCCACATTGTGGCCCAGTTGAAAACGTTGCGTCTTAAACAGTTAGAAAGGCAACAGTACAAAAACAAATGTGGTCAATAAAAGCACTGAATAATGCAGAACAGTTGTTTGTTGATACAGTTGTTTTAACTGCAAGTGCCACATTGCAGCATCTTTTTGACCAGTTTATGGCGTCTTAACTGATTATTGTGTGGTAGTGTGTGAGAGTGACTGTCGCAATGGCCATAAAGCAAGTATAAGTGAAAGTTTTTTACTTGCAGCAAGTTGCATTGGCAGCATACATCATCAGCCAACAACTGCCACAACAACCTGCTGGCCAATATACACTCGTGTTGGCCAGTTTCGCCAGACAACGTTGCCAACGCCAAAGCAAAATCAGCGAACGAAGGCAAAAGTTGTCATGCCTCGAAATGGGTTAAACGGGCAACCGGTAGGCAAGCAGACAGACTGACAGACCAAGGTGGCACACGTTGCGTATACGCAGTGTATATAATTTAAAAAATACATAAAAATATATATATATATATATATATATATATATATAACAAGTAAACATATAACAAATTTCATGTGTATAAATTGCAACACAACTCGGCGATTTCAAAGCATTAATATAGCATCGCACATAGCATATAAATACAATTTTGTTAATCGCATAAATATATTCGTAATTATTTATGAGCTATGCAATTGATTTTGACATTTTGATGCGACACACGTGTGTATCGACAGTCATGGCATCTGCTAGCTTATAAAAACCAAAAAATATGTATTATATAAATTTTAACATATTTTTATTATATTTATATATGGATAAATATGTGCATATACCGTATACCTTGTTGAATCCTCACATCAAATGTCAGAAAACTTCAAAATGAAGTGGGCAAAAATTTTGTTTTAATTTGAAAGTATTTGAAGCTGTAAGTTAAACTGTTAATAATTATAAGTACAGCAAGGCACAACTAGAAGATACCCTTTAATTATGCAGTTTTTTTTATTTAAAGTTTGCAAATAGTTTTTAAATAAGTTAGCAACAGAACGCAGTTAAAAATAGGAAACTTTCGTAACAATCTCCCAAATTGTTTTTTTCTTTATTTTAATAGAATTTGTGGAATTCGGATTTGATTGTCTGGGAAATCAACAATAATTCGATTGCTGTTCAAAACTTACCGGGGTTACTTAACTTATTTTTATTATCATTTATTTATAGCATAGCCATAGCCCCGAATTTTTTATGTAGGGTATCTATCTTATTAAACGAGTGATGACCCAATTTGAAATATGGTCTCAAGTGAATGTGGCTTCTCCGACATATGCAAATTAATTGGTAACACTTTGCGGCAACAACTACCACAACAGAAAAAAATTCAAATATTGCCAACATCAACATCAACATCAACTACTTACATGTGTGAGTGTTTACTACAATAATAATCATAGTTAAGTAAGACGCAACAAAACCAACTGCCAACTCCAACACCAACTCTGAGTCTAACTCAAAACTCAAACTGAAATCGCTAGTTATGCAAGCGCCAATGCACATACATATACATAAGTATTTGTATGTATGTGACTCATAATCATATACAATATATGAATAGTATTCATGAATACTCTCTGTGGGCTAGTATATTTCACAAAACTAAGTCTGTGAATCGAACGTGCATGGCCAATTTAAACGCGGCTGAAATGCTTTGGTTAAACAAAACAATTACCAATCGGATTATGCCAACAAAAACTAAACTCTAAAGTTAAGCGTGCCCAAAAACCCAGACTTAAAAATAATTCAAATTGTATGGCTGATGACTAAGTCAAGCTGAATTTAAACTGAATTACAATTTGTTGTTTACTGAGTATAGATATGTGTTCATAATGTGAATACGTGCCTTTTAAACAAAATTGTTTTTATCAAACATTAAACTGAGTACACGATTAGTTAGTTAAAAGCAGTTTATTAAAAAGGTATAAAAACAGGGCATCTAACAGTTGAGCAGTTTGTTTCCACAGTTTGACAGGTTTTAATAACAAACTGAGGATACAGCATTAGGAATTTGTGATAAAATTAGTAATTTAATGACTAGCATTTAAGTTTTAATTACTAGCTATTTAATATACTTAAAATTCTTATTTAGAACTGAACATTGTAGAGCAATAAAAAACGAGTGTTGTGTTTTTATTTTACTTAAGAAAACTAACAATTCCGCTTCAATGAATTTAATGGTTAGTTATATAAATAACTTATACCTTACGACCACAATCAAATCAATGAGATCAAATTTTTACTCGAAAATGATGCCAACATTGAGATGACCACTAACGTTGGGTATACACCCCTTCATCAGGCGGCACAGCAGGGTCTCACGATGGTCATCAATCTCCTGCTACGGCACAAAGCCAATCCGAATGCAGTAACCAACGTAAGTGCCACTGAACTTCCACAATTTACCGAATCTTTCATAACTATTTCAGCCAATTTCCTTTAACTATGAGGCATTATCATGTAATTGGGTTCAGTTTTCGGATATCACTTTCTGCACTAGAAATCCCTTCCTTATATTTTATTTACAAAATGAAACTCAAAATATACAGATCTAAAAAATATATTTATTGAATTTAAATCAATGTCTTATATTGTCTTATAGCCAATAATATTTTTTATTTTTACGCATAGTTGTGTTAACATCAAGATTAAGTTGAAGCTTGTTTTAATTGAGATAATGTTCTAATAACTGGCAGGATTCGCTGTGAATTAGGGTTAAGCAAGCCTCAAGTTGGATTGTTGTATGTGAATATTTCTGGACACATTTATTTGGCTGGTTAGTGGTAGAGTCAAGCGCCAGCTGCAAATGCTGTCCGAAGCAAATAAAAAACAAACAAACCCATTCAAAAAACCGGCCATAATTCCCACGAGTAGCAAAAAGTACCAAATATTAAAAAAAACAAGAAAAAAAGGTTATCTTCGGCTAGCCGAAGATTATATACCCTTGCAGTCATGCACATTGCGTTAATTTTTTTTCAATGACCGATTGTTCGTATGGCAGCTATATGATATAGTAGTCCGATCGAGTTGAAATTCAGTGTACACATAGGATTTTATGCCAAATGCATATGGAGCGAATTTGGTTTAAATCGTACAAGAGACACAGAAAATTTTCATACCAAGCATTTTCACCAGTTTTAACAGATTGTTCCTATGGCAGCTATATGATATAGTGGTCCGATCTGGATGAAATTTGGTTTGCACACGGGATTTTTGGCCAAATGCATATGGAGCGAATTTGGTTAACATAGCTCAAATAAAAATTTTTTTTCATCCGATTGTTCCTATGGGAGCTATATGATATAGTGATCCGATCTGGCCGATTTCAACAAATGTTCTGCGTGCAAAGGGAATACACATCTGTGCCAAGTTTCATCAAGATAGCTTTAAAACTGAGAGACTAGTTCGCATAGAAACAGACGGACAGACAGACGGACAGACGGACATGGCTATATCGACTCGGCTGTTGATGCTGATCAAGAATATATATACTTTATGGGGTCGGAAACGTCTCCTTCAATGCGTTACAAACTTCGTGACAAAAACAATATACCCTCTGCAAGGGTATAAAAATGTTTATATGGAAGGAAGCAAGAAAAAACTCGTCAGTTTGTAGGCAAATGCTTAAACTGAAGGCTAAAAACTTTTGCCAAAAATGGAAGCTGTTAACTGCGACTTGTTGCAGTCGAATGCAGGTCAAATCTGGCTTAAGTACAGAAAGAAGCTTAACATTTTCTCAGACCTACTTTTACCGGTTCCAATCCCCTACCCAATCCCATTCCTAATGACCAGACTTGAACTTACCTTTGGGCATGCCACATGGTGCCTTTGTGCGCGCATTATCCAAGAAATCCAAAGCCAAACCACGTGCAGGTGGATACGTGAGAGCCACGTGTGCCTCGGCTCCAAGTTTCCAAAGCTGCAGGCTAAGGCAGAGACAGACAATGGGCAGTAACAGAGTTGCTGCCACGCCCTTCGGTCTTTTATCGATGGACCGTTTCATGTTTTTTATGTTGTTGTGCAATTTGTGTTGCGTTGTCGCGTTTCGTTTTGTTATTGCAAATATCGCGTTTACTTGTCGCGTCGGGTCGCGTCTCTCACCCTCTCTTTCTATCGCTTTGACTAATAAATTATATAAGCGACAAAAACAACAAATACAAATATCACACCACTGAATCGCACGTGTGCCTCGATCAACGAATTCCGACAAATTATTTACACATTATAATTATTATATTGATTTTGTACACACTGAAAATACAGAGATAGAAAAAGATACGAAAATATAAGTATTATTTATAAAGACAAACAAAGAATATATTCAATTTTTCATTTTCCATAGATATAGTAATTATTATTGAAAATTTCACTGGAATTATTATTCTATACATTATTCCTCTTTTTTTTAATTTCTATTACTGTTTTTTATTTAAATAATGTTTTTTTTTGTTATTTATAACTCTCATTTTTAATACTATGCTTTCAGTATTATGTTTAGACTTTTATTATTAAAAGTATTATTAGTTATTTATTTTTACAATAATAATTGCTTTTATTATTAAACTTGAAGTATTAATCCTTTCATCAGTCTTACAGATATTCCATTAATTAACATAAATATTCTTTTCTTATTCGTCTAGAGTGTGATATGAAAATTTGAGTAGAGTTTCCCAAAGCATTTTCACTACGTTGTCTTTAAGCTCGTGTGATGATTGTCAATAATTATGTAAGTCTGTCAGTCACCGCAAAGTGTTTTTTTTACAAGTTTTAACAAAAATTAGTTACAAGTATTTGTTTTGTTTTATGGCCTGACAACGGTTCAATTGCATAATTTGTGGAGCTCTAAAAATATTATTTATTGCATTTTTTGTTTACGTAGGGTCGAAAAACAATGCCAGCACATTTTCCCAGCCACAAAAACCATTAAAATAGATTTTCATAACAGCTCAAAGAGACGCGGAAAATCGCGCAAAATGTGATGAAAGAAAATTGTTAATTTTTCGGCCAGACTTTCGGTGACAGACTATTTCCACGGCGCGGCGTGTATAAATGTCATTAAGCCAGGTCGAGTATCAAAATGTTAAGCAACCGTCAACAGATTTGGCTTCGGACACAGCTCAAAGAGCTGGCAAAGCTGCGTGTGAAACGCAGTTCAATGTACAGTGCTCTCGGTATGGTATGGTATGGAACGCCTTCCTTGAGTTTGAAGTGAAATCGAAGGTTTTTTGTTTGCCACATTCGTTCAACAAACTAATCAAAGCCAATGACAGCTGCCAACGAAAATGACGTGCTTAACACAGGCCACAAATCAGTTTGAGTTTCAGATACAACAACGGGCAAATATGCACTTTGTTCCGGTTCTACAAAAAAGTGTTAGCTCAAGCTGATCATAATAATTAAAAATCAAATATGTGTGCTGAGGAATACTTCAATCAATATAAATTATTGAATATTCCGACATTTAATGGCTTGCCAATTTCGAATAAATTTAATGCATTTAATTGTTTATACTACAAATAGGAGTAAAAAAATTTAAATGCTATATATTTGAATTATTTTAATAGTTATAGTTCCAATTTCAGTTAGGCACAGGTTTTGAAAAGTACCCAACACATTCTTAAGTAAATTTAACAAGGTTTGAATTTTTGCAACCTGAATTAAAGTAGCCAATGTCCATAAATAATCTAAACCTTAACTGTGGTAGCTACCTGCTTGTAAAGCCAGGCTTAAAGCATTCAACTGTCTGGTGGGCGTGGAAAATCTCAACAAATCTGGCTAACAAATGGCGACCGAAATGGGCGGCTGAAATGTGCGGCACAAGCGGGTATTTTTCGACCCCGTACTCACAAGGAGTACTCGGGTATATTAGCTTTGTCAGAAGCGAAATGTGCTTAACAGGTCGAAGAAGTCTTTGCCGATCCCATATACTACCCGTATATACATGTATTCTTGATCGCTACGCCTTCCACCGTCTCCACAAAAAGAAAAGAACATTTTTGTTACATCGCAACTTGGCAAATACTGTACCTATTGTGGCACAATTTACATATTATGTGTATGGAACCATTATAACTGATCGACCAACTATATCTTACAGCTCCCAAAGGGCAAATTGAACAAAAATTGTTTAAGAGTCAATACGGGGTCTTTTAAAGTCGATTCCATCAACTGCAGTCTTTTTTATTGGCGTTGTTGTTGCTGGATCTATTCAGAGCTGTATGTCGTGCCACGAATTGTTTAGATATGAATAAAATTTAGTATCAGTTTTTGACAGGCAAATTACATGTGGCTAAGATAAATGAACACCAATTGGTGTTAGTTGGTCGTTGTGGCCATGGAAATGTATACAATTTAAAATAGAATTGAAAATTGGAACGAGGAAGAATTAGCAGACAATTCGGAAAAGATGACAGAAATGTTGTTGTCTAAGCCACGTTCCACTTCTGGTTTCGTTGAGCTCTTGAGGGTAATTAAAGCTTATGCCTGGACACCCATGGCAATAGTCTTCCAAGTCATTGTCCAATGCCACAACAAAAACACCACCGCCAACGACAACAACTTAATAAATCTACAGTCTTTTAAAAAGCCGTAACGGTAGCAACAACTGGCGAACAGCTGTTGGCAGCCATTGGATTCGGCTTCGTCTGGGCTGTTCATCATGTAGTTTTAGACCCTGTACTTGAGAAGTACAAAGTGTGTTTTTAGCTTGTCTTTAAGAAACAGAATATTTTGGAACATGTTTAACAAACACTCCTATTCAGTATTAAATATTTTATTTATTCTCTGTGCTGAAGCAATAATATACAGTACAGAAAGGGGTGATTGAGAGAGAGAGAGAGAGAGAGAGAGAGAGTACCGAAAACAGATAAGTTTATACAGGGTAATTTACGGTCAACCCGCTCGGGCCACTACTGAGTTTTTTGCTTAATTCATTTTAAGATTTGACTCGTTTGGTTACTCTAGAAATTGTCTGGCATTGAGAGCGCAACAACGACAACTGTGACTGACGCTGACCACAAAAGCTTGACATTGAACCACATACATATCAAGCTAGTTAACAACAACAACAGCGACAAAGCGATCAAAAAGCCAAGTGCATATTTAAAAAAAAGGCTAATTAAGTTGATGAGAAACGTGAACATAGAATGAAATAAGAAACTGATGTCGAAGCATTAAATATTAATTGCATAAGTATTTGGAGCATAGATCACAAGTGGGTTAGAACCAATTCCAAGTGAAGAAGGCCCCTTATTAGTTAGTAAGAAATTGTATGCGGCCCGCATCAAATTTGAAGTTTCTTTTTTCTTTTTGCCAATTTTGTAATAGAAACACATATTTTACATGTTTTTCAAAGCATAAGCAATTTGGGACACAGGTGGGAAGCAAAGTTAATGTAATTCCAACAGCTAAAGATACAAAAGAAATTTAAAATTTAGCTTGCGCTTTATGTTACTTGATTTTTTTTTGCATTTCAACAACATTTTTTATTAATTTCAGAAAATGAAAGTGATTTTTAAATAAAAATTTATGAAACGTGTTTGAATTGTGCATTTAAGTTCTTTGATTTCAACGCACACTTGACTTTGTGGCTGACGCTTATTTTCTTGGCTGTCGATTATACCCAAGACGTAAACATTTTGGCCACGCTACTCATGTTCGATTCACAGCACAAGATGAGGGAAAAATGCAGTCCAACTGGTTACGAAATGTTCGAAAAGCTCATTCATGTTCAGCTTGAGATACAATTTTCAAAATAAAAACAACAAAAACTCATACACATGCACATACACATACACATACATAAAGATATATAAATTTGTACCGCCAGAGTAGTGTGTTTTATGATTGTGTTTGTGTGTCTGCCCAGAAACCGGTTCGTGGTCCAAAACAAAATAGTCAGCTATTAATGGTTTTACGATAGATACTCACACTATGAGATACCAGAGCAACAAGTGCTGCCAACTATCTGTGTCTCTAGTGGTTGCTGTATTTGTATCTCACAGCTTGTATCTGTATCTGTTGCTGTAACGAATGCGGCAGCTTCCAACAGCAAACAATTTGGAAGCGCGCTCCAATTTTCAACGAGAAAAATTACCAAAATTAGAAAAAATTGTTTGCAAAAAAACACCGTTAAAGTAAAAGAAATTTAAATTGATTTTAAATTGGACTTTAAATATTGTGTAACAAACGATGGGCGCATTTATGTCGATTAATGTAACAGTGGGGCATAAACTTAGTTATAATGAAATAAATGAATTTCTAAGGCAGAAAATCTATTTAAATATTATTTTAAAACAAATTGACTATAGACTATATTTAAAAACAGTTTATCGAATTAATAGAACAATGTTTAATTAGTCCTTAAACCATATTAGTAAAAACACTTTTTAGAAGTTTAAAACTAAAAACATTTAAGGATTTGTTTGGTTATATTATTGGTTATGTTATAATTATAAAATAAATAGTGTCTTTAAAGTATTTTGAAATTATTTAATCAGTTTTTTATTCATTAATTGAATTATTTTTATTGATGTGTTTAAATTTGTCACATGTCACTCAAAGTTATTATTATTTGAAACGAATAAAAATAAATAACAAAATATAAAAACCATATTCACACAGCACACAAACTTTCTAATCAAAGCCTTTTGATGGTGATGAACTGCACGTTGAATATTGAGTTTAATAAGTTCATGAAAGAAGCAACACAAACACAAAGACACACACACGTAATTTGGCTTTTGGCCAACGGCTAATAACGGTTTCAAAGCCGCTTGAGTTTTTGGAGCTGCTTCTGCTTCTGTCAGTCAAAACTGCGAAAGTTTTCGTCATTATGATTTGAGTATGATGAGTGTTACGAGTGTCTGATTTGGTTTCAATTTGCGTGAATTTCTTTACACGCGAGTAAGTGGCAATGTCATGCATGCCAGGAGTGTAGAAAAACCAACCGACGTCAAATAAAACAAGTAAGAAAGGCTACAGTCGATCGAGCCGACTGTAAAAGACCCCGTACTCCCATAGTAGTGCCCATTTTCTTAAAATTAAAATTTTAAAATGAAATTAAAAATTAAAAAAATTAAAATGAAATATTTACATTTTGAATTAAAATTAAAAAGTAAATAAATTAACAATCGTCATTGTCAGCATTCGAACCCGCGATCTATACGATGGTTCCATATTGCGCCGCAACTCTACCAGTTGCACCACGACCCTCTTCTATCATTCTTTCGATTATTTGCAAATATGTATGTGTGGTCATACATATGTGTGTATGCATAGCATTGTTCGGCGCGGCCAGCGGCTCCGGGCAGCGCTGCCGCCAAAGCAGGTAGAGAAAACGTTCGAACATATGTTTGTATGTTTCTGTGTGATTTTGCAGTAAAATAACATGCACTTTGAACCGAAATTTCTCTCTTGTTTGACATAGGATTTTGATGCCACTTTCAGGAAAGTTAGAAATAGTAAGTCTCTAAGCGTATGTTAAATTACAACACTGTACTATTTGATTTATGCCTTCAAAAAGGCATTGAATCTGGAGAGTCTTTTAGTTCCTATGAGAAAAGGGGGCGTGGCAGCTCAAAATTTTGAATGACATTATACTAAGGCTGTCTCTAAGAACCTGTATACCAAAATTTGTGCTCCTAAGTGCTACAGTTACTGAGATATTCGCCTAAAACACAAATTTTTTCGAGGTGTGTCTGGTTTTTTGCTCATTGCGGGGGCGGTAAGGGGCGTGGCAACAATTTGAAATAAACTTGATCTGCTCGCGAAAATAACGGACTTACATTCCAAATTTGATGTCTCTAGCTCTTGTAGTTTAAAAGATCCAGGTGTTCATACGGACGGACGGACAGACGGACAGACGGACAGACGGACATTGCTATATCGACTCGGCTGTTGATGCTGATCAAGAATATATATACTTTATGGGGTCGGCCACGCCTCCTTCTGCCTGTTACGCACATCTCGCTTCTGACAAACTTAATAGACCCCCTTTACTCTTTTTTAAAGAGTACGGGGTCTAAAAACATTTTACGCCAATTTGGCCTACTATAATTGCTAACAGGCTATAAGGCTATTTGCCTTATGTTTGTATGAGTATGCAACTGTGTATTTGGCTTAGTTTTATTCGTCACATGAATGTGGCGCTATTTTGGTCACTTGGCCGCTTGGCTGCTTGGAAAACTAATTGAAATTGTGGCTATAACTTTACATTTAGCTTTGGGTAAGCGCTTGTCTGGCTGATTAACAAGTTGTCCAAACTGCGTCCTCAAGTGACTTTGATTCGAGTTGCGATCGATGTTAAGTATATATATTTATATAGTTACATATAGTGCAACATTTGGCATTTGAGTACAGTTGCTAAACAATTTAATTAGAAAAATAAACACATTCAACAACTGTTTTTTGTTTATTTATTTAATTGTATGTAGTGAAAGTTGGCGCTTGTTCAATTTTTCAAATCGTTTTTTTTATGTTTGTCAATAATTTCATTGCTATTTTATGCTTTGGAATGCAGCTAAATAGAAAAATTGTGTAAAATCATTTAAATAAAATTATTCAAATTATGGTATCATCGAAACTTTTAACACTTTTGTTCTTCGTATTAAGATTTGAAATTAACATAAAATTAAGTTATGTGAGCTAGTCGGACTGGTGCACCAAGCTCGTATCTTAAGTCATTTGTTTTTAATACTCTATCAAATGTCGTTTTAATGATTTTATAAAGTATGTAACATTTTAAGTGATATGCTGAGACTGTTTATACTTAGCTACAGAAGAGCTACAGAATCCTTCAACAACAGCTAAAGAGTATTTTTCAGCAGTTTATACCAAGTTTTCGTTGCTAACTTATTTTGATTATTTAATTTTGGGTTTTTTTTTTTGGAATGTCACATACATATATGCATATCCACAACTTATGCGTATTTCTAGCAGCAATCAACTTTCACAAGAATCAAGCCTAACAAGAAACACAAGTTTTTTCTGTTTGCTTATGATTTTTTTCATTTGACAACACTTGAGCCAAACTTAAGGCTACAGCTAATGAAATAGTCAAAGTCGAGGTCAGGGTTCAGGCGAGAGCGTATAATGTTGATTTCTTAGTCACTTGTCGGGTTTATTGTGTGCTAAACTTGATCCCTAAGCATTGTTATTGTTGTAATTGTCGCTGTTGTTGGTATTGTCATATATGTACATACAGTGCGCAAACATTGCCTACAAGATCATATTTCATTAAGATGGCAAATACAATTGTAGAAATCAAATGACGGTCGTTTCGGCTCACTGGGTACTTGGTATTAAAAAGCAGTCTTTGCTTTAGTCCAGCACTTGTTAACTTGTTGTTAACTGTTATTGGTTCTTGTATTTGGTTAACTTGTTTGTCATAGGAGTAGCTTCATTTGAGCGGGAATCTGAAGCTAAAGATGAGAACAAATTGATTTGAGGCATAGAGTAAATTGTAAATTGTATTTATAAACATTAAGTCATTGTTTAAAGCAGTTTTATTTTTTTTCGAGTGACACCGCTCACCTGTTGCCAACGAAATGTATACACCTGTCTAATCTACGATCATTAAAGTCCACATCGTTTCGGAACTTTTCGTAGCATATACATATTGTTTTATTACATTATACATATTGTTTACATATTTAAAAGAAACACCATGAAAAATTCATTAACGGCAAAAATGTTGCGCCTTTTGTTGGCACATCCAAATGATTTGCATCAACTTTCGCATCAAACTAAATACAAAAAAAAATCCTACTAAAAGAAATAAATTACAAAAAAACAATAACAAATTTCGCTGAATAATTTAAACTTTAAACCGCATTTTTCTGTGTCATTCTCAGCGAAATTTTGCGTGACTTTTAAACATTTTTTGTGTTACTTTTTTTGTCCGTGTTTGTCCCGTAAGTGGGCCGTGATTTGATTTATAATTTGGCTTAGAAATACACCGTAATAGATTAACACGCGCCCAACTGATTGATTATTCGCTCAATTGCCTCATGGCTGATGATGTGCGTTTACGATTATTGCTATTTGGCACGGCAACCCTAGGAATTGGGGTTGTACAGCTGCTATGCTGACATTGAAATCAATTGTCAAATTACGGCCAAGCAATTGACATAACTATTAAAGCCCTTGAGTTACCGTGTGATTGGTTAAGCTTGTGGATGTGGAGATAATAAACTCAGCAGTTTATTTTTCATAATTTTAAATCGAGTTAGTCGAGTTACTCAAAAAGAGTAAACACTGAAAGTAGGTTTCTCCACAACTCCACAACTGTACCCCACATTTTAGGAAAACAAAAGAAGCATTAGAGATCCTTTGAAATACCCTGTAATTAGTTGAATTCTTAAGTGATGGAGCAAATTTCTTTTGAAATGTACCCTCTTTTTTATGAACTTTAAGATTCATAATCAAAAAACTTGAAAACATTTCCTCAGATCATACTCGGACTTTGCAGTAAAGACTGGCATTTTGGTTGTGAGGAACGGATATTACTAAACCTATAAGGTCAGTTAATTCCGCTGATTACCTCGTATACTCAGCTTTAGACTTAAGAGGCATTTAAACGATAGACTTAGGCAACAAACTTAAGGCCAAATAAAATTTTTTTTATTAAACTGTGTGTGCAATTGTTTCGTAAAGACGAATGACAAAACGAACATTGGAATGGGATGGAATTTGTTGATATGTTAATCGATGTCTCTTAGTGTGTATTCACTGTACAGTATTCACCATATTGTTGCCACTTCCCTTGTCAGTCGTGTATGTACAAATGTACTTGTACTTGTATCTGTATATCGTAAATTGTTAATTGCTTATTGCTGTTGTTGCTGTTATTGTATATTTAAGAAGACGCGCAGTTGGTCGGATCGATGTATAAAATGAATAAATTAATATTACAAGCTTTTGCCACTTTAAGCAGTCAATCTCGAAGAGTCAAGATGCGCTCCAAGGTTTTATTTTCAGTCAACAAATGCTACTTCAATTCTTTAAATGTCTGTGTGTGTGGCTATGTGTGTGCGTATTTTTAACCTGTTTGCTTATAGCCGTTTGGCCTCCACACCCCTCGCACCATTAGACAAATCTGTCCGACTGGTTTTGCTTTGTTGTTGTTTTCAGATTCTTCTTTTCATTTTATTGTCGTTCCGTTTATTGAAATTCCTTATGGCATTTGGTATAAATATGTTAATAAAAATCTATATAAATATAGTATTATCTCTGGTGCGTGATTTGACTCAGAATAGAATAATTCTTGCACTCACTGTGTGCTTAGCTGCGTATATTGGTGTGTGTGTGTGTGTATGTTTTTTTTAATGTGGGCTCAATTTGAATCGGTTCAATTGAAATTACTCAAACGGAGTTTGGTTGTTAGATGCATGCAGATGGTATCCGGTTTTTTTTTTTTGTAGCTGTTTTGAGCGTTGTGCTTGCAGCTGGCTTAAAGACAGCGAGAATTGGCAATGCAGCCAAACCGCATTCCTGACGTGACTAACAAAGTTTAGCGACTACGAAGAGTTATTACCCTCAAGGTCATTTGTGTTAGCCGCATTTTCAACTTGGCAAGTGACTTGCACTTTATTTTATATGATTATTTAAAAATTTGTTTTTTTTTTCTTCAACCAATTTGTTAGACCATTTTGTGTATATTCCAAAATCGATTTGATTTGATTGACAGTGAACGCAGTAATTACGAGTTCTTTTAACAGCTTTTGTTAAACGGTTTAAGATCTAAAAGCTTCAGCATTATTTTGCTGATGACTGTAATTTTAATAAGGTACCCCACAAGTAATGAACGACAAATTCCTTGACCTCGACAAGTTGTCTTACAACGCAACAGTCAAAACAAAAATAATCTTCATTTGATTTATAAAAGTATTTTAGTGTCTGTAGCCTTACGATACGAAGAACCTGCTAAAACATCGAATTCGACTTTGAATCTGACTCAGAACAGAAACCTTTTCTTTGTGATTAATGATTTACAAGATTAATGATTTACTAAGAATTTGTCGAATTGTTTTTGTTTTTATTGTTGTTTTGTTGGCCAATCTTTTGTTTTTTCTTGCGGTTGCCACCAATACGAGTTCCAAACGATTTGCTCTTTGATTTTAGAAATGATCTCATCAGCGAGACAGCCCACATACTTGACTGGAGATGAGTGTTATTCGTTATGGCAATTTTTAATGCCAAGTGAGTATTGCATTTTTGACATATAATTCTCAAACAGTGTAAACTACAACTTGGCCAAATGTGGTCACATACGAACCTTTTAAAATGCCGAGCTCTTTAATTTAGCGAGCATATGTAAGTAATGTGAGTGTGTGAGTATGTGTTTGTGTGTGTGTTAACTCCTGTGACAACAACACAAAGAACAATAACTAAATAAAACGTGAATTCCTTTGATGCTTACCTTCGGTGCGGTGGAAAAGAAGAAACAACTTCAAAAGTTATGCGATGTAAGTGGTGATAAGCAACGAAAGAAAAAAACAAAAACACAAGACGATACGCAATGTTCCAAAGGGTGCACTGAATCTCCTGGTTGTAGACGTCACTTGGCTCAGCAAAGCAGAGAAGCTAATCAAAAGTTACGACACGCACGCGCTTGCAAGCTAGCGTTGTGGTGGTGAACGAGCACGCGCGGGCGTGAAGAGTGAGAAGAAGACGAGTGTAGCACACGATCAAAGTCAAATAATAAATTTCAAAACAATGCAGTCGCGTCACTTTGAACGTTAGTTTTAGTTAAAAATACCCAAGCAATTTAAAGCAGCAGCAACGCGTTGCAAAGTTAGATTGCACACTCCGCACACTCGGTACTCAAAGAAGAAGAAAACGATTGCACCCACACACTCTATACTGAGTATGTATGTTTGATGTGTTAATCAATTAAATTCGAACGCGATTTGAATGTATATTTTGATTTGTTGCAGCGGGCGCGCATAGGCGTCTTACAAAACGCAACAACAACTGCACAACGCGTCGGAAAAGGGGAAGCAAGCACAACTGAGGCGCCACACACGTCTGCTTCGTATGACAACTTTAAACGGACTGGCGGCTCTGGTTCAGGCTGGGATTTAAAGCACAAGCAAGCACAGAGAGCGCTGGGCTTTTGTTTGCCGAGAGCGCAAGACATCTTTAAAAGAGAATGCCAGAGAGCGGAAATATAAGCTCATCTTAAGCGTTGCCATATTGGTGCTAAATGTAAGCTGCGTAGTTAGCTGATCTTTATGCAACTGTGTGGCAGCGCCAACAAGAAAAACAAAAAGTTAAATAATTAAATAAAAATATAATAATAATAATTAATGAAAAGATTATACATAAGACTTTATTCATTAATTAATTATCAAGGTTAGCTATTTTAAAAATAATTATTTTATATTAAATAATAAAATTATACGAGTAAAATGTTCATAAGTCAAATCCTAAAAAACACCATGGCAGTCGCACGAATTTTTCTGTGTGTTATCATGTGACCAGTTACGCGATAGTCACCTTCGGGAAATGGCAAAATTTTTGTTAGCTTATAGTCCAGATAACTGATTGGGAGTTTTTCCAAAAACACATCACCCTGTTAATTAAAATATATATAATTATTTAGAACATTTCTAATAACAATACTTACATTATATGGACAAGTATGATTTATATTACTATACGGTTTGATGAGGCTGTGAAAGAAGGCTGCTACTTTAAATCCAGCATGAGGATTCCTCATATATTGGCAAAAATCCACTGTTATGTTATATAGAAATGGTTTATAACCATTCAAACGTTTCGCAATAGCAACCTGAATCTAAATTTAGTTAAAACACTGTATTTAGTATAATTGAGTGGCAATGAAAGTAATTTTTATGTACAGATACGTTAGTGATTGGTAATTGATGGAGGAGCAGTTTGGCGGATGCATATTTATAGGTACGATTAATGGACTTCAGATAACAATAATCAACTTCACAAAATTTTTCATCAGTTGAAACACATTTTATGTTAGTAAACTCAAAGCCAGAGTGAACCTGAAAATATAGTTCTAGAATTGTTAAAAAAATTTTGTTTTTCACTTGTTTTATCATAATTACTTTTGTAATAAGTCCCGATGTAATGGCGATTATAATTAATAAACTATAACTATTCAAAAGCTCTGCACGCATTTCCATTGTGCCACGTTGAATACTTGATTTGTTCTGATTTGAAATCAGAATAAGGCGGTATATTGTATATTTTTATTAATGATTACTCGATAAATGTATGGCTTAATGATGATTATATTCATTTAAAATAAATTAACCACATGATGCATATATAGATTCGATCTACTCTACTCTCAGTATCTGACTATCTGTCAATACAAAACGTAGAACATATAATTTCGCACGTAATTATACATAGCATTGATAAATTAATCAAAAAAGAATAATAAATAGATGTGCTCATATATAGTACTCTTTAACATATTCTGGGCAATTTTAGTTAAGACTGGAATTTCACACTTATTCTACCCTTGCAGAGTTGACAATGTTTTTATACTCTCTGCAAGAGTATATTCGTAAAAAGTATATATTTGTAAAAAGTTTATAACAGGCAGTAGGAGGCGTGGCAAACCCATAAAGTATATATATTCTTGATCAGTATCACAGGACGAGTCGATCTGTGTCATCTCAGAGATGGTAATAGCCATAAGATCGAATTAGCCAGTCAATACAAGAACATTTTTCGATGCCATGCCCTATTCGGACACAATGAGGAAAAAACTAGATACATAGGAATTCCAATGGTACAAACGTTTCTAGAGGCAGCATAAATGTCAATTTTGGGCTGCCACATTTGCTTTTTTCATAAATATAAGAATAACTTATAAATTTAATGTTGATTATAGGGAATTTATTCTTGTCGTCTACTATCAATAAAGTTTCTTACATGACAGACGTATATGTACTCGCATACAGACTGCAGCTATCTTTCTTGTTTAAATTTCAGTTGAAAATTTTAATATAGAATTTTAGTTGAAATTTTAATTCTACTTGAAATATATCCTGGTAGTCGCACGAAGAATTCAATAAACAAAAATTATACAAAAATCGGTATTCACCTTCGCGAACGAGTAAAATTATAGTCAGCTTAAAGTTTAAAGCCAATGGGGCGTTTGTCAACAACTACAACTACACAGTTAAATTCTTGAAGATGTTAAGAAAAATTACTGCTGTTATTATAAACTATACTTAAAGTGAAGGGACAAGTGTGGTTTATGTTACTACAGGGCTTAATAAGACTGTGAAAAAAGTTGTCAACTTTATATCCAAAGTATCATTATAAAGAAATGGCTTATACCCATTCAAATGGAAAACTGTATCTAAAAATAGTCTTCAATAGTTACAATTTTTAACCGAATATTTAATGATGGTTATATACAGTTATATTTGAGGACGCTATCTGACAAATAATCGTTTTTGCAGATGCATATTTATAGGTGAACTCAAAATTAGAGTGTACCTAAGATTGAGTCAGAATTAATTAATATCTATTAACACTTGATGAAATGTATTTATAATAACTTTGGTAATAAAAAAAAATAAAGATTAATTCTCGGTAAGTGGGAGTTTGAATACTTGATCGACTTTGATTTGAAACAAAAATTAATGGAAAATGGTATATTGACAACTTGATAATTTTCATGACAAAGTAAATATTAATGATGGTTATATGCATATTAAAATATATTAACCTTATAAAATATATTATATTAAATTTTTTATCACAGATCGAATAAGTTTAGCAACGATTATTGGGCCTTAACTTAAATTAATAAAAGGTTGAAATTTTTTCATTAAAATTTCGTGTATAAATATTATTTATGATTCTGCATCAATTATATTTTGAGATTTGTAATAAAATTGTCATTACTATATCCTAAAATAAGTCATGTAGTTGCCCGAACTTTTTCATTAAATAGTGTGTTATCAGTTAGTCAGTTAGTTCCGATAGTCGCATTGAGGAAACGGTAGAAGTTCTGTTAAATTGTGACTTAAAAATTATTTAGGAAGCTTTTTCACAATTATGTCGCCCTGTTTAATAATATTTATTTAATATTATAGATTTTATTAAAAAAAAATAAAAATACTAACTGTGAAAGGACAAGTGTGGTTGAAATTACTGTAAGATTTATAGAGACTATGAAAGAAGGCTGCTACTTTATACCCGGGGTTAGGATTCTTCATATAGTTACAGTAATATAATGTTATATTGTGGAGGAATGACTTATTTCTATTTAAGCGTTTCATGAGTCTGGTCTGAGTTGTGTCTGGAATGAAATTGAAATTTGTGAATAAAATAGTCACATTTACTTTTGTTACTTCTTTTGTGATTTCAAAGATTATAGGGATTATTTGGTTAACGAATTCAGAGCGTATCCACATTTTGCAGTGTTAAGTTCTTGATCAGCTTTAATCAGAAAATTGAAAAATTTAAATATATTTACGTTTAACATCTACGTTGGCTAAATAAGTTTTAATGATGATGATGATTACTCATCACAAATTATCCAGATACTTAGTAAGAGAATTAGGATAGGTCAACAACCAAATTGTGCAAGCTAAACGAATTTATAACCAATTTAATTTGCTGGTTACGGTTTAGTTCCTTAACCGTTGTTTAACACTGGTTTAACTTCGTGTATCTTCACATAGAGTACTCGTTTGTACTGCTGTTTGTCTGACGACCCCATTATGTATATATATGAGCTTTTGCATCTCAGAGACCATGAGAGCTAGAAAAACCAAATTTGTAATGAAAGTCCGTCTATGCGTCAGTTAGATCAAAGTTATTTACACTTTATGACATGCTCCCTACCGCCCTTGATTCTTGTATTGACTGACTATATGTGGAGTCGGTAATGACTAAATTCTAGCTTGAACCTCTTACCATATCTGAGATCTGTTTATTCGTACTGAGGGATAGACAGGCAGACAGACGACTCCGCTTGTGATGCTGATCAATAATATATATAAGAAAAGGGCCTGCCACACCTCTTTCTGCATATTAAATACTTTCCACAAGCCCAATATACTCTTGCAGAGAGTATAAAATTTATTTGAGCTTATTGCATGCTTTTGTCCCATTATGCTTCTCAGGTTTTTTATAAACCTTTTATTAGTTTATTAGAACTTCACCATATACTTTCAAATTAAAAGTTACTCGATAGTAACCAAATCACACATACAACTTCACTTCTATAGTATATTTAAATATTTGTTATGGATTGATTACATGTACGTCTACATTTGTGATTGAACTGATCGCCTATGCCTTTTACGGTTCAATATTAAAAGGATGATTGAAATTCACAATGCAATTTGAATTTTGTGTACCTGAGAATAAGTCAAAGTTGATTTCTATGTGTTATCCTCGCAGAGGATAATTGATCGATCTCAGCCAAACTCATATGTATATAATGTTTTTATTGCTATGCAAACTAATTTTGATTTGAATTAAGTCACTATATTCTATAGATCTAACATGCAAAAATTCTATTAATTGCTTATTTGTATAATAAAATGCACACTAGAAATATATATTACAGTTGACTCGCTCAATTGTAGATCTTACTACTTTAACAAAGAACTTATGTAGGCATTAGTGATTGTAACTTGTGAACTATGGCTTTTATAAGTGTATATTTATAGGTACGCTTGATGGACTTAAGATAACAATAATCAAATTTAGAAAATTTGTAATCAACTTCAGTGTAAACTAAGTATGTAAACTTAAAACCAGAGTATGCCTTAAATTATATATAATATTAATAAAAGTTCATTGTTTTGTTCAATCTATTTTCTGACTTCGGAACTGAGTCCAAATATTATGGATATTACTATTACAATTATAATTGACAGTTCGCAGTGTGTAAACATTGTGCCACATTAAGTTTAAATCAAAAACGTATTTTGGTTATTGATAATTACACTGTCTGCATCATGCAAAATAACGATGATAATAAATACAAAAACCCCCCCCAAAAAAAAAAAAAAAAAAAAAAAAAAAAAAAACCCCAAAGGCCCCCCCCCCCACCACAACAAAACCCCTACTCTACGAGTAACGGGTATAAAAATTAAAAAACAATAACGAGGAAGATAGTAAAGTCAGGTAATTAACCTCGCGCAATTAAAATTGTTTTTGTTCAGAATATACTCAATCACTTATGTAAATCATAAAAAACACGTTGTTTTATAACATTTTTTTCTGAATTTAACCCCCAAAAAAAAAATAAAAAAACACAACAAAAAAAAAAAAAAAAAAAAAAAACAAAAAAAATATTTTTTTATAAAAAAAAAAAATTTTTTTTTTTCGCCCGCCGCCCCCCCCCCCCCCCCCCCCCCCCCCCCCCCCCATATTTTTTTTTTTTTTTCCCTAACCCCAAAAAAAAAAATAAAAAAACAACCCAAAAAACCAAACAAAAAAAGAAAAATTTTTTTATTTTTTTATAAAGGGGGGGGGCCAAATTTAAAATTATATTATTTCCCCCCCCCCCCCCCCCCCACCACAAACCCCCGGCCTTTTATCCCCCCCACCCCCCCTTCCCCCTCGTGTGTCTTTTTTTTTTTCCTTCCCGGCCGGGGCGCCCCCCAAAAAAAAAAAACTTGTATTACCCACTAAATATGTGACCATTGAGCCCACCCCCACTTGTTGCCCCTCCCCCCTCCCCACTTTTTGTTCATCCCCCCACACACACACACGGACAGACAGACAGACAGACAGACGGACAGACGGACATGGCTATATCCCCCCCGCTTGTGATGCTCATCCAGAATATATATACTTTATGGGGTCTGCCACGCCTCCACGCCTATACTCTTGCAGAGAGTAAAACTAACCAACAAAGAATTCCATAATCGCCAGGCGTCTCTAGAATATCCGTTACTCAATTTCAGTTTGTTATTAACAATGCGATGTGATAATAATAATAGTGCAATCGATTAGGTGACGAACACTAATGAATTTGATAAGATAAATGGTAAATGCAAAAGTGTATCTTATTAATTCATATTTAGAGCATATTATCGACCAATTGTTTCTAAGGCAGCTGTACGATATAGTAGGCCGATTTTATTTTATTTTTCTACACTAAAACATACTATTTTACCAGTATTACATTTACATGAACATTAAACGCGTGGGGCGTGAGATCCTTTTGTTCGTGCGACGGACGGACAGACGGTCACAGCTATATCGACTCCTCCATTGATGCTCAGCATATTAATATTTATTTTGTTGTTTTTTGAATTTTTTTTGGGGTTGTTGGGTAATGGTCGTGTTTATTTTTTTATTTTTAGGGTTTAAGATATAAATAAAAAAGAAAAAAAAAACAAAGGAAGCAACCAAAAAAAAAAAAAAAAAAAAAAAAAAAAAAAAAAAAAAAAAATAAAATTTTAATTTAAAATAAAAATATAATTAATAAATATAAAAAATAAAAAATAAAAAAATTATTTTTTTTTTTTTTTTTTTTTTTTTTTTTTTTATTTTTTTATTAATTAATTATTTTTTTTTTATTTATTTTTTTTTTATTTAATTTATTATTATTATTTATTATTATTATTATTTATAATTAATAATAATTATTAAAAAAAAAAAAAAAAATAAAAAAAAAAAAAAAAAAAAAACAAACAAAAAAAAAGATATTTAAAATTTTTTATTATTTTTTATTTTATTTTTTATATATATTTTTTATAATATTAATATTTTTAATATTATATATTATTTATTATAAATAATATTTAATATATATTTTGATATTTTTGTATATATTGGTGTTGAGTGTTGAAATAAAAAAAATAAAAAAAAAACAAAGAAAAAACAGAAAAAAGGAGATAAAGGAAAACTAAAGTATAAGTGAGGTGGGGGTGGGGGGGGCGGGGGGGGGGGGGGGGGGTGGGGGGGCGGTGTTGGGGGGAGGGGAATAGAATGAAGAAAAGACAGGAAACACACCACAGGCCTACTTGGTTATATTTTTATTTATTATTAGTATGACTGATTAGACCGGAGGGGAAGCAAGGGAAGGAAAGGTAATCGAATGACAGTCCCGGCACGCCCCCGGCCCGCCCCGCCCAGCCCACGGGGAGGGGGGGGGAGCCGCGGCGGCGCCCACACACGGCGCCCCGCTCGGGCGCGGGCGCAGACGCGGCCGCGCGCGGGGGGGGGCGGGCGGGGACGGGAGGCGAGAGGGGGGTTTTTTTGGTTTGTGATGACACCGCCAGCACAGAGCAGAGAAAAAACATGACATGTTCTTCGCCCCCCCCCGGGGGCGGGCGGGCCCACCACCCGCGGGAGGGGCGGGCGCGGGCCCCGCACACAAATAATATTAATTATATTGCACCCCTACCCACCCGGGGGGCGGCGGGGGCGGACCGCAGGCACCCCAGAACCCCCCCAAAAAAACAAAAAAATATTAAAAAAAAAGGAATACGAGGGGGAGAGAAAAAAAAAAAAAAGAAAGAGAAAACAAACACGAAGGAGAAGGTTGAATTATTAAAAAAAGAAATGAGAAATAAATAAAAAAATAAAGATGGGGGGGACGCAGCCGCCCCCCGCCCAAACACAACACAACAGAGAGAGGGGGGGGGGGGGGGGGGGGGGGGGGGGGGGGAGTGCCCCCCCCCCCCCCGCCCGCCGGGGCCCCCCCGGGCCCGCGGAGCCCACAAAACCCAAGAACCCAGAACCCCCACCCCCGGGCGGCCAGTGAGGGAGCCCAGGGGCCGGGGGGGGGGGGGTGTGGGTGGCCCATGGGGCCAGTGCGCCCCACAGGCCCACAGACCGATAATTCTAACATCCTTTATGCCAAAAAAAAAAGGGAAAGTTTTTGGATCTCACATTGTGTATTGTGGAGCGGAGGGTGGGACCGTACAGTATTTTATTTTGTCACAATCCTCTCCCGCCCGGCGGCCCAGGGCCCATATTTGGATATGGTAGGGCCGCCCCCGGGGTACCATTACCTAAGTTATCTCAACTAAATTTACACGGATAGTACATGTCCACAAAGTTTACACAAAATCGGGCTACTATATCGGACGACGATATCACTATATCGAAATATGAATTAGTATGGAAAATTTTTGTTTTTGATAAGATAAGATAAGATAAGATATTTTATCGAACACTGTCTAAACTGTAGAGCAGTGTCTCCATGGTTAGCCGAGCTATCCTGTGAATATGCTAATTACCAATTTATAATGCATATATTCAGAACATAAAAGCTATGATGAATCATTGACTAATTTGCGAACTGGAACATCCCCGGCCTGAATAGTATTCTACCGGAAACTTTACAAATCGTAAAGTATGTAATCACTTCATTGCTACTCAAAACAAATAGAGGCTGTCTTAACACACGTCAAAAACGGGCCCATTAAAGTATCCAGGTACTTTCTGCTTAAAAAAAACGGAGAAGCAGCTGGACTTCTAAATCGGGAGTTCTCAGACTGGGGCACGGCCTCTGCAGTCAGAGGCGTAAATAGTGGCACCCCCTCGCGACGAGTCCTCTCCTCTCCTCTGTGGAACCTAGTGGTTGACAATGTAACCAAAAGATGCAAGTCACATAAGCAAAACTATAACGGAAGTTTGCACATCATTTCCAAGCCTCATAATGGAACGCACAAACCGGTCAACATCATGAACTATAGGGTACCGAAGGCCACGGCTGAAAGTGAATCTCATCTCTAAAAGCAAGAAAGAATGCTATATTCCCCTCGCGACTCTAGGATACCAGTTACAAAATTTTAATATTGTATGCTATTAAGAATAGGGTATGAAAATAATACTGAAAATAACCTGTACATTTACATTTTCTTGAAAATAGACCGATCTAAAGAGGACGCGTCAAAAATCAAATGCAAATTGTACTGCTTGAGTATTATATCTTTCATTAGCGACCTCTTTAACCTTTCTAGCTCCAATAGTCTCTGAGAACCTTTTGTGCATACAGACGGACGGACGGACATGGCTATATTGACATCCCTATTGATGCTGATCAACAATATATGTAATTCATTTCAAGGATTACAATATACCCTTCTACTCTATGAGTAATACTAAGAGCAAAACTGACGCGGAAAACAATGTTAGTTAGAACCACCCCAATAAAATCACTATACCTACATGATTGGGCTAGTAGCGGATAAATCAGCTGAGCTCATTGGACTACGGACACAGAGGTATATATTCTGACGCTCCGACTTTGTACTTTCCCAAGAATGTCTACAAGTCACAGTCGAAGCATATATTGGACCTGAAGCCTGATAAGCATACGATAAGCCTGACAAGCATAAGCCGAGAAATCGACCAGAAAATCCATGTAGAGGGTTGGAAAGTCCACTTCGGTGTATCCGCATCCGATATTCAAAGAAAGTCTATAGGATCAAAAACTCTGCATGGGTAGTTGGTTTAATTGCTGCTTTAGTGTTGCTCTCCTTCATTTCCAGCGATGGCTTGAGACATTTCATACCACCTTAAGGTTCTTAAGTCGGTTGCGACATGATGAAAACGAAAGGTTAAAAAGAATTAAGAGGGGTTTAATTTTGAAAAACAGAGCTTCTTAAGGACACAACTTGGAATAAATAAAGACTTTATTGATGAAAGCAGAACATACTTCTTGTCAGCAGCAAATTAAATAGATCTCTGTACTGCTTTAGTGTATGAGTTCAAATAAGACCCCGTGTTGATTGGCATAGAAAAAGTACGGCTCACTCGACTGTATGCTTTTGTACAAATTTTATTTGGATAATTAGCATAGATTGTAGGTCATTCCCGATTATGTCATTTTTACATTAATTACAAATTTCCATCAACCACAATCCGTTTACAAGAATACTTTTTTAGAATATCTTAAAAAATAGCATTACTGTAGCTCGGATTATTCCATGCACAACCATTTTTGAGGTTGCACGATAATCTCCTTCAGGAAAAGGAAGAATTTTAGTTAACTTGTGGTTAATAAAGCTAATAGGAAGTTTCTCCAAAATTAAATCTCCCTGTTGAATATGTATACAAAGATATTAAAATTTCTAAGGTTTTAAAAAATACTCACAGTGAAGGGATACGTGTGGTTTATGTTACTATAGTCTTTAAAAATATTATGGAGGAAGGCAACAATTTTAAATCCAGAATTGGGATTCCTCATGTAGTTGCAGTAATTAAAGGTTATATTATAGAGAAATGGCTTATAACCATTCAAACGTTTCATTAGATCAAATTGAGACTTTAAGTATATTAAACTTCATTAATTGAAAATATTTTGATAACATATTGAATACTGTTTCTTACGCTGATACTAGTGACAGGCAACTGATGAAGGTTAAGTTTCAGGGATGCATATTTATATGTACGATTGATGGACTTCAGGTAACAATATTCAACTTCACAGAACTTTTTGTCAATTGCTATGCATTTTATATTTGTGAACTCAAAACCAGAGTGTACCTACAAAATAAATCACAAAATTTCACGTTTACATAACTCTGTTATTGTTTATATTTACTTCGGTGGTGAACACAAATAAAATAAACAATATAAATATTATAATCCGGTTAAATGGTTTAGAGCGTATTCCCTTCATGCCGTACCAAGAACTTGATTAGTTTTGACAATACAATTTTATTTTACATTATGTTCAGATGTTAATTACTCAGTTAGTCTTTGATTTAATGATGATGATATTCATTCAAAGTATTTAAGTAATATAGTTCTGTGGCCACCATCAGCAATACAACAATTTAAAACTAAAAAAGAACCCCCCCCCCCCCCCCCCCCAAAATAACTATTTTTTTTAAAATTTTTTTTTTTTTTTATAAATCAAAAAAAATTTTTAATAATTATTTATTAATTTTTTTTTTTTCCCCCCCCCCCCGCCAAATCCCAATCTTTCTATTCCCAAAAACCACAAAAAATTTTATATAAAAAAAAAAAAAATTTTTTTTCAATTTTTATTTTAAAAAAAAAAACACCCCCCAAAAGGGGCGCCAAAAAAAAAAAAAAAATATACCCTTTTCTTTCCCCCCCCCCCCCCTTTTCTTCTTTTTATTTTCCCCAATCCTTTTTTCAACAACCACAGACGGACAGACGGACATGCCTATATCGACCCGCCTATTATCTATCAAAAAAATATATTTTATGGGGTCTGCAACGCCTCCTTCTGCCTGTTACATACATTCCAACGATTACAATATACCCTTGTACTCTACAAATTACAAATAAATTAAAAAGCAGAATAGAGTTTTACCAAATCATTTCAATACGAATGTAGCTTTTGATATTATTAGATTTTTTACCATTTATTGTTGATTAAGAGATTATAATAAGATTACGGAAATACGTTCCGAGTGATGCAGCATCGCTCAATGCGACCTTGTAGTATTGTGGCCTATGCTCCGCTGCTTTATGTCCTGATTGCAAAAATTGATGATCGTTACTGCGATAGACAATACAAGCGATTGAAAAATGAACGTTAGATGGCGTTTGAGTATGAACAAGTGGTTCACCGTTCATAGCCGTTCTGTGAAAACGGCGATTGAGGATGCGGCACTGTCTGTGACACCCTGTGGAGCACCAAAAGTCAACACTGGTTGGTGTAATCCAATACTTCAACCCCTGATAATTTTAACTATTACGAATGTATGTTTTATTTTGAAAATATAAATTATTTATATGCCAACGCATATGTATATAGTCGATGTGTCGAATACCAGGGTTACATGTTTAAAAGAGAGACGAGGCCTGACTCATGACGCTACCCGTTCTTCTGCATAGCGACCAGTTTATTTCGAAGTACAATTTATTTTATAACTTATTATTTATGAAATAAGTAAATTAAATAACTAACGACTGTCTCAATTGTTATAACGCCCTAACCAAAGCGCCATCTATGGTTCACACTGCTCACGTTTTTTGTTTTCATTTAGTAATGCCACAAGCAGTGTGTGTCATTACTATATAATACATGTAATAAACAAATTGATATAACATGAACCTAAGCAAAGCGCCATCTTCCATTCATTTAGTAGTTCACTTCTACAGTGATTTCGTTCTCATTTACTAATGACAAAAACCCAGTATTTGGACTAGTACATTAGTAGGGTAGATCTGTAGACATTAAACATGAGTTTTATTCAATATCTTGATATCTCTTGAGATAAATACGGTATTTGAAAAATTCCCAAATTCGATAAAATGTTTCAAGATCTTTGCACATTATAATAAAAACACATTTGTAATTTATTGTGCAAAAAGTTAAAAGTACTTATTTATAGACTTCTACATAAAACAGAAATTACTTATTCAAATTATAGCTCACTATTAATTTCATATTCTTTTGCTTTAAAAAACTTTTCCTGTTTTTCATTATTTAAAATAAATATATAAATTTACACTTATATATGAAATGCTTCAATGTAACAAATATATTTTTCATTAAAGTGATACAATAAATCAGTGTAGAGTTTTGAAAAAAAAAATACGATTATGTGCACATACATTTCAATATCAAAAGCTGCGCTGCATTCAAACAATTATATATTAGAAAATAAATTCCAAAAATACATTTAGTAATTATTATTTAGCAATCACATTACTGGCACTTGTTACGTTGAAGCAATTTTCCCTTCGTTTCTTTTTTTTCATTTAAAGCGTTTTTTTATGTTCTTTACACACAGATGAAATCATTTACGTTATTTTGTATAGTATTATATATTTTGTTATTTTCTATTTATTATTTTGTTGGACTGGGGATGAATGCATGATTTAAATCTACTTCTGGCCCAGATTCAGTTTGCCCAACAGCTGTGTGGCCTGTTGCCCGGCACTCTCCTGGGCATGGCTGGCAGCCTCCTGAATATTCTTCTCGAGACCCTCGCGCTTCTGGTCCACATACTGGTTGGCCTCGTGGAGTTTTTGGTCCACAGCCTGACTGGTCTGCTTCATGGCTCCATCGATGGCACCTTCAGCTTCCTTTAGCTTCTGATCGGCCACAGATTCGGCAGCCTTCACACTTTTGTTAATAGCCTCGTTAGCGGCCTTTTTGGTCTGATCCACAGCATTAGCGGCGGCACGTTGTGATGACTCCGCAATATTAGCGGCTACCTGTTTGGTGTTCTGGGCAGCAGCACTTGCCTGTTGCACGGTATTATCCACCGCCTGTCGGCCCTGATTGACGGCACCAGCGGCACGATTTACGCCCTGGTCAATGACTTGACCGGCCTTCTGCGCCTCGGCAGCGGCAAGAGCAGCAGCATCCTTTGCTGCAACCATAGATTAATATTAGTGTTGACTCAGGAAACCCATTATATCAGTAGTTACCTGTGCTGGTGGCCAGTTGCTCGGCTTCGCTCTTGGTCTGCTGCACGGATTGTCCCACCTTCTTGGCCTGCTCCTCAGCTAGCTTCTGGGCCTCGACGGCTTTATCGTTAGCCAGCTTCTCGGCCTCATCCTTCTTCTTGCTGAACAGATTGGCAGTCTTGTCGCCAAAACTCTTCAACGATGCTAACGAATTAAAGAAAACATTTTTATAACAAATATTTTTATTAAGGACCTTTTTCCTTTCGAATACTTTGCTGCTTCTGCTGGCTGGGAAACATTTTTAAGTGACTTTGGAATTTAGACTAGATCACTGACTAATCTTCAATCATAATTTATAGGTTCATACTTGGATTTTACAATCAGTTTCATTTGCTTATTGCTGTGGTCGATGAAAATTATAGACTTACTAATTACCAAAACATAAACAAAACGAATTTTCCTCAGCATCAACTAATCAGATCGTAATTACACGCATTGTCTGAACTTCAGATTCACATTCTGATTATACGGGTCGAATACAGAACGGTAACTGCGCAATTTGTCGAGTCGCCTTCAAAATGAGGCGCCAGCAAATCTGTAAGTTTGTTAAATACTGCATAAAGCACTAAGTGACTGAGAGCCAAGTCTAAAGCGATAGACTACTCTATACCCCTTCACAAGAGTACTCGTCATGCATATAATAGAAACATGCCTTAAAATGTTTATTAAGCATTGATAAATATTGTACATATATGTATTTAGCTTTTGTTGAACTTCAATAAAAAAGTACAGGAAAAAATAACTATTACAACTTATTGATTAAATCGATTTATTTCAAATAAGTTAGAAAAGGTGTTAAGCCGAATAGATTATTCTCTAAAAATTGTTACCATTTAAAGAGTTCTTATGATATGGCAAATCTTCAAATGCACTTTTATTAGTTTTTCCTGCTTCGTGGCTGAACGACTTAAAATTTTTTGGAGCAATTAAACGAATGAAATGAACTGTTATGAAGGAAAATTTTGAAAAAATTCTTTTTATCACAAAATCCGAAATTTTTTTTTTTAATTTTCATTAACAATCCAATATTTTTTACTTGTTTTTACAAAACACAGGGTTCTTATATTTAAACAAAAACTCTCTAATTCAATGGACTGAAATGCATTCAAAAATACTTTTGTTAAATCATTTAGCTGGATATCTTAAAATGCAAAATTTGGCTATCAACCAATACAAATTAATTTAATAGAAAATGAACATAATTAACTAAAAACAATCTTTAAAACTTTTTAAAGCTTATACCCTTTCTAATTTGAAAATTTTAATAATGATGTAGTACGATTGTCTCTGTAGAAAAACATCAACAAAATAATGATTACAAATTTAACCTTTAAATTTCTAACAACGCTTTCTTCATTGCAAATTTTTCTAGGGTATGAAATAATATTAGTGTTGAGAAAATAATAGAAACGACGAGCACGAGCATCGGAAGCTCTGGTCATTGTGACTGGGTTTGACTCTGGCTGCATTCCTACAAAATGACGTGTGTGTTCACTCAAATAGAAATATTTCACGATTAAATGCGGCAGGGGCAATCCACTCGGCAGTCCGACAGTTTCCGAGCTATAGCACTATTCTAAATGGCATACCGAAACAGTTTTCTTATATACCTATGCTGGGGTGTGTTAGTGTGTATTGCTTTATGCATATGAAGTAAACAATGCGCAAATATTTGAATAATTCACAGTATGTGATGTCATAATGGCAATAGCTTTAACAATTTCATTTTATAGTCTTAGCTTTTATACCCGCTGTCTTGTGGTTGTAGATGTGAAAGCAAGTGTTTATACTAAATTTTAGATTTGATTTTCAAATTTAGAATATAGCTGAATACAAATTTATACTATATTTTAATGTATATGCTTAATATTTGTTGCCAAGCATTCAATTAACATTCCAGTTGGCCTACGCACTCTAAAAGAATTTCGATGGGAGAACAATCGATGATTTGAGGCGGTAGATCGATTACATCGAAGAGTTAAATTTATACAGCCCTGAAGAAAACTGCTTGCTTCGACACGCATCGAAAAGAGAAAAATGCCTTGTTACAAGCTGTTTGTTATAGAACTTTGTCCAATTGGAACATAGCTCAATTCAACATAATTCATTAAAATTCCACACCGTATGCTCTAAGTTTGTATTTACACATGCACGCATAATGTAGGATTTTAAAGTTTTCATACCATTTGCGTAATACTACGACGCATATTCTGGCTTTGTTGTCAACAACAACAACGATTTAAAAACTGAAAACCTAAAACCGGCTAGAATGTCATAACATGGCCATAAGGTAACACAATAAGCCGCAGTTGGAACAGCGGCAAGAGAGCAGACTGAAATACTCTTATAGAGACACACAGGCTCACTCACAGCTGTTGATATTGTAGTTGTATTCGTATAGTTGTTGTTGTGTTTGTTTGTTGTTCTTGCTGTGGCCATAAAGCAGATAATGCGCAGAAGCTATAAGCACATGAAAAACAAACAACAAACAAACAAGCACCGAAATACTAAACCTGTATCCCAGAACAACTGAACCCAAGCGTGTAGCTACAGATACAAATGTACCTACATATATATCTATTTGTGTATCTTTTCTCGTTCTGTGACTAACTCTCGCTGTCCACACAGATCCCAAAACTCACGATCCACACCAGTTTTCAGCTTTGTTTTTAAATCCACAAAGCCGGCAGAAAGCAAACATTCAGATACATTTGTAACTAGCAATCAATGATGCTGTCGATGTCGTAGTCTGATGATGTCATAGCAACACATTTATCTGAGCGAATAATAAAACTCGCGCAAATGAAAACTGCACGGTTGGTAATTTGTTTAAGTTAAAGCTGTCAGCTATGTAGCTCATTGTCAAGCCAAGGTATTGACCTTGTCAGGCGAAGTCCTGTCAAAAGGGCACAGCCAAATAGAAATAGGGTTTTTAATGATGGCATGCTAGGTAAATCAATAAATTTTGTACACGTGGGACACGTCTGCCAGGGCCCCAATGAATCACGCAATACACATTTAGTTCAATTAAGTGTATAACCCCAAAGCTGACCCATAAAGCTTATAGCCCCCTTTAAGAAATACGAAAAGTTGTTTATAATATTCTGAATTGAAAGACACGCTCTTGAAACTTAATTGAATTAGTCTCAGTTAGCGCCCAGTGATAACGGTCTGCTCTAATGTAATCAATTCAATGGCATGATAATGCATTATATCTGATTGCACGGTATGAGAGGATATAAGTAGAGGAACTTCTTGGCGGCTGGGCACAAAATCGATTGCTGTCAGGTCAGAGAGGAAAGATGAAACATTTCCTAGTTGCGATCATTGCCGTGCTGAGTATCCTGTCCAGGGAACAGCTACTCAGCTCGGCCACGGGCTGCCCTCGACGATATCTGCGACGCATCAATGGGAAATGCTACTACTTTTCGGTGAAAAAGGTGGGTGGAAAAAAAGAGTAGTATTTGGGGATATTAATCGATACTTTTCAAATGCAGATGAACTGGTTTGGAGCTCTAAACAATTGCCTTCGCAAAGGCCTCACGCTAGCCGATCTAAGTAACCCCAAAGATTTCGATGGTGCTATCAATTTCCTCAACTCTAAGGGCAATACGGAAGACTTTTGGTTCGGTGGCAACGATCTCCAGACCGAGGGACGCTTCCAATACATTAGCAATGGTCGCCTGGTAAGATACTATGGTAACTATAGTATTGTAGAACCGACGGAGCACTCGATTTGCGATGATTGCCTCGAGGTGCGCATTCGCAGCAATGTCACCGTTGTTGCTGATGACAATTGCATGGAGAGACAGTACTTCATCTGTTCCGAACACTATTGTGACGGGGTCAATATCAAAAAGCCCCGACATCACAGTCATGAACACCTGCATCATTTCCATCACGACATTGGCGAGCCCAGTGAGGAGGCAGAGCTGGATTTAAATACACCATCGCCATTCGACAGCGAACCCGATGAGAGCGTCAAAGCTGAATCTGAGGAGGCTGATCTGCACGAAGACGTGCCAGATGAAACGACACCAAAGACAGAAAATGAAACTGAAGGTGCTCAGCCCGCGGAAGATGCTCAGTCCACGGAAGGTGGTCAGCCCGCGGAAGATGCTCAGCCCGCAGAAGATGCTCGACCCGCGGAAGATGCTCAGACCACAGAAAGTGATGTTAATGATGGTACGACGGCTGCAAAAGATACAGATAGTGAAGTAACTAATGCTACCGAGGGAGCACCTGACGAAGTAACTCCAGCAGGAGAAGAACAAACAACTCCAGGCGCTGTGGCTGCTCCCGATACAAACGGAGGAGAACCAGAAACTGAGACGGAAGCTCCTGCCGAAGAAACACCGGCAGAAAGAAGATAGATTAATAATCGAGAAATGATTTTCGTGTTAAAAAAATAATAAATCAAGACAGTACAGTCTTAATCAAATGGTTGTATTGCAACTGGATTTGGGGAGTGCTATGAGATAATAAGCCCTGACAAGAAATAACTTGTTCGTAGATCTTACAGAGGCTAATAATAATAAATGTATACTGCTTTTAAGTACACAATTAACTGTAACTTAATAAAAATACAGTATAGCTCCAAAATTATATATAATTAGTAAGATTTTGTAGTAGTTACTCAATGTTTAGACCTCAAAATGAACGCAACGAATTGAAAACAAGAAAGAATAGTATAGTCGGATACCCGTTACTCTTTTTCTCCTCCTTTTCTCTTCTTCTTTCCTCTCTCCCCCTTTTCCTTCTCTCTTCTTCCTTACCCCCCCCCCCCCTCTTTTCTCCTTTCCTTCCTTCCCTCTTCCCCCCCTTCTCTCCTCTCCCTCCCCTTCCTTCCTTTCCCCTTCCCTTCCTTCTCTCATCCCACTCTCTTCTCCTCCCCCACATCCACCACTCTCCTCTCCCTCTCCTCCCCCCCCCTCCCCCCCCTCTCTATTCTCCTCCTCCTTCCTCTCTTTTTTCATTTCTTTTAAACTTACTCTTTCTCCTCTCCTTCTTTCTTACTTTACTTGTTATAATTCATATTTAGAGCATATTTTGGACTGATTGTTTCCATGGCAGCTATACGATATAGTCGTATATTTATATTGTTGATGAATGTATTCTGTTTGGAAAACTTGGTCAGTATATGTACACCATCGTTTGTACATCCCGTGTAAATTTGGTTCAGACCAAAAACATGCTATTTTTACCTGTATTTACCGTTCCATGAACATAGAACGTCCTGAAGTGAGCGTGTCTAAAAACAAAAACAAACTTGCACTTCTTGGGTAACGGGTATAATAATTGATTTGTACACCCAAAGGCAATTAATATTTACATTGGGTACGTTTTAAAGTCATAAAAAGTTAACTAAAATTCACTTTTCACGCCACAAGAGTGTACAAATAGGAGAAACACGAGGTGTGGATTCAGTTTGTGGAGTTAAGACTGGCACCTATGGTCATGAGAGTAGTTCAAATTGTGATATTGGCACTTGTCGTGGTGTATCCAGATGATGTGCTCTCACAGCGCCGAGGTCGTCGAACCAACGGAGAGCGAAGAATAGATAATGGTCCCTGTGGCAAACGGTTCCTGCGGCAAATAAACGGCAAGTGTTACTACCTAGCCGGCAAAAAGGTAAGTGCTATAAAATAATACGTTTCGTTGGAAGGTCCTTCTGTAGGGTATGGTAATTGCAGATGAATTGGTTTGGAGCGCAGAACAATTGTCTGCGCAAAGGATTGAATCTAGCCGATTTGTCCACAGAGGATGAATTCAATGCGATCATTAAATTCCTGCACACCAAGGGGAACATGGAGGACTTTTGGTTTGGTGGCAACGATCTACAAACGGAGGGTCGCTTCACCTACATTGCTAACGGTCGTCCTGTTCGGTATCTGGGTGGCGCTGAGGGTATTGAGGAAACACACCGATCCAATTTGGATGATTGCCTTGAGATACGACTGCGTCAGAACTCCACCGTGGTTACCGATGACAATTGCCAGGAGCAGCAGTACTTTATCTGCCAACAGAATGAGGTGAAGTGTGCCCAACCGGTGATAGATGAGACAGTTGGTGTACATCACAGTCACGAGCATTTGCATCACTTCCATCACGATGCTGCAAAAGGTGAGGTTGCCGAGGAGCAGGGTAGCAAGGAAAGTGTGGAGAGCGATTCACGGCCGGCTGACAATTCGAATTCAACGGAAATCGGCGAGTCGACCGAGATTGAGCAGAACGAGGAAGGCGATGAAATCGAAGATTCTGCGGACGAATATCATGCTGAAGCCAAGAACACTAACGAGACTACGGCGGCTGGCCCCACTGGGGAGAGAGTAGTGGGTGCGGAGGGCAGAGCAAAAGCTGATGGCGACACCACTGCCGAATCCGAAGCAGCCACTGTAGCTCCATCCGAAGGGGAAACCCCAGCAGCTGCAACTGGTGAACAAGCGGTGGGAGGAGAAGCGAAGGGAGGAGAAGCGAAGGGAGTAGAAGCAGAGGGAGGAGAAGCGGAGGGAGGAAAAGCGGAAGGAGCAGAAGCAAATGGAGTAGAAGCAGAGGGAGGAGAAGCGGAGGGAGGAGAAGCGGAAGGAGGAGAAGCGAAGGGAGGAGAAGCGGAGGGAGGAGAAGCACCTCCAGCAGCAGAGGCTGCAGAAGGTCGTGCTCCTAAAGCAAAAGGGTCCGATATCGAAGGAACTCCAATCATAGCGGAAGCACGTGGTCGTGAAGCAAGTCCTGTTAGTTTTAATATGGGAGCTGATTCTTTGACAATTGCCCCAACAGAAGCTTATCCAGCCAATCCATTGAATAAATCGTGAAAAAAAGTAGGTAGAAAGGAAGGAAAAGCTGTAAATTCCAGAGGAATCCTCAAATTCAATAAAAAACAAAAAAAAAGAATTTGAATGAAAACATCATTTAAAATTATTGGCTTAAATCTAATCTACTGATAAGAATACAGAGGGCTTAAGGCTATGTTTTGTCTTTAGAACTACTAATTATTTTGATGCATGCGATTTGAATGATTGTGCCAACGAAAAACTTGAAAAGATGTGGATTGTCTACAAGTTTTTACAAATATTTAAATGAAAGAGACAAGTTTACTTACATTTCGAAGCATCTGTTTGCATTAAGTGGAAACAGAGAATATTATAATTAAAATCGATTTCGACACAGTAAGAGAGTGTGAGGGGGAGAGAGAGAGAGAGAATGGGAGAGAAGTATACCAAATATTTTCAGACAGTTGAAATTTGTTGAATATTGAATAGAGTCATCTATCTCGGACGTGTACTTTAAAAAACATCAAAGAACGAATATACATAAATAATAAATTATAATAAAAACATAACTGATACGCAGAAAACAAGTCTATACAAAGAGCCAATCATACGTTTGTATGTATAGTTTTGGCATATATGTATGCACGCTCTAATAATATACATACTACGCACAGTGATGTATGTATGTACACATGCATGTATTCATAGATATAGCATCATTTTGGATGTGGGTTGTGTCTGCTCTTACTCACAGCGCAGAAGAACAACTTGTGCTGCATGCATACATACATAGTTTATATATATAAATATATGTATATACACACTCACACCTACTTTGTTGGAATAAGAAGACGCCGTAATTGGCTTACGCTATCGCTTCATACACTTTATAAGAAACAGTAACAGTAACGGGCAATTAATTTTGTTTTGCGACTTGGGATCAGCAATAGATGGAAAGAGTGAGGAAGAAAGGGATTGTGACTGTGTATATGCATGTGTGTGGGTGAGGAATGATGAGAGAGGGAGAAATGTAGGGGTGCTGAACGTACTCCTTTTCTACTGGATGGATGATGTAATTCTTTTATAATCCCGTAATGCGGTCATAGGTTCTCATCGGCACAAACCGAGGTCACATAAATAATATATTTTATAAAAATGTAAATATGCTTATATATGGTACACACATGTACATATATATCAATACTACATGCTTTCAATATTGTTCAACCATATACGGTGCATATTTAATTTAACAATATAGTGGAATGTCTGATAATTTTCTAATTTCAAAACTTTCACAATATTGTTTTTGTTTGGCTTTTACCTGTAAACGAGCTGAACATGTTGATTACTATATATTATTGTGTTAGACACTAGTCACTTAAAGCAATATGTGTTGTTGAACTAAAATGTCGTTCTGTTTCCAATATGTATTATATAAAATTGAATTTAGAGTTTAGCTATAGTTTTATTTGTATTTGGCTAATTTGGTACGTTCCGCGTTTATTTTAAAAACGTTCCGACTGCGTCGAGAGCACAAAAACGAATAAAGTTCAAACGAAAGTATCTTGTTGGAAGCGCTTTGTTTTTGTTGCTCTTTGCGTTTCGGTTTGTTATTGTTGTTGTTGCAGTTGTGGTTTCACTGCTTCTGAATCTTGTGGAACCTGACCTGTGTTGAGCAGTTCTGCCGCATTAGCATTTTTAAAGCCCAATATATATTAACCAAACTTTTGGCTTGTAATTTCCTATATGAAAACAGATTATAGATACATTTGTTTTATATATTTAATAATAATTATATATATTATATAAATAAATTAATGTAGTAAGTTAACACAAAATACATGACTACATATTTAAAGCATGTCAAAAATGAGTTGATTCCTGCGAAAATACATGAAACAGTTAAGGATTCAAATCTATTTTGTATGTCTATTTTTTCTTAGTTTTACACCTCATTTTAATCTAAGCTAATTTAAATAATTCAAGTCGTTTCAACATTAGTCAATCAATTTTTGGCAGCACTTGTGTCTAGAGCTAGAGCTGAAACTAATCACTATCGATAAGAATTATACGATTTATAAATACCGATACTATTTCGTTTAAATAGAACAATCGATATACCATGACTCGCTGCTTGTATTTCTCCATTCGATTTTTAAATACCGATACTACTCGGTTATTTAGATCCATTTATAGTTTAGTGATGAATACAGCTGTTCTAAAATAATTTTTTGTTTCGTTTATTATTTAAATCCTATCTATGTACTTACGTTCAGTTGTGGAACGCATGGCTCTGCCAGACCTCTTAAAATTTATGGCATTTACAGTTTTAAAGCTTTCAACAGATTTGAATTAACAACTGATTTTTAAGTTATACACAACAAACAAGCAAAACATGTAGTAGAGAAATATACAAGTTAAAAATATTATAAAACAGGTTAAAAACTAATATATTTTAACTATTTGATTCGATTTTCTTATTTTATTCAGATCATTATTTAAAATATATAATGAAATAGACATATAATTTATAAAGTAATACAGCCACAATAAAATCTTTAAGGCGGGAAACATTAGCTCGAATCGAAAAACCCCCCCCCAACAAAAAAAAAAAACCCCCCCCCCCATCACACACTCTCCCCCCCTCCATCCTCCCCTCCATAATCTACAAATGCAACCTCATTCTTTTTATATGCTATCAACCTCGGAATAATAGTACTCACAAATATAAAACAATACACATATAAAAACAAAAGAAATACAAAAAAACCAAAATAAATCAACCCCCCCCAATCCCAACCCTCCCCCACCCCTCCCCCACCCCCCTCCCCCACCACCCAACACCACAACCAACCCCTCCCCAAACCCCTCCTTCCCAACCCCCAAACCAAATATAAAAATAAGCAAATCAAATCTTTTTATTCATGCAGTAATTAAATTATCCATTTATAATTAATCAGCCTTATTAACTAGATTTCTGAAATGTTCAACTACATTTTTAAATTTTAGTTCAGTCGCAATGAATCTAAAGCTAATTTTGTGCATTTTATTCCTTGTTCATACTCGAAAAGGAAACTCAATTGGATCCTGTTACTATGTCAGCACCCATGGGGTATAAATAGTCTAAATTCCAGATAATATATACTAGATGTTAATATAACAAAAAATATTCCATACTACAGGCGAATTGGTTCGACGCAATGCTTGAGTGTCAGAAGAACAACCTCTGCTTGGCAGATTTGGATTCAAAAAATAAGTTGGATGAGCTCATGACCAGTATAAATGAAGATACATACTGGTTTGGACTGAATTGTTATGAAAAATTGAGTTGGAAATTTGTTTCGGACGTTCAACGCCCAGTAATTTTACCACTCAAAACTAAGCTTAACGTTAAAGATCCCTGTGCTAGTATCTCTACCACCGAAAGGGCATTTGTTTCGTTTCCTTGTACCCGTCGAATAAGATACATATGCTCAAACGCACCCAAATGCAATGGAATTCCAACGGAGGCAATTCGTATGCCAGCATATTCGGGAGATGTACCTTGTGAAATGAGCGACGAAGTGAGAAAAATAATTGGAATTTATACAGACGAAAAAGAATTATAAATAAATTTATATAATAAATCATACGTTGAATATTTAATGACCACTTTTAAAACAAAGTTTGTGGATAATTTTTATTTAGGCTGCTATTTGACGCAATAGTCTTTGCGTTGCTGTCTGATGACCGCATTCAATTTAAGGCACTGTTGTCTTAGGTTGTCATTGTCTCCCTTCAGAACCTCAATAGTCTCATCCTGTCGCTGTATAGTCTGATGAACTCTGTAAGTGGGTGAAGTGACAATATTGTGAAGTGAATTTGATTGATATATAAAAAAAAAAAGACAGCAAATTTTACCGCTTTTGGAGCTGCTCCATTTCTTGTTTGTGTCGTTCGTTAAGCAATCCGGCCTCGTTCTGTATATCTGTGTTCAGATTATCCCGAAGCTTGTCACGCTCGTTGATGATATCCCCGCACATCTTCTTACTGTGTCCCAATTCCAGTTGCAATTGCTTTACCTCAGCCTGGCAATTTCTTACCTGGGCATCAGATTCGGCGAGCTTGCCGCGTATCTCTGCGTACTTTTCCCGCAGTGACTTTTCAACATTTTCAGCTACTGTCAAATCCTTTTCATACTTTTCTTTTAGGCGCCTGAAAGATATTCAAAAATTAGTGTTTCAGGCTTAAAAAATATGTATTTTAAACTTCACAAACTACTCACAGCATCTTCTGATCATGTTCCTCCCCGCTCTGCAAAGCATCCGCCTCCATGCGCACCACTAACTCATCCAGTTGACGATCCCTCTCGGCACGATAATGCTGTCTTATTGAATTTTCTTTTTCTGCCGCGGAAAGCTTGCATTTGTTTTCGTACTCCGTTTTCCAGAGCTCAAAGTCCGCCAAATATTGCTGCTCAACGGTATTAATGCGATTTTGATATTTCTCCTCCTGCTTGGCCATCTTCTCCTGCATCTCGAATTTGGCCTGCTCCAGTTCCGATTCCTGTTCCCGCTGTGCTTCCAGCCTCTTTGCCTGATACTCGTTCTCCTTTTGTCTAAGCTCCGCTTGAAGTCGCTCCCGTTCCGCGGCAAAGTCATCAGCTAGCTTTTGCCTTAGCTCCGCCTGCGTCTTTTGCTCCTCCTCAAGTTGACGCTCGAGTCTCTCTCGGATGGCATTGCGTTCCTTCTCAATAATGGCCTCACGATCTTGGGCACAGCTTTCCCTGATGCCATGCTCAATCTGTTCATGCTTGAGACGTGCTTCCTCCAAGGCATCCAATAGCTGCATCTGATGCGTACGCTTTAAATCTGTTATCTCACGTTGATGATTGCAGTTCATTTTATTAATCTCTGCTTCCAGACCCTTCACGGTTAACTCCTAAAAAATGGGAATTAATTAAACAATCTTCCTTAAATATACTTTGTTCTACTAACACAAACAAGAATTCTTATATTTTAATCATCAAAAATAAAATTCAAAATGAAAATATTAAAACACAGCTTAGTAAGAAAGGCTACAGTCGAGCGAACCGACTGTAAAAGACCGCGTACTCAATGTAGTGCATATTTTTCATACAAATAAGTCAGTTTGATGCGGATCAAACAACTGCGATATATATTGGTCTATTAGTCGATCAAGAATTAGTAATTTGTATGATTAAATGTACGTGTACATATGGCAATTATAGAATGCGTATTCATTATATTGAAACATTTTGTTTAGTTTGTCAGTGTACCCACCTTAATTTTCTTGGTATTCTCACGAACCCAACGTTCCCTACGTATTTTCTCTCCCGCTAATGTGGTCTCTTTGGCCCTCGTCAGCTCGGTCTCTAGTCGATGCTCCCAGGCCTGATTCTGGCTCTCAAGCCGCCTAGTTAGAGCCGCAACCTTTTCGCAGAGGGAGCCCTTGTCCTTAAGCAACTGTTCAATGAAACCCTGATGCCGAGTCACCACTTCTTCGTAGTGTTTCTTCTGGTCTCGCAACTTCCCTGCATTGTTGGACTTCTCAGCCCGCAGCGATTTCTGTTTCTCGCTCCTCAGCTGCTGGACGTGCTCCTTGGACATGTGAATGGCATTAGCCAGCTCATTGGCTCGCAGACTGAGAGCAATGACACGACGCGCCAGCTGATGATTGGGGATCATCAATAGCTCCGACAATCTGGAAACAAAAAGCAAAAATATTGCTATACACTGAAAGAAAACGTTACTAGTTCCGAGGTACAATCAATTCACAGCGATGTCCGAAGTCGGGTTATTTCAAATACTCTAAACTAACAAATGTCAAATTTAAGTACGGCAGATTAATTATCGGATCCCTACTCGAAAGAGGGATCAAAATAAAAAAATATAAAACAAACCATCTCCACACCAAAACCAACCCTTCCCCACTATAAACTTATCCCAATGAAAAATCAGTCGAAAATTGCTTATATGTATGGAATAATGAGCATTAGCATGTGTTCGGGGTCTTTTATAGACGGTTCGCGGGACTTGAGGCTCTCTTACTAATTTTGTAATATTTTACAGTCCCAAACTTTAAGGTTCAGTCGGATTATCACTTACTTGGGTATTTCATCGGTAACATCTGGTTCCACGACAAATTCCACCTCGGAACGATTGCTATCGGGCATTGAACGTCGCGTTTCCATCAGGGTTTTGTCACAGCTACTCTCCACATTATTCAAATAGGCTAATATATCTCTGTGAATGATAACGATAACAGATATTATACATTTCTAGATTTAATTCGGTAATATAACCCTGTATGATGATTTAGATGATTTTGGCAAAACTTTTGGAATAATAAAATGTTGGTAAAAATGTATGTAAGTACTCCTCCCTCAACCTCCTCTTCCTCTCTCTGTCCAACTCAAGACTACATCGACTTGGTCTCAATCGATCACATACATCTCAATACAAAATCTTATTTTTCGATGCCACGCCCCATCCCCACAATAAAAAACTAACACACCTCAAAAAATGGTTTTGGCGAATATCTCAAACTATTCACCTGATCACCAATTGGATGAATCTTACACAGCATCATGACATTAAATTTTTGGACTGCCACGCCCCGTTTTCCCACAATTAATAAAAATAATTCTCAACTTTAGTTCCTTTTGTGTCATATTATATCTGATATATCCTATCCTGAATGGCATAAATCGCACTATAAACAAAAACTAAACGTTCAATATGATAACCAATGCAATATCATGTATGAGTGCAAGCGAGACAGAAACACACAAGCTCATGTTTGAATGTTTGTAGAATTGAATAGCTAGTTATAGGTATAACTGACATATGCCCAACATGTGGGAATTTTATATTTGAAATTGCTTCAGATTTATCTCTGAAAGTCACAAGTTTCATGGAGTCTAAAGTATTCCAAAATCTGACTAAAATTAGCTAAGATCGGACCACTCTATCATAAAGCTAATATGTGATTGTTACTGTTTTAGAATTCTATGGTATTTGAAACTTGTAATTGTTCCCAATCCACTACCAAATCATAGGCTGAACTCACTTATACTTGTCGCCACTCTCCGGAACTCTGTCGCCATTTTGACTCACGGTGTCTGCAGTCTCGGAACGGGAATCTAGTTTGAGATTCAGTTCGCTGGGCAAATGCTCCGCTAAGTTGTCTACACATCAAAAAGAATAAATCACATAATGCTCTGAAAGAAATACTTTTGAATAACTCACCTCGTTTTTTATCTTCCTCGATCTCTTTGATCACCGACACGATCTCGTCGTAAGTGGAATCTCTAGAGTCTGATAGCTGAGAGGCACTGTCGTCAAGTTCATCCAATCCCTGTTTGTGAAGCTCCTCGAACTGAGCCAATGCCTGTTTCTGCTCCTGCATGCTCATCCAACTGTCCACCTTGTCCAGATTGTACTCGCTCAGCTTGCGCTCATCACGAAGACTACCAACGCTGACGGCTTTCTTAAGTTTTCCACCCGAGCTCTTGGCCAGGAACTTAGGTCTATTGTTTCGGAGAGCCGGCTCAGCACTAGCGGGCTTAACGTTCTCCTTCTTCTTGGCCACAAAGGGGGTAGTCGATGCTACCTTCAGATAATTGTTTATCACCGAATCCGAACTGTTGCTACCATAATGTCGTCGATCCTCTTGAACCACAGGTAAGAAGTTATTTTCCGCTCCAAAGTTGCGTTGTCCCTGGGGTCGGTATGTAGCGCCACTGTTGCTCTGACCCAAGTTGTCGAGATTCTTCTCGGACAGATTGTTTTGCTTGTCCTTTGGCTGAGAGGCATACTTGTCAAGATAATTTGGCAGTTCCATGTTATTTAAGGGCTCCAGGGATTTGGTCTTGGCCACCAGATTGCTTTCCGAAACCACTCCAATGCCTACGCCACTGCCCACCGCCTGCTTGTACTCCCGGATAACATTGAGTTCCGGTTCTGCAACTGGCTTCTCCACTTGCTGTGTACTCGAATCGGAGTAGCGACAAGTAGAGGCATCACAGGCACACTTGACATCGGCTGGACTCGAGGAGACTTCATTAGTACTGGCCGTGGATGAGGAGCGAGTACTGCAAGTACAGTTCTCGGACGGGCACTTGGGATACTCGTAGGTCTCGGCCAGGACTTCGGCACTTCCTCCGCTCGCTTTGGGTGCACCGAAGTGTACGGACTTCTTCTGAGCACCAGCTTCGTTGGATTCAACTCTGGGGCCATTGCTGTTGCTGTACCCGAAGCTAGGCAGAGCCAAAGGACCCGGAGCCGATATGTTGCTGGACCGTGCCTCCTGCTTATCATTGTCGCAGTCACTGGAGTCCATGTCGTGATGCATGTTGGGCTTGCAAAAGGAGACCCTTCCCGGCAGATCGGGTTTGACCGTCTTATGCATCAAGACTGCATTGCTGAGTCCACTCGAACTATCTCTGGTTGTCCAGTTGGAAGCATAGGATTTGTTCTTCTCAGTACTGGAGCCGGATCCGGGCATGCTGACCAGAAAGCGTTCCAGCTGCTCACCTTCGCTGCTCTGCGGAGATTTCTGTGAGCAATCCGACTGATCGTCGCTGGAGGAATTGCAGCCACTGCGACACAACCACCTTCGCTTTATGGGCTCCTCCAACAGCGATTTTAATAGATCCGTGGAAGACACCTGACGCTACAGAACAAAATCGTACAAAAAAACAAAAAGAAAAAAAATACATCGACACGCCCACCGTAAAATACTCTCATTTTTCCATAATTAAAAAATCTTAAATATTAAGTCTCCATAAAACATAAACAAAACAAAAAGAATCTACATCCCCCCACATACCCTACTCAATTCACCATTTCCTATAATACATATGTCATACATATAATTTCAGTATAATATATATATTGTTCTTCTAAACCTTTCAATCAAAATTTTTCATACTATATATACTTTTTACCGATCCCCTATACTATACATATATTCCTTCATCAAACATCACATTACTCTAACATTACTCTTCTTCAAAAAACAAAACAAACTCTACTGCTGTATTTACCTTCTCGACCCCTCCCTTCTACTCTTATTCTCTGAGATCCTTTCTACAACGACGGACACGACGACAACACATCTATTCACTCGCTATATCTATCAAAATATTACTATGGTCTCCACCCTCCTTCTCCTTTACATACTCCACATTACAATATCCCTTTACTCTCTAACTATAACAATCTCATTATCAAACATACATCTTTCTTATCAATACACATACAAACCAATATACATCATATACATAATTATTATTTTATCACCACCAGCCTCCGCCACCAACAACAATACTTCGAACATTCTTATTTCTTCTCACTCACTCATACACATATCATTCTATCAACATTCAACGCTCTTTTCTTTTATTCATCAATGCGCCTTCAATATATATATTATCTCACACAATTATAAATTACAATACTTACTATATAAAAATCCTAAAACACAAATTAAAATTATTTTTATTCATTGAAAACAGCGTGCATCCAAAATTTTAAATTCAATCATTAATTCCTAGAACCTCCATACCAAAATTTGTCCTGTCCATATTACTAAAAACACCCGAAAACACCCAAAACACCATTTCCGATTTCTATTTTCTTTTTACGAATCTCATCAAAAAAGATCTATTCTACTAAATATCTATCATTAACCAACTCGAACTTTACTCTTACCATCTCTAAATCTTTTTCATACACACAGACAGAGACAACACATCTATATCGACTCGGCTTTATCTATCAAAATATATACTATTCTGCCCGCCTCTCTCCTTACATACATTCACAAACCCAATATACTCTTGCAGAATATAAAAACTATTGATACTTTCGCTGATCCCTGTAGATAGTCTAATCGATGGATTGGAAAATATTATACTCCATTTTATACTAATCTGGTATTTTCTCTAATTTTCGAACCAATCTTTTTTACGATAACTGAGCGATATAGCTTTACAATTTAGTCGAATCCTAATAATAACATTGTAATGCCAATATAGTGTTTAAATTGAATAAAGAGAGCTTTGTTAACAAAAAGTGGTAGAAAATATATGGATATTCTTTAAAGCTGTTTGAGTAATAAAAAGAAACTTCCTTTAACATAGAAATCCGATTTGATCAAACTTAGTTACCATACATAGAGTGACAATATAAAGGTGAGAAGCAAATTAAATTAAGATAGATTAATGAACATATAGTTTTTATAGGAAACATTATTTTAGTTATGTGATTTCTACAGTATTCACATGACATAGGGATCCGTTTCTATATAAACATGTAAGCTACTTAAACATTTAAAAAGTACCTGTACTAAATTTCATTGAAATATCTCTGAACCTTGACTTAAGCAATATATAAATGAAACATACTAAGAGAAATTTGAATAACCTCAGCAAGAGTATAATATTCTGAATGATTAAAATCGACTCTGGTTTGTTACTCACGTTTTTGCTGACCTTGAGCTCTTTGTCCCCAAAATAAGCACTAAGTTTGGGGTCCGCCGATTGAGGACGTCCTAGGAAGGGCGAGGAGCGACTGCGTTGCTGGAGAAAGTTGGCCGAACGAGGACGAAAGTGAGGAACCGAATTGTGTAGGGTCGTAAGCGAACGACTTGCGTACTTTGGTCTCGTTTTCTGACGGCTGGCGAGGTTTATCTACAAGTCCAGCAGAGAGGAGGAGAAAATGTAGAAAAGGTATAAATTAAACATACTTTGGACACCCACCTGCGAGCCCTTTAGACATAAATCCATAATAGCTCCCAAATTTAGCACTCCGCGCATCCAGAGCACTTTGTTTTCACATTCATTTAGACGGATTTTTTAGACGGCTCTTTTCATTAGTTTTGCCTGCTCGATTAAGCCTAACTGACGGTTGTGTCAGAGCCAACTGAGTTTCTCCCATGTCCGATAAGTTTGTTTGCTTTGGCTCGCTTTGTTTTGGCCAAAAACCGCCCTGTCTAAAATATCGATTAAACGCACGCCACAGACAGGACATGTGCCCGGGTGCCCATGTGCCCAGCAGGTGTTTGCCCGATGTTGGTCAACAATACAACCCTCGAGAGCTCGATTTGGACAAGTCGTCGTCACGGTAACGTTTCTTGTAACCCTAGGATAGTAATATACCTTCCTATAACCCTCTGGAACAGGTGCTTTAATTATGATCAACTTTGACGATTGCAATTAAAATTTGTTCAAATTTTTAGAGGTTCGGTATTACTTTCTCTTCTCTCTCTCTCTCTCTCTCTCTCTCTCTCTCTCTCTCTCTCTCTCTCTCTCTCTCTCTCTCTCTTTCTCTCCGTTTATCTTATTCTTACTTACTCAAGCAACCAATCTAGACAAAATTGGATCTATCAAGCCATTTAAATCCATTTATTGTTTAGCGTGATTAAAACATTGCTTTCAAGGACTGTGAATTCTCCGCCGAAGGTTCAAACTTTTTAATCATAATATATCCAAAATTGATCTTGCTCTTTCTGTGACAATTGAAGGTGACGGATTGACCAAGCTTAATTTATTTAAAATTTCGCAGTGGATATATTAATTTGTTCGAGTGGTTTGCAAAGCAGACGCTGTATAAATAAATATGTTTCATCACAAGTTATTAATGATATTTCATAGAAACCTTATTTAAGTTCTTATTTAATGGAACAGTTAATGTATATACATGTACCATAACCATTTTATACCTTAATCATTAGAACCATTGTTCGAAAACAAAAAATTTTAGCGTGAAAACTAAAACTTCACCTTTTACTAATGAATTAACTGAATAATGATAAAATGAACTGCTATGACGTACAACATCAGTACGGTAAAATTTATTTCTTTTCCATCAAATGAAAATTTAAATAAACTAAGTAAAAATGGAACTGCTATTAAATGAAACATTCCTTAATAAGCACACTTTCGTCGTAAGTAAAAAATAAAATTTCCACCATTATTTTAATAATAATTTATTTAAATAAAGCAAACTGAAATAAACATAAGTATAGCAGGTCTGAAGACCGCCTCAACAGTGGATTCGTAAGGACTCAGATACGGATGCACAAATACGAATACGGATACGGATACGGATGCGTATCAACGGATACTGACTGATGCACAATGCATAAAATTAAATTTGGCAACATTTCTCTTAATGAACTTAGAGACTTACAAAAATACAAATACAAATACAATAAAATAGATTTAATTAGTTAATATTTTCTTTTTGTTGATTAATAACAATTGCACTAAGCCCAAACGAGGGGCCATTTAGGGAGACCCTACTCCGCGGAACGCAAAACGGGTGTCACCTGCACCTCATCCTGATCATCGCTCTTGATATCAAACTTTAGCTTAGCCATTTCCTGCAGCTCAGCCTCCGCGGGAGTCGATGGTGCTTCTTTTAGCACCTTGACTACATCGGGATAGTTGTTCTCGCCGGCGCCTAGTTCCTGAGAGAAACTAACCACCGTCTTGGGCTCAAAGTTGACTGCTTGAGCGTCGTTGGTATCCGCAACGGGCGTGGTGAGGCTGGGCACCTCGCTGGTATGACCATTGGTGTGGGAAATGGTAATAGTTTCACTGGCTTCTTCATTCTGAACAGCTGGCTCTGTCAGCTCTGGCGGGGCCACTGACTGGTTTTCTGGAGCCATCACTGGCGTTATGACCTCCACATGGGCCTCCACAGCCGCGGGCACAACGTTCTCAACTTGAGACTTCACTTCGGTTTCGGCTTCCACATCCGCTTCCGTTTCTGGTTTGCTATCATCATCCTCACCAGCTACCGCCTTGTTGACCTCCTCTATGGCTTGGGCCACCTCCTCAGCGGCCACATCATCATGGGCATGATCATGTCCATTGCTGACTTGGTTTACCTCCAGTTTAACAGTCTCCTCCTTCAGCACCTCTTGCGTCTCTGCCTCGCAATGACCATTTGGTATCTGCGGCTGCTGCTGCTGCTGCTGTTGCTGCTCCTCCTCAATTCTTGCCGGCAGTGGCATTTCAAGAGCGGGCACAATCGCTGGGCTAGCCATGGTCTCCACAAAGGATGTGCGATTAGGCGAATCTGGCGAGATCATGACATGAGTAAAGTAGCCACTGCGACGATTCTCAAAGTCCAATACATTCTCCTTGGCCAAACGCTCCTGGATGCGTCGCTGGCGTCTAATAAATTCCGGCACCTGCTCATCCTCCGCCGTTGTAGCCACTGGTTCCGCATCCGCTAGCTTCGGACGACGCAGTACTACCTTCGAGGCCTCATTTTGGTCCGATGAACCATTAGCAATACCATTTCCATTTCCATTACCATTTCCGTTGGCCCAAGTAGCCGCTGCTGTCGAGGGCTTAAAGACGCCATTGAACTTGGTGCCAACCACAAATTTATTGTTGTTGTTGTTGTTGTTGTTTAAGCTGCTGTTGTCTATGCTGTTTTTGTAGTTGCTGCTGACTGTATTGGCACTTTTGTAGGCATTGTAGTTGTTGTTGACGTTGGGCTGCGGTGACAACGGATCAGCATTGTTGTCTTTCACGTTGGGGGAACGAGAGATGGTGAAGTTAGGTTTGCCATGACTGATTAGCAGCTTGGTGGCCGGGGAAGGGCTCTTGTCGGGCAGCGGGGAGGGCAGACCACTGCGAATATGTATGCTCGGCTTGTTCACGATAGTATCAGCCATTTTCTCTCTTTCTAACACTCTCCCTGTCTCTGTCACTCTATCTCTTTGGGTTACAAATAGGCGCTTTTACTTTCCGTCGATCTCTGGTCTCTGAGCGCCGTCTAACGGTTTTTGGTGTCGAGTTTAGCTGTAAAAGTAAAAGATGTTCAAACTTTAATCATTTAACGAATTTTAAATTCACAAATATGTTAATTTTTACTACTACTACTCGGTTTTTTTGCCAATTCATTATAATCAGCAATTTGCGGTGAAAATCAACCCCAAATTCCCATAAATTTAAAATCACATTTTTGCTTACAAATATGTTAACATTCGCCAAATAATAATTATTATTATTATTATAATTAGCTTGATTTAGCTAAACTCCAGAATGACTTTCTATGAACTACACTAAATTCAGTCCACCTAGCTGCATTTTATAGCTTTTTTTCTTTAGCCCCAAGCTCAAAACGGCTCTGAATCATCGCGTTGAAATATTTGATTAGAAACAAATCAATTTCTATAGATTAATTACTCATCAGTTTTTTTCGTTGGCAAACGGTTTAAAAGCTTTTTCTTTTCCTTTATACTTTTTGTTTCATACTAATCAATTGTGACGCCTTCAAATCGAACTTATCTTTTTATCACTTCAAGTATTTATTTATTTGCCAACTTTAACAAATTAAATAAAGCAGTACTCTTTTAAGGGATTAAGTAATTGTATTTAATAACATTTCGTTATCGTTTAATTGTTATACTGCTTAATTTAGCTTTGTTTTAATTCTTTTAACCGGTTTGCATCAATGACATTTGAAACTTATGATTTTCTCTAGTCCCTTAATTGATTTCACTATCCATTAATGTAGCTTCCATTGAGTATGGTACTTAGTCATTTGTTAAACTCTTTTGTTTAGCTTTATAACTATGAATCCAGGCATATAAAATGACGTAAAAAGAATATTTATATGTTTAAATTTCCTTAAAATAAATAAATTTCTTGTTATTAATCAGATAAATGTTTTAGGTTAAGCACTAATTAGTGTTTATTTATTTTAATTAAGTATTTTACACATGTATTGTTTATATTAATTTTCTATTAACAATTATAACTATAAAGCAATAATTACTTATTGTTTCATTGGCTATAGTTTTTTTATCAAAACTGTTACATAACATTGTCATAAACTATAACTTTATCAATATACACTTAGCTGCCAGCCACGTGCTATCAATCACATGGCTTTCCATACACCTACCACATTCCCCCACCCCTTCCGATACCCCTATCCCACTAGCCCTTAGCACACCCAACTCCAAGCAATTGAGCATCGTTGATGCAAAGTTTGCCTAGAGTATTTACTTTCACTGGCAATTTGTAATTTTGTTTACAGTTATTGTATATTTTTTTTTTTTTGCTAGTACACAAAGTATTTTTGCTACAGTTTCACACGGCGTATGCGTAATTACGTAATGCGAGCGTCAGGGTCATCCTATGGTCATTGTCAGCCACAAAACAAATGCCATTGATTGTTTATAGAGCTCGGGCATGATTAAATAACAATTAATTAGCTTAGAAAATCCCGTGAAATGTGGCAAGCCCAAAAATTGGACAAACAACTTTTGTCACTAGCAGTGTTTCAGCAGGCGTCCAGCAAACAGTACTTATCGATCAAATGCATGTGATCAACTGACCAACTGACTGACTGACTGACTGACTGACTGACTCTCTTATCAGCGAACCATACACACGTACACTTTGATCAGAACTGATATCGGAGTGCACAACAATTTTCATTACCAAAGAGTACTCGGCTATTTCTCTCCACTCGCCACTTCCCACTTCCCACTCTACCTATAACCACTACCGACTAGCTCAATAACTGCAGGTAATTAAATTAAGCGTTGTAATTTATAGAGCAGCTAGTATTGCAGCCACTCATCAATTCACAGCACATTTAATTACTCGGCTTAAGGTCAGAGTTTCACAGTGCACAGTTTCTTTGATTTCATTTAGTTTACTTTTGTTTTATTGTATTTTAAACAAGTGTTTTAAATATTAAATCAAGTATTTAAATATGTGCCAAAGTTATTACCAATAAACTGAAAAGTCTCAGTATTTTGGGGTATCCCAAAATTCCAAAATCTGGCACTTTGTTTAATTTAATATAAATGTTTTATTTTCTAAAAAGGGTAGGAAATTTGATAGATTACAATTAATTTTAGCTATTTAATAGCTTATAGGCTTAAATGAAACCAAAGTGCCATATTAATAAAAAGTATTTTGAAATATATGTATATGTAAGTAAGAAATATTATTTAAACATAATAGTATTAGTTCTTTTTTCGAAAAGCTTTTATGCAAGAAATATGCATTTTATTTAATCTTTTTTAAGAAATGCAAGACAGTAAAAATATTTAATATTTTAAATAAAAATTAACAGAAAAGGACGTCTTTAATAATAACACAATATCGTTGTATTAATATAGTGTAATAAGCTCAATCAACAAAATAATATAATATTAAATATATTAAGCTATAATGTTAATATTACTTTAAGCTTAGTAAGCTGTTAAGTCACAGTAAATCAGTACTAATCGGTACTATAATTACTATATATGTTCCAATTTATTACTATATTTCTACACCTTAATATTTACTCTATCCACAATTTATTGTGATTTGTAGTCTGAATTCAAGTATGCATTTAATATTTTATTATAAGCTACATAATTATGTCTGAATAATATATATATGTATATGGTACTTTTTTCAATTTAGCTACAGCTGAAATATTTCCATGGATTGACTTTTATCGGCTCACGTGTTAGGCAAATGGGCACTTTAAATATTTGTCGGCACTTTGGCAATACAGACTGTACTTAAGAGCTTACGAAATGAATACGAGTAATAGAGGGGTGAGTTATTCTCGGACATTCAATGAACTGACATAGTGACTTAATTATTCATACGAACGTGCCACAAAGAAATTTTATTCTTGGTATTGTTATAAATTTATTTTTACCTTTGAACCCGTTAAAGCTCTATGACAATTTAAAAGGTTTAAAACTTCCGATAAAATACCAAAATAAATTTAATTGCGGTAAATAAAGTGGACAAAAATTCAAATATTTTATTGTCTATGATTTGAGAGTGGGTGTTTCATGGGTTTAGTACGTTCGCAATGGGTAGATCGCTAATTAGAAAAAAGTATAAATATTAATATATAAATACGCAGTTCAATTCAGCTCCAGCTGTTTTCAGCAAATAATTTAAGCTGTTTTGAGACTTTTTGTTATTTTTTCTAATTTGGTACACCACAAAAAAAGGAAATAGTAAAAAAAATCACAAAAAATTGAAATATTGCCAAGCTGCACTTGGCAATGCGAATTGACCTTGAAAATTGAGCAATGAAAACAACAGATAAATAGTATTGTACTGGTATATATGTATAAATATATATATGTTTGCTTATATATAGGTATTTGCATAAGGTGAGCGAGAACCCGTCTCAATTTGAATACAACAATTTGCACTTAGCTAAAATACAAACAACAAACAACAAATCATACAAAAATAAAACTGAAACTAGTTTGATCTTGAATCTATTGAAAAAGAAAGGGGAAACGCTATCTGATTTATTCTTCAAAGATTTACCAAAATTAGCTTATAGAAATTGACAACTTTCTTATATCATTTCGTCATTTCATCGAATTCAAAGCTTCCCGCCATATTAAAAACATTTAGCTCTTTACCATTCTCTCTATCAGTCTATCCTTCTCCCTCTTCTCTTTGTTTAGCACATCATACCAATCATTTTAGACTTTTATTTATGAGTCAAACATTTTTTCCCCATTTTTTCTTTTAGCAAAATACTTGTGAACATCAAATTTAAGGTGTGAATTGCCAGTGTGACAAATGCTCATTGTACAAGTGAGCAATGATCGAAGGTCAAATACCCAGTAATTAAATAAATAAATATTTTAATTGTCAAAGTAACTACAAATACAAAAAACTAAACTAAAAACTAAAATTATATTAAGGGTTTGGCAATTTATTTTACAAATAAAAAATTAATTTAAAATCTCTTTAAATAACTTATTTAATTTTTATAAACGTACTTATATATTTGATTTCACACAATCTGATTTAAATCAAAACTTTTGGAATGACATTTCATATTAAATTTATGTCTCACAACTATTGAAAAATATTTTATTTAGAAACTGAGAACTTCTCAAAACTGAGCTCGCTAAACAAATTTAATATTAGGACTAAAATTTATAGTTGAATCTTTATCAGACTTGAGACTTAAATGTTAAACTCGACTTATACAATTTTTGTAGCATATATTTTAAAATATAAATGAAAGGCAAGAACTGTTCTTAACTGTTGCATACTCTATTTGCGAACATTGGGAATGCAGGGTATATAAATTCCACAAGCATAAAACCCAGAGACCAAACAAAGATACGGACCAGAGCCCGACCCAAAACCATGGCCATTCACATTAGAGCTCAAGATATTGTTGTTGTCACAATCGGGAACTGGGACTCAATTGTTGTTGTTGTTTTTTATGCTGTGGTTGCGTGAGTTGTGTGCGTCTATCATTGGGCCAAATCAAATTGGTTCTCTCGGTAGTAGGTGTGTTTGCAACCAGTGTGAACCGTCTACTTTACCACACACACACATACAAACACTTGCAATAAATGTTGTTATTAAGCTTATTGTATTCTATCTTGGGTTGTACTTTTCAAAAACTGCCTAGTTGTGTATGCTCTTGAGGGGTTTGGGTTAGGGCTTGGGCTTGGGCTTTTGGTTCCAGCAAAATGAGCTACGTGTTTGATTGCGAGTCGTAAATAATACTAAAGTTGGCTCTATAAACCAGTTTTAAAGTATAAATATTAAAATTGTTGCGATTGTGACTGCCGTTAATCTTATCGAGTGATAAGAAACATTCGTTTGGCCAACAGAATAAAAATATCTTGCTGATAAGACAGCCAGCATAATCCAAAGAGCACAAACTGACAAGAATCGTGTAATACCCACTATCTAATCTAATACCATGTATTGCTGCATTTAAACGCCAAACTCAGCTTGAGTACAATGAAAGTGAAAACTAAGCTATTGTTTTTGTTTTTGTTTTTTTTTTTGCAAAACACAAACAAATTATAATAATAACAATAACAAAAGTGAGTTCAAGGTACGCGAAAAGCAGCAAACCACTGTAAATACTACTGCTTCTTTCAAGTCTTTTTTGCTCGTAATACGGAGTTTTGCATGCAATCGAGCTGCATAAAAGTGAAAACCATTTTACCGAAAAAAACACAAACATCAAGCTAGGTGGTGTGTGCGCGTAAGTGTTTGAACTAGGTTGTGTGGAATTTTTTAAAGAACGTGTAAATCGACATATTTGAGCTAATTGACAGATATGCGAGAATTGGTCACACTGCCGCCATTTAACGGTACAGGCAATACAGACAGACAGGCACAGACACGATACAATTGTAAGCGGATTGGAGCAAACGCGGCGTATGTGCAATTTTTATTGAACGCTTAGAACTGTATTATTTTTGGGACACGCACCTCTCAAAACGATTACTAACAATTTTTTAGCTAACTGTTATTGCTGTTTTTGCTCGTTTTTGTTGATGTCGATGTCGTTGTCCGCTGCGTTACCGTAAAACGCCAAAACGTAACTGAAACTGAACCTAAACCAACTTTAACACTCACAAGCAAGCACATAATAGCGCTGAAAGCAACGCTGCCAGCGTCGCAGTCGCCGCTGTTGTTTGTTATCGCGTAAAGTGCTCGTGTGCACAGGTAGGGCAAAAAGTTATGGCAAAAACAAAAAAATAAAATATATGCGAGCAGAGTTGACGCTTAATAACTAAACAAATGCCCTAAAGGTGGTGTGAAAGGTGTTATACACTATCTGCATTATCATCATCAAAAAAACCAAAGAAAAATCATTAAAAAACAACCAACTATTTAAATAAACTTTGTTTAATTGCTGCACAAATTATGCATAATTTTTAGTCGTGAATGGCATTTCCGACAAGAAATATATGTAGAACTGACATGAATGGTTTGCACAAATATTAAAAAAACCGAAAAGAAAAGAAGCAGACTTGACTTGACTTGATTTAACTTGACGTTAAGTGATTTTATCACAGAATGTACGGTTTACACGTTCGCACTTATCGCGCAAACAAACTCTGATCGCGAAAAGTGACTAGTTTTTGCTTTCATTCTGGTGCAACTAGCTTAAACTACTTATATTTATTGTTAACTTTTAATACCGAAACAACACTTATGTGCAAACATATATGGGTCACAAGAGATAATATAGATTGCTAATCAAATAGTATTATTAATTGTGCTAGACAAACACTTGTGGGCCAAGTATCTGAAGCCATTGGCAAACAAAGAATGTTGTGCAGCTTATCAACAAATATCAGCAAATTAGTATTAGATCAAAAAATTCTACCGCTATTGTTATTGTTTCCAACGAATAATAAAAGAAATTTATTTTAGCCAAGAAGAAAACTTAAGATGTCTACTTCGCTCTACTGTGGTTTTTTGCCAAGCTTAAAACGTTACCAATTCCGCGTAACGTGTTCTCTGCAATCACGTTTAGTCGAACTCAAAAACATTCCCGGCCAAATGCTAATGGTTTTGACACACGCAAACAACGAGTGTTAAAAGGCGCCTTCTTTTTCTCTGCTCCATTGATTTGATCAGTTTCTAGCACCAATTTGGCGTGTGTACTTTATCATTGGTAGTACGAGTAGTAGGTGTGATTATTTGTGTTTATGGTACTCTTGAGTGTGAGTGTGCGTGTGTGATACAAATATACACACCAAATATTTGTGAATTTGTGTATGTTCTTTGATTGCTTCAACGATATGAGCTCAACGACTGTTTGACTTTTTTACACGTTACTTTTTTGGGCCCTATGCGCTCCCGTCGCTTCTATCGGCGTGTCAATAAACGTTAAGTCAAAAGGGTCGACTGCCAAAGACCGTGCACATAAAATACAAAAACTTGCACTACAGCATACAATTATTTCATTTTTAAAAATCGTTTTGGACTATCTGTTTCTATCTTATACGCCTTACTCTATCCGCAATACCAATTGAAATATTAGTTATAATTAATTATATTTTTTATTCTTCATTTTTTATTTTGAAGAATTTTTTAAACGTTGTTATTTTTATATCTATATTTATTTATTTGTTTTAATTTAAAATAGCGTACACAATGTTGGTTTTCATTTTTATATTTAATTACTGTAAAATAATATTCAAATATCTGAAAAATTAAATCTTAAGTACACATAGGATTTTATACTTAAACCGATTGATCCTATGGGAGATATATCATGCAGTCTATCGATTTGGCCGAATTTAACATATGAACTACATGCAAAGAGAAGTATCATCAAGAAAGAGTCGGACAGACGGACATGGCTACATTGACCGTGCTGTTGATGCTGATAAAAATATATTCATTTGTATACTTTACGCTCCCAAACATACGAAATTCTTAAAGTCAGAAACATTGTCTTGATAATAAAAATCAACGTAAAGGAGTCAAACTGCCAAAAACAGAAGATCTAGATCTTACATAAGTGTATGCTCTAAAATCTAAAGATAAACATGGCTTCATTAAATCCACTTATAAAGCAAACGCACACTCCAAAAGTTTGGAAATGCTTCCTCCTGCGTTTTGCGTAGTTTTAAAGACCCTTTGTTTATTTTTCAAGTACCGGGTATAACAAGGTATAATAATAATATATAAACAGTTTTTCGATGGCCATGAAATGTGACCGACTTGTGCGAATAGAGAGGAATGGACAGAGTAAGAGAGAGATGGGGGTTTCAACTTGAAGAACGAGCAGTAGATGACAGGGGCGTGGCAATAAACGGTACTCGTACATCAAATATGAAAATAATCGTGAATGGCAAACTTGTAAACGAGTAAACGAGTAAACGGGTAAGCGGGTATGAGGAAGGTTGTAAGCCTTTCGATCCGTTTTTCTTAGATTCCAAGCCAGTTTCATGCATACAAATACACATACACACACGCATACCTCCAAAGCAAACCGACACGAATTGCGTTGAATATTTTGCAACAAATTCAATATTTGCACATTATTACAGCTGGCAAGAACGCAGTAACTTTTTTATGTTACTGTGCGATCTATATTTGCCCGGTTTAATAACACTATTTGACATACAAACACACAAACCAAAAACAAGAACCGGAATGCAAATTGCCACTGCAGAGCATTATGGGGACTCCGCGGCGCAACGGGCCCCTTGAGGAACTCTAGGTGGACTTGCGGGTGATATTGTATATAAGCAGGGGGCCTGACTTTTTTCTACTTTTATAACCTTGACAAAGAAATTATCAATTAATGTTCAAAACACATTTGCGTACAATGTGCTCAAAACATAACAAAATCAAATCAAATAAGAAAACTAGCAAGACAAATAACAAAGAACGAGCGGTAATTTTTAAAAGATCATTTAGGAAGTCATAACTAAGTAGTCATTAGTATGTGTGTTATCATAACTGTACATCGTGGCGCCAATTGCAAAATTTAAGCAATTTGTGGATATATAAAAAAAAATTATATATTCTTGGAAGAAAAAATAGAAAAATAAATAGCTCTACATGTATTTATGGAGAAACAACATTTGATTGACTTAATTATGCACAATAAATTATAATTACCCCGTCTATGTATTTGTCGCTGTTTTGTGCAGCTTTCTTTTCTCATATGGTAAATTGCTGGGCGATGCCAATTAAAATAGAAATTGTTGACCTACCAAAATTTTATTATAATGTTGCTCGCTTACAGCATTTGCATAATAAATAGAAATACTTAAATACCGAAAAAACGAATCATACAAAATATGTAATTGTTAGTGCAGTAATATCACACACGTTTTTGTTTTTTTAAGGTATACAAAAATAAAACTTTCGAAACTCTCGGGCTTTTGAATTCGTAATGCGCAAAAATGCTCTTCACAGGCGCATAACGTGTTTTGAACTGAGCACCAAAGTCGTCGACGATTGGTGATCGGTCAACAGCGCTCACAAACCGACACTAACGGCAGCAGCAACATCGACAGCGGTGGCAGCAGCAGCTTCAGTTACAATAACAACAGCAACAGAAAGCAACAGCAACAATAGCTCGCTTTAATGAATGAAAGTGTAATGTTTTTGCCTCAGCTGTCTCGATTATTGTTACAATGACAATGTGCAGTTTTTCTATACAGTTTGCGACCCACAATGACTGTCCTTTACAATCACACAAAAGACCAAAAACAATGCACAGAAACCAAGCTTAAGTCCAACATATGCAGCACACGGTGTTAGTTCACATACATTTGTTTTTCAAACTTCGAGCGTATTGTTATCGATACCTACCATACACATCGATAGCAGCTCTCAAAACTATTGCTACACTCGTGTCGAGACAGTCAAATGAATTGATGTTACAGAAAGTGGCAGCTCAATCAGCTGTTCGTGCCTGCCGTTGAAGAAGAAACAGCAGCGTTTTCCAACGAAATTATTTGCTAAACTCATAAGTTCTCAACAGGATTATGGCTGGACGTGAAGTCGTCAAACGTGCCGTGCAACAGGTGCGTCCCATACTGTCCGTTGACCGGGAGGAAGCACGCAAGCGTGCGCTGAACCTCTACAAAGCCTGGTATCGTCAGATTCCCTATATTGGTAAGTCATTTGGTTATGTCATCAAACTGCTTTATCCGGCATAAAATATAAACAAATTTTTCCATTTACAGTAATGGACTACGACATACCCATGTCTGTGGAGCAATGCCGAAACAAATTGCGCGAAGAGTTCACCAAGCATAGTAATGTGACCGACATCCGTGTTATCGACATGCTCGTCATCAAGGTAAGTAATAGAATGGAATGAATCCGTGATCCTTAACGTTTTATGAGCTTATATCTACATTGCTTACTACATTTACAGGGCCAAATGGAGCTGAAGGAGTCTGTTGAGATTTGGAAGCAGAAGGGTCACATAATGCGCTTCTGGAAGGAATCACAGGACCCCAAACCTACAGATTTTCTCTCAAAATTCATTCAAGGCATTAATTAACATAAATGCTTAAAAAATTTAAATAGTTTAAATATACCAAAATGTTTGGCTTTACCCAACCAACATCGAAATACTTTAAACATTTTTCGGGCGCGCTTCCTAAGCGCATTGATTTTCTTGTGTTTTTTATTAAGGTACTTCAAATTTATCATGCTTTGTATGTAATAGAAACACTAAATATGTAAATGGATCTTATGAGTGTGTTTGTGTTTCCAAGTGTATATATAAACATATATTTCTGACATTAAGTTGATACTTGACGGTCTGATCTGAAGAATGCATTTACGGGTATGGATGTTAAAGTGGCTGATCAGTGGGTGATTGATGCAAGTAGACAGTCTTCAAGCTCTCGTTAGCTATTCATCATGTTTCTTAAATTCTATGCAGGTATAAATGGATTTCATGTTCTATGGAGTTGGCAACTCAAGCAGATTGTCCAGTACGCTAATGGAATTTGCAAAGAGATCGGTTGTAATATCGTCATAGTCCAGTCCAAGGCTCTTCAGCTCTGTAAAGCAATCATCACTAAATCCGGGAATCTCTAGTGAATTGTTGGTCTTGTTAAAAGCATCATGGCGATTGGTATACCCTATGCGCTCCCGAAACATTTCCGCGAGCTGCTCATCACTTAGCTCCACCGCATGCACCTTTTTGGAATGTTGACGTATTCTGACAAATAGTAATCAACGTTAAAACAGATAAGTTGAGTTAAAAAATGTATACTTACTTGCCGCGATCGGCAAATTCTTCGGGACAGTGCTTGCACTTGTACGGATAATCAGTGTGCTCGTATTGATGCTGTCGGAGACGAGCCCTTGAATTAGTCTCAAATGTGCAGTTATCACAACGCCATACCTTTGGCTTCTGATGATTACGCTGCTCGTGCTCACGAAGCAGCGCATAATTCTGGAATTTACTCTCGCAGCTGCGACAACTGACCACTTCGTCCTCCTGGACATGAGCCCGCTCATAGTGCACACGCAATTCAGCGGCATTGATGTAGTTAAGCGAACACTTCCCGCACTGATAATGACGCTCCGAGTGTCGCTTCCGATGTACAGCCAACGATTCGCTATTCTTAAAGCTTTTTAGGCATATTTCACATTCGTGCAATGTGTCTACAGCATGCTGCTGTTGCAAGTGCAACTCATACTTGCGCATGCTGCTAAATTGCAGCTCACAGAAATTACAATGCACTGGTTGCTTCACCTGGCAGAAGCGCTGATGGGCCTGCAAACTGGCCTTTAAGTTGAACACTTTGTCACAGGCGAGGCACACATGCTGCTGCTGGTCGGTGGGGTCGCGTAGAGCTCCACTGCTTCCTGACTGCTGCAAATTTTGCTGCTGGGGCGTGTGCATGCGTGTGTAGTGTGTGCGTGCCGAACGCTGGTCTTTAAATACTCGGCCACAGGCTGGACAATTCTGCTGCACATAACAATACATTTCTGCAAACGAGTTAAGAACAAACATTAGTAAAATTTCTAATAGCTATTTATATAACTTTTACCAAAATCACCATCAATTTTATGATGTTCAATTAGATGCAGCTGCATGTCTGTACGACTATTCGTCTCGTAGGTGTTACATGGTCTGCACTTGAAGCTTTGATCTTAATTTGAAAAATTTTGAATTAGTTATTTATAAAATCAGACGAACTTAATCTTTATGCATTATAGGGACCGTCAGTTTATCTTCGAATAAGTGATTTGAAATATATATTTAACAATCCCATTGGTAAAGTGTTTATTAAATCTACCAACGCATTGATTTTTATTTAAGGCTGAATAAAATTTGACTTTAAGCATAATTCGTAACTCTGCTCGAAAATTTCAATGCACTTTTTTTATTGACTAAGTCTTAATTAATTTATGTTAAGATTTAAGGCCTATAAATTCAGAATGAATATTTTTTTAGAAGGCTTGTTAATGAAACCTGTATGGTAACCACCAGTGTTATGGTGCTATATTATAATTAACTCACTTCTGGTGAGGCCAATAATATCATCCTCAGGCACATCACAGTTATGCACACGCATATAATGTGTGCGCATCTGTTTGACTTCTGTGTGTGAGTGTTTGCAGATGCTGCAACTGAGCAGAGGTATATTTGTGTTGATCTCAGTATTTGACGTTGACTTCTGGGATATGCTGACAGTCGAACTGACTGTTAATTGCTCCGATGCTTAACACAAATCACAATTATTATTAATTTAAAAAAATAACTAACAACAAACAACTAAACTCACATTTTAGTAAGGTGGCTTTGATGGATTCAATTGATTGCAATTCCTCTGGAGTCTGACTGCTTTTGGCATCATCGTTGAGAGTCATGAAGAGCGCCCGCTGAATGAGATCGCACTCAACATCTGGAAGACCGGACATGTCGCCGTTTTTGTTATTAAAATTATAATTGTTGTTGTTCTCGCTGTTTTTATCTCCGGCATTGCTGTCACTTATAATGCTACTATTGTCATAAAAGGTTTCACTGTTCTTGGCATCGGAGCCATCATTTTCATCCTCCTGATCCTGATCCTGATCATTGCTCTCGTACTTGACATCAAATAATATAACTGTAATATATATTTATATTAAATTATTTAACTAGTTCATATTGCTGTTCACCATCATCCTCCTTTGGCGGTTCATTGCTGGGCGGCATATCATTGTCCAGTCTCGGCATCTTGGCACCACGCATATAGAGCACGTTTTCTTCGATGGGTGCGGAAAGACCATCATAGCCCTCCACGAATTGCTCGAATTCCTGACTGAATTGATTCCACTGCAAGAACTCGCTGCTGGCCTTTCGCTTTAGTTCACCCGTTGACGCTATTGTTGCAGCTGATGACGTTGGAGTCTGCGGTGGCGTTACCTTGAGGCTCTGAGATTCGGCAAAGAGTTTACGATTGGAGTCCAGGGCGAGTTCCACAAAATGCATGGCTACCTCCAAGGCCCGGCAGCAGCGTAGGCATATTTGCATGGGCCATCTGTAGCCGCCGGGAGAGCGTGTAGTCATCGGTAAATTGGTGCACTGCCTCAAGCCCTGACCGTAAGTACGCACATTTTTTAAATCCGGTATTTTGGCGTCCAGTTTGATGGTCTGGCGGCTTACCGAGAGGCACGCGCGGCATTTAGTGTTGTTCACTTTATTTCTGGCAAGCAGCGCGTTGGACTTTGCAGCATCCGCTGCGGCGGCCATTTAATATGATATTTAAAAGTCGTTGCGTATTCTTATTAACCTACCAATTTAAACAACTTCAAATTACTCTTAGAAATTTTAGCAATGCCGCCAAAGGCTGTGATTGTTTTTTTTTCTCGCTCTAAAGTTTCTGTTGTATACCAGATCTCGCAACCGTGAACTGAATTTAAATTCATCAATAAATAGCATAAATATACGAACGACCCTTTAGCTCCTCGCCGTGTTTCGTAGATTTGCTGATTAGTCGCCAAACGAACATAATAATGTTCCAAGCAAATAGGATATCGTCGGTTTTTTATTTCTTTTTTTACTGAATTCCTAAGTACCGGTGGCTCCGAATAAAAATAAGGGTGGCCATGGAAACATTGGGTGGCCGTAATAATATTGGATTTTTAATTAGAGTTGCTTTGATTCGGACTTAGTTCATTTGAACTATTTTAGAAAACCAAATTTTGATTTCATGATTTTAACCTTAGACTGTTATTGAATTTTCTCGACAATTTTTTTTTTATTTGTAACTGTTTAAAGGTTTTTGCCACAATTTTGCCAATTATTTTAATATACTGATTGATTTTTAGCTTAATGTTTGTGCTGCGAATACCTTCTACGTAAGCTGAAAGGCCACCAATATTATCGATAACATTAGCGATAAGTTTAATGAATATTAAAAAATCGCGCCTATTATAAAGCTAATAATTATTGAAAATATTATCGCCGGAACTTGCGGCCAGCCAAAAATCTTTACCCAAAATAATTGTAAAAACACAAGCCCTTTAAAATACAATTGTTTTATTTCACAATAATACGTTTCGTCCGGTTTATATTAATTTTGTAAATAAAGAAATTAAAGTATGAGTGGGGTTATTTAATGTCATAAATATGCAATGATTTTTAAAAATTAAGGAGTTTTGGAGATTTTGATTTTATACCAAATAAATAAATTAATCAAGCAATAAACAAAATAATTATGTTTAAATAGATCGTAAATAATTGTTAATTCTGGTGAAGTTAAAAAATGTGCTAAACTCTAGCCTATAAATTACTGTATCGATCTAACTAACCTGTGTTAGTAATAAAATTAGTATGAATTATTTGTCAGTCCGCAATAATGGTAAATCTAACCCTTTTACAAAGGTATTACACAAAATCAAAAAAAAAACCATGAGTTTTTTTAGTTAATAGGACCATGTATGTCTTTCAGTGAATAAATATGTCTCTAATTTATCATAAATAACTGATATTTTAACAGGCGCTTTCTTATTTTAGATTCCGAGTGTAAACAACTTACTTAAAACAGATAAAACTTTATACAAGTATCTTATGTTTATACTTCTTATAATAAGAATATTTATAAATATATTCATCATATTAACTTGATGCTTCAAATGATTGTTCCGACTGCTCGTATTCAACCTTAAGCGATCTTAACTCTCGCATATCATCATGTTTTACTTTTTCTTTCGAGCGTGATGTAATATCATTTACAAAATATGTTTTGTTTATTTCTTCATCAGTCGCATTCCAGTTGTGTTCACGCTGCACATGTCTACGAAAACTGTAAATATAAATAAGTTTAAGTAGCAGTTTAATTAATTTTAAAATTATACTTACGCGTTGCGTCGCAAATATGTTCGTACACACTTCGGGCACTTGTATGTGTGTGGACTCTTGTGGGTGTACATGTGAGCCCTTAGTAGCAGACTTGACATCACATGGATGCCACATTCAGGACATATATACTGAACTGGGGTATGTGAAGCGGTTTGATGACGCTTTAGATGATGTTTGTAGTTGAATGTCTTATTGCAACCATTGATTTCACATTTAAGGGGTATCCTTGCGCCGTGCTCCGCCACCACGTGCAACTCCATCTCCGCATGACTTCCAAATTCCATCGAACACTGTTTGCACTGAGCCTTACGCGTTGCATGCCTTTTCATGTGATAATTAAGCAGTGTCACTGTTCTATATGACGTGCTGCAGATGTCGCACTGATGCTGATAAGTGCTTTGCGGCGGCACAGTATCACTCGAGTGTTGCTGAAACTCGTGTTGCACCAATTTGTCCAGCTCGTCAAATGTCTGGTTACACTGCTTGCATACAAATATAGGGGTACGGGGCAACCTTGGGCGTAGGTCTTTAATAGGCGATGGCTCCAAGGCAGCCGTCAAAAGCTTGTCGCTGCCGTTTAAAAGTTGACGTGGACTGGGAATTACATTGAAGTTATCATTGTTGGTTTTGAGTGAATTGTTATTTGTTCCGTTGCCAATGAAATCCAGATCGAAATCAAATGGCGTTGGCGTTGGAAAAAGTGTGGTCTCTACTGCTGTTGTTGTGGTTGCTGTTTCATCTATAGTTGTTGTTGTTGTAAGAGTAGAATATGGAGCTGTTGTTGCAACTGCTGTTGTTAAAGTTGACACATCAAATGACGCTGCGGTTGCTTCTGATTTTATCATAATTTTTGGTGTGCTCGCTGTGATCAATGATTTTGTGACTGTACCTCCATCATCCGTGCTTAATCCTGTGCCATTGTTTACCAAGTTATCTTCTGCGTATGAAGATAAGCAAGGATCATTTATCAATGGCATCATTAAACAAAAGTTTTATTTTTTTATTATGAGTTCGAAATTTTTGTTGTGTTTGTTGTTGCGGCATGTGTTGAGCATATTTAGAATTTGAGTTTGAATTCATTCTTGCTAGGCTATTGATCCTCTTACCACATTCTATATTGCATTCATTGCCATCCATCACGCTGGACTCCTGTTCCATATCAGGTGCTTTATTGCCATGGCTGGCGTTGGCATTCTTTGGCGTTGTACTTGATGTCGTTGAGCTGCTTATCTGCATCTCAATAATAGTGTCCACCAAATGGCTTCGCTGCAAGTGGCGAATAAGCGTCCGTTTGGCTGCAAACGAGCGAATGCATCGTGGACACTCATAAGGCAGTTCTGTACCAAAAAATTTGAGATAATTAGATTTATTCAAGATTATATTTATATTTACAACTTACTGCGAATAATGAACACCTCATTGGCGTGCATAGAAACTATGAAAACAAAAACAAATTACACGAATTAAACTTTAAAAGTTCTGGACTGATTGCAGTTTACTTACCACCATCGTTTATGCCATGATGGGCATTTAAATGCTTTCGCATGTCTTCGTCATGCTCGCATTCAAATGGACATTTTGCACACATAAGCATGGGAGCTACAAATACATTTATCATCAAAGATCCCTTTTTGAAATATATGATTTAAAAAAAATTTTTTTAATGTAAAACTCACGTTTATCAGCGTTAAGATTTAGCTTTTCTATAGCAGCAGACTCCACCAAGATCTTATCGCCTTTGGCCTGCACCATGTCTCGCGTCGGCATTCGCTTGTGCACAGTTTTATAATGCCTAATGAGCAGACGCTTCATATTATACAGATTCGTGCAGAGCTCACAGCGATATGGCGCCAACCCTAAAAGCACGCAAAATTCATTATGATACCAATCGGGAATATACCAAATGAACATTGCCTCCCTTTTACTCACCGCGATGCACAAACATATGGTTCTCGAACTTGTATTGGCTTGTGAACTTTTTGTTGCAATAGATGCAATACGGTTTCTGCAGATGCTTCGATTGTTCATCATCAAAGTCATCGACGTCATCATCATCACTGGTAAGCAATAAGTTTTGATCAGTTGCCGCATCATTATTATCATTCTCATCATCGTTTTCGGCGTCGTCATCGTCGTCTTCTTCGCCAACTTCGACATCTTCTTCAAAATCCTCAAATAGATTTTCAGCATCAAAGTCCAAGCTCATATTATTGTTATCGATAACAATGTCATCGCCATCGACGACAGGCATATCGTCGGCTGGTATGGTACAAATAGCAGCCACATCGGTGTCATCAATAAAATCTTGCATATCCCCAAAGATATTGGCGTTGGGATTTCCAGTCGAAGCGACAGCAGCAACAGTAGGAGCAGCAGCAATACCAGCAGCAGCAACATTATCAGCAGCTAACAAACCACTGGATACTTCATTCATTGTTGTTGTTGTTGTTGTTGTTGTGGCAAACGATTGCTCTGGAAACATTGAAAATTGTTTTAGTTGCGTTGGTATTGATGCTGTTGATGTTGTCGCTACTGCTTCTTCAGCTGCTGCTGCACTTGCTGCATAAAACAACGAGGTTGCATCTACAACCACATTTAAGTCACCAGCAGGGGTCACTACAGCTGTTGTTGTTGCCTGCGCGGGTGGATGTAGCTGCACTGACTCGTTGATCTCAGCTATTGCTTCAGCTGCTGCTACAGCCGACGATTTCAGTGGATCTGTCAAGAAGCGAAGCAGCTTGTAAATAAAATAACATAAGTACAAATTGTAATCGTAGGCACACACATGTAATACCCAGCGGAATATTTGGACTCTTCTGTGAATTTCCAACCAACGTAGATATGCCGACGACCCTATCCTTGGACTCATTAATCCAGCTGGGACGCAACTGAATCTCATTGGGCCGTATAAGGTGCTTTTCGCTGTAGTGTTTTTGTAGCTGAAAGCTGATTGGTGTTTCATATAAACACATGTCACAACAATATAAACGACTCCGATCTGTCGCTAAAGCCAGCGAAGATTTTTCGAGTTGAATTGAATTATCGTCGATGGAAACATTGTGCTCCTCTGCTTGGTGCTGTATGAGATCGGAGCTGCGCAACGAGTAGTAGGAACACTGATCACAATAGAATTTTGGTAAATCTAAAACGACAAAACAAAAGAATTAAATCTTGTTTGAAAGTGTGATCTCCAATTACTTACGACTGTGTGTTAGCTGGTGTGATTTTAGGCGAGCTACAGTCGGAAATGCCTTAGGGCATTGTTTACATTTGTGCTTAAGAGCAGCTATAGATCCTGGACCTGGTCTTGGCGGGGGCTTCACTGTAAATATGAAGAATAGTAGCAGTGATTTAAATAGCTTAATAATTACTTAAAAAACTTACCAGTTATTTGTGGCACAACATTATCTAACAGGTGGTTTACATCCATATCCATTGCAGTACAGGACACTTCTGATTTTGAATCTTCCAATAAGTTTTGTAGACTCATGCTGCTCGTCGCTAATTTACTTTTACTGTCATCGATATACTCAAAAACAACGCCGCCATCGTTGACTTGTTGTAAAGATCCATCGGGCATGACCAAGAACTCCGTACCTATGCTCATATTTCCATTGTTTTCCGTTGGTATCGTTGGCTCCGCTGGCATCAAAGAGGCGTTCAAATCTGAACCAGGTTGATCTACATTCAACGAGTCCACCAATTGCTGTTCAATATCACGTAGTTGATCTGCATCCAATTGAGGATGCGTAAAATCCTCCGGTGTTAGCACCATGGGTATCAGTAGCTCCATATCTTCCAATGTACAAACCTTCACTTGATCGCTATCATCAACAATTGGCGCTGATTTTGTCGCCGTTGGGACCGCAGTAGCAGCTACAGCCGCCTGCACAGACCTTTGAATTTTAAGTTGCTGATCAATCTGAAGAGCCGTTAAGTTATGAACTTTTCTGTAATGCTCCGGAAGCTGATGCTGCTTAAGCGTCACAAATTTGCATAATTTACATGCATGTCTTGCTGCCACTGTGAGAATTGAATGAAATAAGCTTAACGTAATTCGATTAATCTTATTGGCCATAATATTTTACTTGAGTGCTTGCGAATGTGTGTCTTCAGTTCCATTCTATCGTAGATTATAGCACCACATACTTTGCATTCGTGGCGCACGGCGGCACGGACAGGCTTTGGTTTCACCATCTTTTTCTCTAATGTCGTGTCATCTCGGTTTAGCTGCAGACCAAATAGAAAGTTAAGAAATTCTTAGAAACAAGTCTATAAATGGGTCTCCTCTCAAAATACTCACTTCAATGACTTTTTGACCATTGAACCGTGTTATAGTTTTCAGCTTTCCGGGGCACAGTTTTCGACACAGAATTTCGTGTGCCCTAAGACTGTTTTGTATAAAGAAATATGCTATTTGCAAGCTCTTGCTGCACTCTTTGCAAATGTATTGCGGTAGCTCGGGTACATTTTCCGTGCGCATACAAAACAATAATAATCGCATAAGTGGTATTTTTGTATGGGTAACATTTTCACTGTCGCCTATGACACCGTCCGTGAGGTAGTCCAGATTAAAGAATTCTGCTTCAGATTTCAGGCAACATCGACACGAAAATTTATAATTCATCTCCATTTCGTCGGTGTTTACTCGCTTTCTCGCCATTTTCGCATAGTTATGGCCTTTTCTATTAACGGTAAAAGCAAACAAATTGCTTTACTGATCAATAACAAACAAATAATACACCTTTTTTTACGTAGTAACGCAAAACTGTTTCCCTAGCAGACATTAAAAAAAGCATTAACAATGTGACGCCTTCGCGTCGCTTTAGGGCTGCATCATTTCATTTGTGTGAATGGTGAAATTAGGCGATATTCTATAAAAGAGCAGTTTGCGTTGTTGATTTGCTCGCTTTGCGTTTTCGTTTGCGTTTGACTGTATTGCTCAAATTACTTTCCACATACGCAAACATCGCAAGTCTAAGCAAATTGTAGTTTCCTTTATTAAGATGCAATTGTTGATAACAACACCAACTACAACTTGGCAAACCAGCAAAATCTTTTAGGCAAAATTAGCCTTTTCGCTAATTTGTGTGGTCAAAAAACAAGAAAACAAAATAAATTCGTTTTAAGCATAAGTTTAAGTGAGCTTATTTGCTGTCAAATTTTTTTTTGGACATGATCTTAACGGATCTGGAAGGCTATGAGCGATATTAAAACATTTGAAAAAAATATCCAACACTTCCCAGTAGTGACTCTGGGTATCATGTTGGACGTTGGAGATTGGACGCAAATTGTTTAGGTCAACCACTAGAAGATCTGCTTCTATTCATGAGTTTTTCATTAAGACGGCTTGCGGAGAACGGTACTGTTCAAAATGGTACGTCCTCCCCGTCCGATCAGCTAACGAAACTTTTCATATACATGTATCATTGAAAAACCTCATGGCTGTGAATTGCCATGTATGTACTTAAATGTTTCCTTTTTATTACAAAAAAAAAAAAAATTTATATAAAACTTCAGTACACTCGCATACACAGATGGGTTTAAACGAGTCCGGGCATAGGGATAAAAGCACAATAAAAAAAAGCAAAACAATTCTCACACTGCGACAAAAAATTACTTGTGTCCGTGATAATAATTGGGAACAATATAATAAAAATACAGAGATGCCAACCTGAGTAAAGAAAAGAAAAATTGCCATTCACCCAATTCTTGTCGTTATTTAGTGCATTATTCATTGCGGCCGGTACACAGTGTTGTGTACAGTGTATTCGCTGCTGAACCCTTAAATATTTAACGATTTCGTGTGTATTAAAAATTGTATTAAATTGATTGATTAAATGGCCAACAGTTATGATATACCTAGTTGGGCCGGCAAACCGCCTACTGGGTTGCACTTGGACGTGCTCAAAGATGAGAAACTGGTGCAAAAACTGATGGTGGATGAGAAACGTTGCTATTTATTTGGACGCAATAGCCAAATGAACGATTTTTGCATCGATCATGCCTCCTGCTCCCGAGTCCATGCCGCTTTTGTTTACCACAAACATCTTAACATTGCCTACCTCGTTGACCTCGGCTCCAGTCAGTACTCTCTCAATACCTAGTATTTTAGCTAAACGTTATTACAATTATTCACAGCACATGGTACATTCATCGGTACACTGCGTCTGGAGGCCCACAAACCCACCCAGTTGCAGATAAACAGTACATTTCATTTTGGCGCCTCGACGCGAAACTACATACTTCGGGAGCGACCCTCCGCCGGTGGTCAGCATAGCAATATTATGGAGGATCTCCCGCTGAGTGAGACTAGCGACGGTGCTTTATTGGGCCTGCCGGAAAGCCAAACTGAGTTGGATGTAAGATATACATTAAAATTTAGTGATTAAATGACGGTGTTTGAAACTAAATGATCATTCTTTAACAGAACCTAACGGAGTACAATACGGCGCACAATAGACGCATTTCCATGCTGGGTATTGCCGATGACAATAACTTGCGAAAACAAAATGCCTTAAAGCAGGGTAGAAAGCGACGGAACGTTACTTTTAACGACGAGGAGATTATCATAAATCCAGAAGATGTCGATCCCAATGTGGGACGCTTTCGCAATCTGGTACAGACGACAGTTGTTCCGGCGAAACGATCCCGATTTGAGCCAAATCACATGGGCCTACACACTGGGAATGCCTGTAGCTCCAATGCAACCAGTCACCAGATGTTCCAACAGAGCGTAGTCGAGATGAAGCAACAGCAGCACAACCAGCATCAGAATCAACTGCCAACAATGCCTCTACAAGCCTCTGTCCACTCCCCGAATAATTCCTTATATCAAGGAATTCCAGCAAGCAACTTTGATGCAACGCATGGAAGCCAGTTAAAAAGCAACAACGATTTCGAACCCATTTCTCCAATGACCATTAATTCAAAGTTGGGACTTATGTTGCCTAATCCAGCACCAGATGTGATGCCCATATACGAGGAGCAACTAGTACCCAGCTCGACAATTGCACAAAAATTGGCGGTTGCAAATGCAAATGGTATTTACATTTTGGCTCTAAGCTATTTACAACGATTATTAAGCATTCCTATTGATTCCATTTTATTTTCAGTGCGAAGATTTGTGGATGAGGTTCATGAGACAAGCGGCGAAGGCGACTCCATGTGTCCACAAAAGAAGAAATACGCCAAGGAAGCATGGCCTGGTCGAAAGCCCATGTTAGGACAATTGTAACGATCCACTGGTAGCAGCCTGGTTAATGGATCTGTACAAAACATATAAGGTTGGCTGTGTTTTCTGCGCCAACTGAAAACAGCTGATCATCTGGGAGAGGAAGTCCTGGTCAAATAGCATGCACAGCTTCCACACGGAATCTCCTTTACCCACATCCGCCCTTTACAAATCAAGAAAATTTAATTAAATAGTCTGTTTTACTTTCCTTGCAATAACAATTTGCACAGTAGTTTCGCACAGTGTATTGGTTATATTTTACAGCTGTGCGGATAGCGGGGAAATGGTATAACATCACGTATATTTTTGACGCCCGTCAGTAGCTGCAGATATCGCTCAAAGCCCATGCCAAATCCGCCAGTTGGCAAGCCACCATATTTGCGTAATTCCACGTACCATTCAAGATCGTTGGGCAGCTTGGGATGGCTTCTAAGCTGCTCAGCGTCATTTTCACGCAGGCTACCCCCGCAAAGTTCGCCCACGGTTGGCATTAGCAGATCCAAAGCATGCACACGATCCGGGTTACTACGAGAGGTCTTCATGTAGAATGGTTTTTGTTGGGCGGGCCAATCTACAACGAAGACTGGCGTACCACAATGCGCCACGAGAAATAACTCTTGCTCCTTGCTGAAACCCTCATCAGCGTTTACTTCGCTCTTAAAACTGTCCCTGTTGTTCATAACTATGGCTAGGGCCTCGTCAAAAGAAAGCGTTGTCCAAGGTGCTTGTAGCCATGTCAGATCAGATCTAGAGTTGGCACTTTCCAGACAAAAGTTAACATCATCAGCGCAGGCATTGAGCAGCCGATTGGTAACCTCTTTAATCATACGTTCTATAAATGCCACCAACATGTCCAGTTGTTCCATATTTACCAGCTCTGCTTCAAACATGTAAAACTCCGATAGGTGCAAGGGAGACTTGGAATTTTCTGCACGAAATGCAGGCGATAATGTATATGTGTTCCCCAGCCCATACGACATAGCCTCAAGATGAAGCTGCCCAGATACGGTTAGAAAAACCTTATGATCAAAGTAACTTTCATTCGAAGGCACATTTGGACGTCCCATTTGTTTTAATAGCTGCTCTGAATCGGGCTGCACACGAAAAACCTGTACGGACAAGAGCAATGAGTTGTGCTTTGAAAAGGGTCACTAGCAAAGCGTTCGAGCCATTGACCAGCAATTCCATCCAGTTACTAACCTCACCGGCGCCTTCGCAATCATTAGTTGTCAACATGGGAGTATTAATATGTACAAATTTTAGATCATCCATGTAGTCATGTAAAACTTTTTGTGCCCTGTGCCTCACACGCATTTGGGCAGCAATGAAATCGACACGGGAACGCAGATGCAGGTATTCCCGTACATACTCTGGTGCATGCCTCTGTTTGGGTGAGAACGGGTATCCTTCGCGAAGGTGTCCATCCGCTGTAAAATCACATACATCCATATATTTTAAGAACTCGGTAACTGTGATTACGCAAGTACTAACCCAGTGATTGCACATCAGCCGCATGTAGCTCGTAGTGCCCGTTGGGCGCTAATTGAACACTTCCCACAGCGCTTACCACGCACCCGGACGTCAGCTGCTGTGTATCAGAATTACGCGGCACTACGAGCTGGAATTTGCTACTGGTCGAACCATCGTTTATGTCTAGGAATATGTTGTTCTTTAGTTTCCGGACGTTCTTAATCCAGCCCTTTGAGACAAAGATTCTGAGACTTGAAATAATTGAAACTCTTTGTAGTTCTTACCTGTACTTCCAGTGTATCACCTGGTTTACTTCCACTGACGATTTGTGCAATACGTTGCACACAGTAAAATCTTTTAATAAACAACATTTATACTTCTATGTTTCAGCCGCAAAACAGCTGTTCAGTTTAGAGATGGACAACGTTTAATTTAAATGCTTCTTGAATCTGCTCACAATAAATAAGATAAAATATTTTTATAATGAAAACATTACTGCCTAGTTGCATACAATTTAATTAATTTTAATTTTATATTTAATATAAATTCAAATTTTACGTTTTACAACACGGGTCCCGGAAGCAAAAATCGATGCTGGTAATCGATAGCATTTCAAATGGAAATTAAGTCTAGCGACGTTTTATATTTCGTAGTATCCAATCATTTGCGCTTTTAAGTAGTATGGGGTTATCGGCGAACTCCTCTTGATCTATCTGTTTAGTGGCAGTAATCTTGCCTCCTCTCCGCACAAATCCCGCTTCACCTTCCTTAAGGATACCTACAGCTGCCATTTCGTGCATATTAACTGATTTATTCTGACGAAAGTTTTGAATGCTTAAATGATTCAGTAACTTCTTCAGTCCCTCTGCGTTAGGCGTACAATCCAAAAAGTCACCCACACTTCTCACAGTTCCCGGCAAATCGTTCAACATATCTTCATAGTTGAGGAATAGCACATTGGAAAGCTCCTTGTGGTCCATTGCCTCCTTTACGTGGCTAAAGTATGGCAGCCAGGGATCTAAGACATGGGAAAGCAAACGTAAAGTAATTTACTATATTTAACACATACTTAAGCCTTGCTGGAAGTATTGCCAATAACGCTCAAAATCCCCTGTGTAACCCTGGGTGCGAAACAAACGATTCAGGTGATAGTAGGAAACGGCCACGTCCTTGGGATTCCGAGCCACATAAATGACCTTCAATAATTTATTAAAATAATAATTAGGTATCATTGAATACTTAGAAAGCTCCTTGCCTTGCATTTGTTCTCCAAAACACTAGGTGGAATCAAGGAAAATGGAAAATGAGTTTTAATAAATCTCCTTTGATTACTTGGAAATTCATCAAGCGTTATGTAACCAGGACGAGAGATTTGCTCAATAAACTTTAAAGCAGCGGAGCAGCCCTCATTTTCGACTCGAAGTTCTGATTTAACATCATCATGTAGGAACAACGGAAACCTATAGATATACAAAATAAATTGGGATCATAATGGTAACCATATTTAAACTCACTCGAAGAAGGGAAATCGATCGGTGAGCGGACGTTGTTTGGCCTGATCAAAGTCTAGATTATTAGCTAGTAACCAGATCAGCTCCTGTGTCCAGGTAGTGCCTGATCGTGGTACAGTTGCAATCCATATATCATCGGGTCGTGCCTGGAAATTGTAGTACATATCCGCCTGCTCCTTGTACTTGTGGGGAAAGAAGTAACCCTCAGGTCCCACCTGAACAAAGCCCGTTCGCTCTCCTGTCCGTTCGTGAAGATTAATATTCAAGACTGTTACTATATTTCCATTATTTATATACCTTTAAAGTATTCCAAAAGCTCTGCATTGGTTGCAGCGTCCACATCACGTATGTCAAAAGGGAACTTGACCTGTAATTTATCCATTTGGTCTTCGAGCCGAACTCCACAAGTGGCTAAAACCAACTAAACATGCCAGCTCAACTGGTTGCCGCTTGTTTTTGTGACCGGGAAAGTGTCTGGCTTAGATATTTCAATGCAGCACTTTCGGCTTAGTGAAAGTAGCGACTTTGGCTTAAACTCGACTGCAGGTAAACTTTGGTCATTTATAATTGTTATTGCTTGTCTAAGCGGAAAATAATAAAACGTCGTATGTACACACATGTTTATTTATACCAAAATATCTACTTCTTAAATACTGATTATGTAAACAATTTTTAAAATACATGGAAATTCTTGTATTGTAGCAAAGCTAGCATAAAGTCTCCAGTAACTTAGAAACATTTTTTAAGCAACGGACTTTTTTCTGATTTTAACAACGAAATTGGATTAAAGTAAAAATTAATTTTATTGACTTCATCGGATTTTATTTAAAATTTACAAGATAGTTTTGGCTCTTTGAAATTACTGTAATTATTCATATTGAAATCATTTTGCAAGCTTAAAAATTGCTTTAAATTGTTACTATGCCAAATGTAAGTCAAAAGAAATCTCTCGATAATCACAGCTTAAAATATTAAATATTTGGCTTAGATAATCGATTTAGATCTAACAAAATAATTCAAATCCATTTTGTATATTAACCACGAAATTAAAAGGATAGCCTAATTGTGATCTCTTTTTGACCCCAAACAGGGTTTTTAGAATCAAAGTGTAACAGGCAGAGGGAGAAATTTTCGACCACATAAAGTATATATATTCTTGATTAGCATCAATTAATAAAGTTGATATTGCAATGTCCGTCTGATTGTATGTCTATCCGTCCGTCTGAACATCTGAATCTTAAAGAATTTTAGAGCTAATACATCAAATTTGGAAAGAATATCCGTTTATATATCGTGCAACAACATGACATTATTAGACCACTGGTTCATTAAGAGTACTGGGTTACTCTGGTTTGTCAGAAGAGAAACATGCGTACAGGCAGAAGGAACAAATAAAGAATGTAATTAAATTCGTACTTATAACCGTCTGTTTGTCCATATGAAAACCTGGATCTTCGAGACTATAAGAACAATAGCAAGCAAATTTGGAATGCAAGTCCGACTAATTGTATGAAACTATTTTATCAATACCACAATAGTGAACAACTAGAGATATCGTGACAAAATTACATACTATATCTCAGAGACTATAAAATCTAGATTCCACAAATAGCAGATCCGTCTAGCAATATACTTTTCCAGTGAGCTTAGTTGGAATAACGTCGTGCTTACCTGACTATAACTATGTTATTACAGACAGATGGACAAAGAGTACAGGACTCCAATGAAACGCCCCCGCCCGGATTGGAGAAGTTTTAATAATTTTCGGTTGTTTAAACTACTTGAATGTTTATTTGAAATTTCTCAAAAACTTGATTATAAATGGATTTGTTAGCAAGCTGTTCCTGTACAGCGACGCTGCTTGACCAGACGCTTGGGACAGGCCTGCCCGCCGGGTTGGGGCTCGCTAATGACATAGCGATGTCCAACAGAGAAACCGGCGCCACACACGGCACTGCAAGGCGACCAGTTTGACCACTCCGACATGACACATCCCTTGGGAACGCTGCTCTCCTGCTCATGCCCAGTGCTTGGATTGGACTCGGATTGAATCTTGCTGCAGGTGTGAAGGCAGTCGCTCTCGGTAAGAAAATTGTTGCGATTGCCGCGACAGCCGCCGTAGGTGAAGGGCTCGCAGCGATTGGACTGGCTGTTATAGGCATATCGTTGATAGCTTCCTCGGCATGGTCCCGCTTCTGGTAGCTGCACGCAAATTTCCTTGGCCATTTCCATGTTGATGTTGCAATCCAGAGCATGTTGGCATTCTCTCTGCTGATGCAGCTCCATACGTTGCGTGCAATCATCCTTCTCTTGACCATCCTCCAGCAACAACAGACGCTTACGAATCGCACTGCCTCGTCCACACGACCCGGAGCAGGGACTCCAGTCACTCCATTGGGTCGTGGGACAGTTGGGATCAGGTAGTTCCACTTGCTCAAAAGTGCAATCCGGTCGCATACACTTGTTCTTCTCCACAATTGAGATGTGTGGACAGCGTTTACGCCCCAGAGGATTAACAAATGTGCGAGTGCGCATAGTTATGCCAATGCCACAAGTGGCCGAGCACTCAGACCAAACGCTCCAAGGCGAAGTCTTGCACAAACCAGCTCCTTCGCCATTGTCGGTAATAAGAGCCTGCGAGTTAGCCAGATTTTCACCCTCATCTTCGTCGCGATCTTGACCAGCCAAGCCATTACCACACTCGGGTATGGCTGCCACACACATTTCCTTGGACACGAGTTGGCGTGTGCACTTGGCCTGCTCAGCCTGCTCAGCATTCAGATACTGACGATTGCGCATACGGATTCCCTTGCCACAACTGACAGTGCACGGACTCCAAGCGTTGAAATTGCTCACCCGACATTCGGCTATAATAGAATGGTTAAAAACATTGAGAACTTATATTTTATGAATATTACCACGAGTATCCTGCTCGTCTGCATCGTCAGAGATCTCCAGTTGCAGAGCTTGAAGAAAGTCGTCATCACAATTGCGGGAAACAATCTTCTCTCGGCGCAGGTATAATTTGGCTAGGGGTGTCATATGCTTGCTCTGCGGATTGTAGAAAGGGGCTCGTGGATCCTCAGGATACATTGTAGTGATCTGATACATGCGTTCTCTTGGTTGCGTCTCAGCATTTGGGCTCTAAAGGATTTTATGAAATATTTAGTGCTACTAATATTATAGACAACAAAGTCCTCTGACCATATAGGTTATGCCACCATCGGTGCCTGCATCCCAGGGATATAAATCAAAATCCAGGGACTCTTTCCAGCTACAGTCTGACGTACAGAGGTCCACTCCACTAATGCCGACCACCCAATCGGGTGATGGACCGAACATGGAAGCCAAAGAAACTTTAGGATGCTTACGGTCCACGCGGAACTTAGACGATGTATTCTGATTGACGTTGGGATACCACAGACCGGCAGCCTTGATGAGAGTGCGTAATTTTGGTCCTTGGGCCCGAAGTTCAGTCTCCAAGGCAGTCGGTGATCCCCATTCTGCCAGCGAACGAAAACCATCGGTCGCTATATGATGTTCACCCCAAAATGAAAAATTTGCTTCATGTGAGGCACCAATGACGTCAGAGAAATGGGTTAGCCAGATGGCAAAGGGATAATCCTTAGGATGGGTTTCGTTCGACCATATTCCTTCAAAGACAAACTTTCCAAAAACATTATTCTCTGTAGATGAAGTAAGGTGGATTATGCACGACCTACACTATACTTGGCCTCATCGCATGCACAACATTCCTTCTGGGTGGCTGCGGCGCTGGGCTTGTGCTCGCAAATGATTTGGGTGAGCTGGCTGTCATCTGAGAACCAAGCGTGTGGACCTTCGTAGACCATGGCAGATAGCGCCACACATCCTGAGCCGGCTTCAGGTGCCACCCACATGACCTGCACCTCTGTCTTGGGCAAGTTATCAGCCTCAGACACGGTGTTTACGCAGCGATCATTGAATTTTGTCAACGAATCGCTAAAGAGCTGGAAGCGACCAACACGTCGAGGGCTGGCAGCCTGTGGGCGTCTGCTGCTTGTCTGCGCCTCCGCAGCGATCGTGAAGTGAGTAAAATGCTGAATTTTCGTATGTGTGCGCGAGCCAAGCAGCAACACTGAAAAAACATAAATTATGACCGTTCATTCAAATTCAAATTTGTGTTGTACTCTTACTCGATGCTCTTACCAAAAAGTATCGCTATCGGCTGCTAGATATCGATTTCTACTTATATGCGATAACACTTGCAGCCCTGTTAAGTTATCGATGTGTCAAACACACCGCCCCAATCGCAGAGTGTCGCGCGTTTATTGTTCGTTTGTCATTTAAATATTTGTTAATAATTTTAAATTGTTTCAAAATGAGTTCCTTCGTCAATCTTATATCAGATGGTTGTGCTGATTTTGAAAAATGTGGCGATGTTGTTGTCTCACCCAAAGACAACATTATAGGGATGTATTGCCATTACTGTAGCGACATTTTTACAAATCTTTTGGAGTTTCTGCATCACTTGCAATGGGTGCATAGTGACTACATTGCTTTCAGCAAAGAGCACAACGTGTACAACATTGAGGAGCTTATGGTCCTGCCAGAAAGATCACCTACTCCACCACCACCCAATTTCAGCACCAGTGAAAATTTAACTATGAGCAAAGAATGTTCATTGAGTGGGAGCATAATTAATGCCTTAGCTGCATATGATGTGGATTTCGACGAGCTAGAAGAGTTTAACAAAGAAAACCATTATGCAGAAAACATTAAAACTTCGCAAGCAATAGGCAAGTTAAAAGAGGATTTTGTACAGTTAAGTATTAACTTTTGTTTTATTTTCGCAGTTCCTAAATGTGCAATTGCTTGGCAAGATCATCTAGAATTGGTTTCGCCAAATCATGACAAAACATTTAAACCTAAGCTACTAGAACAACCTACAACAACCAATGCCAAAATTACTCGAGGTTGTACAAACACGCCAGTAGTATTTCGAAAGAGACAGCTCCAGTCGCCTAACTGTAAACGTACTAGCCGCACTGAAGAGCCAGGAAACAGAGTAAAGCCTATCAAAAAGATACAGTATCTTTGTAACCTTAGGAGCTATGCAATCGCACGCTCCGCACGCAAGCGAGAGCAGCGCGAACGACTGAGTGACATTAAAAAGCGTATTTTTCGCTCACTGGAGAACGACGATATCAGTATGAATTCTTATGCCTTTCAGCAACCAAATCGTCGGACCTTACAGAAATTTAAATTTGAATCATTGCCAAACGATCTCTACAGACAGAAGAATACTCCAATCGAGAATGCACGGTTAAAGGATGAAGATGTAACCCCAAAAGATATTGGTATTAATTTGACATCACGTAAAATTTCATCCCCCATTGTTATAAACAAAATAGAGTATTTGCCAAAGATTGACATAACGAAGTGGAACAAGATTGTTGAGCAGATAGGGAAACAAGAAGAGAATATACCAGAAAAGGAGAAACCAAACCCACACCGGAGATCTTCTCTTACAACCGTTTCTACTTCGCCCATGGTGTACATAAAACCAAACAGAAGGCCTTCGTACTCCGATTCAAACAGTGACCAATCCCAAATGCAATCAGAGAAAGTCAATAACAAACGAAATCAGCCAACTATAAATACTTCTCCTGTGTCGATAGAGGCAGCAAACGCCAGGCGATCCAAATGTGAAGAAAACAACGAATTTCAGGTAAACATTTTATGATTCGATCTGTTAAAATTTCTAAGCAAAATGTGATTTCTAGACTGACTCAAAGCCATCGAAGAACGTAGACATTCTTCTTCCAAAGGGAAATAATATTGTGGATTTATTTTACAAACTTGACGCTGACTCAGGCATGAGTGAAGGTACTACAGTGGACAACCCGAACGTACGAAATGATCAGATACTTCTTCAATTAGTTGGTGTAAGTTTAGCACGTTTAAGAATAATACACATGCTAAAGTAAATTCTTTTACAGTTGCCTGTTATCAAGGATCCCACAAATGAGGAACGAAAGCCTGTAGAATACGTTGAAGCGTTGCGTTCAAAGGCAGTTAGTTTCAGTAAACTTCTCAAAACACACGAATCTGTGTGGAATTCCAAGAGATTTAATGGTCAGTTTCGCAAGGAACTAGTAACGCTTACAATAGAAACAAATATGGAGTTGAAGACCAACCTACACGCAATCGAATTGATGCGCATTTTAAATTTAATTACCGCTTGGTATATTGAGCAAATTAATCAGAAATTCTTCAGAAAAGTTGCACTTTCGCAAACAATTGAATACTATTTGCTATTGTTTGGATTTCTGCCCAAAATAAATCGATCCCTGTATTACTGTGAATGGTGCGAAGAGAAATGCGTAAACAAATCGAGTTACGAGAAGCACCGTCTGATCCATTTGGGTATTTACTCTTGCCCACATTGCCCACGAGGATTCAAAAAAAGAGGGTTCCTTCTTAATCACGTGCGAACCATACATGATAGAGAACTTTAAACTGGTAAAGATCAAATAGAAATGTGACCAATGTTAATGAAAGTTAATATTGTTAACAATTCTGAAAAGAGTTATCAGTGATCGATAATCAATGTCAGTTGCCAAAGAGAGAGCTTTATGCTTTAGTTGTTTAAAGGAGACGAATAAGTGTTCAATTTTAGTTGCCAAAGACGGCTCCATTTCATAGTAGTCCCAAAAGATATATATATATATATATATATATATATATATATATATCAGTAGGGGCAATTCGCTTAATAATTGGACTGTTGATTTATCATATATATATATTATATTAACTGACGTGGATGTACTAACGAGACATTACATTCGAGGGGCTCAAAATAAATGTAAAGAATGATCTTTTGTAGTTTAATGAGTACTGAATCCGCAGTTAAGTTATAATTAAGCTTGAATCGAGTGAAATCCATTGAAAAATATATGTACATTTACTAAAATATATGCTCCAAATGCTATCAATTGTTATCTGTGGGGGTCTTTAGGCCCCATGACCCCAACACTGATTATGAAACCTATTTAATCTCATAAAGGGAAGCCACCTTTACTTACGGTTATATGCTTTGCCAGGCACATAGCCATTGGGTCCATCAGCCACAATTAATTTGTATCCATTATCGCCTCGTGTCCGTCGACCATGGGGCAAGTGTGTGGGCGCCCGAGGGCAACCAGCCGCTGGACTAATTGCGCCGGAGACTACACAAGCGACAACAACAACAAGAACGATGCTGGCAAGCGACGACACTGAATGCCACATCGTAATCTTAATCAACTAAGTGTATGTTTTCTTGTGCCTCTAAAAATAATAACAAGAAGAACGCTGAACCGACTGATTCCGACGATGCACACAAACAGACTGAAACTGAATCCGATTTTGTGTTCTGTTTTTGAATTATCATTAAAATGTCGCGACTGCTGATTACATAGTCTCTCTGAAACGGGTCTCACAATGGATTAACATTTGTACTTTGCTCCTTTATCATATTTAGCTGCTTCAACGGGATCTGTCTGGATAACAAAGACATCAATTCTGCACAATGTTTCCCAGGTTTCTAAAACATGAGTATTCAAAATGTTTTAAAACAACAGATTAACAACTCTTTTCTTCTGGTGTTTCCAAAAATAGAAAAGGTTAAAATGACAAGAACTCTCGACAGGAGATCTGCTTACCATTTCCAATTAAGTTGTTTTTTTTTATTTTTTCATTTATTGTACGCTTTTTTGTTTACAAATTTGCATGTTTATCTATGTGTATATTACATATATATGTAAATAGTATAAATGTTACCATATATGTATATATATTTCTGATTTCCGTTAACAATCTTTCTATAACTTCAAAATGCAGCATATAATTAAGTATAATAGTTTATAAATTTGTAGTTGGCGTTGCATTTGTTATACTAAAGTCATACTGTTATACTACACACATACATAGGATATATCTGGTATATCTAATAGTAATGCCCTACGTGAAACAGATTCTTTTGTAGAAAATAACTAAATTAGATGCACATAAATCAAACTAGGAATACTCAAGGAGCATAGAGACTAAAGATGCATACTTAAGATCACACAAGATAATAATAATAACTAAAAACTTTTAACTGATAATACTTAAAACCATTAATCATAGCAAATCACAAGCGTGGCGCACACTTAATACTAGAAGGTCAATATAGGCGTCTCTCGATGATCCAGCAAATCTGTAAATGAGTAAAATATGATTAGACAAAGCCTGGGAAAGCTTCTTTCATACAACTTACCCTTGGCAATGCTCCACCAGGGCAGTGTGACGTATGTAAGGAATGCATTGAGTGGCGTCGATTGCTGGCGACGATTCTCCTTCCAGAAATGAAATGATTGTGTAAATCCACGACTTGTCCACAGCGGATTATAGGCACCATCATCGAGCTCTGCAAAAGCAAAAAAAAAATCTATAAATTAACTGGAGATTAAACACAAAAAACAAGTAAGATTGAAAACATGCAGAATTGTTGGAATATAAAATATATTTATGTATATATATATATATATATATAAACATATATAAAATGAAGTTAAGTGACCTTTGAGCGCCTTCTTGGGCAGATCGCACCAGTAGTATATATTGGTGCCGTCGGGTGTGCGACGCTTGGGCACCAGATGGAGCACCTTGCTGTAGTAGGATTGCTTGGTGGTGCGTGGCAAGGTGGCGCTGCTTGTTGCTGGCTGATTGCCATTCGCCACGTCAGACACATTCCCATTGAGCAGCGGCGACGCTTCTCCAGCTGTCGCTCCCAGTTGCTCTTGTTCCACGTCCTGCTTTTGTTCCTGATTATTATCGTTAGTTGCGTTGTCAGCGGACGATCTTACGTCCAGCTGCAATGGATGGCTCTCTGATTTAACAGGTACACGTAAGCACTTTTCAAAGTGCTGCACCAGCGTAGTTGGCGATGGAGATTGATTTGAGGATTGCTCCACCACGGGCAGCTCCTCGCGTCCGCGAACGCTGATCATTAGCTTGCTATCGCTTTCGCTGAGTATGGCCATTTTTGCGGCTCCGGCACTCTCGCACGTCAGTGGGGTCTCGCCATTGAGTGAGGTGGCATCGTCGGCGATTTCGTACTCTTCAGCTTTCGTTGAAGTTGCAGATGCAGTTGCTGTTGGGGCCTTGGCATTGTTGTTGTTAATGTTGCTGCTGCTATTGCATTTAGCCTTTGGCAATACTTTCGATTTGGCTTTGATCTTGTCTTTATCCTTATCTTTGTCCCTTTCTTTATCCTTCTCTTTGTCGCTGGCTTTGGCATTGCGCAGTCGCTTGGGAGACATCCTGGCAAGTAAACTGCTGGTCCCATTTGTCTTCTGATTCGAAGACTTTTTATCGTTCTCCTTATCTTTGTCCTTGTCTTGGGCCTTGCTCTTGTCCTGCTCTTTGGATTTGACAACACGCAATCGCTGCGGTATCGCCTTCCTGGTACTCACTGGGATTGGCACACTCGTCCTCCGATCGGCAGCGCTCAGTGAGACGCTTCGTGTGATATTACTGCCTTTGCTGCTGCGCTCCAGATCGCCACCAAGTCGAAGACTGCCACGTTTGCTGACCACCAGTTCGCTCTCTATACATAGGATGCTCGGTGGCTTTGGCTTGAGACGCAGCTGACGCTTGTCCGGCATTTTGCTGAGACAGGCGGGCGTTTCGTTAGCTGCATCCTCGCAGCTGGGACAGTATACCTCCGACATTTCGGGTGTGTCCTTGCTGCTATTTCCAGGTGTCCAGCGTTTCTTGCACTTCTTGCCGCCAAAGCAATTGCATCCGGTGGAGCTGGCGCTGGCACTGCCACCGGGAACTGTTACCTCAAGGGCAACGCTTAGAGGCGGGGGCGTGACGGCTGGAGCAGCACATGCTGCCTCTGACGACGTTGTTGACGTGGGGGCATCTGGTGCCTGATTAGGTTCAGTTGAATCTATCTTGAGCGGATTTCGGTGCACATTGGTCGCGGAGGCCGAGAAAGCAGGACGTTGCTGATCTACAAGTAGACATAGATCGGTTTGTTTGTTTTTTTCTTTTGCGATTTAAAGCATATACAACGACAAATACATGAACCGATAAACGGTCTTCAGGCAACTTATAATTTAAAGAAAATAAAATCAAAAGCGGGAAAAACCATAAACCGGGTTAAAGACGAAGGCGTTTACTATTTATGGTATAGGAGTAGGCATAATCGTAGGTGTGGTAGTGGTATAAGGCGCACGGAAACAGATTTGTGTTACTACTAAAGCCTAAGGGTTGTTACAATTAACAAAGATGAATGATGCTGTACATCTACAAACCCACAAAACCACTTTAAAAACTATTGCTATGCCTAAGCTATTGTTCTTTTTCCCCTTAAATTTAAAATTATAGAAAGCAAACATAAATTATAGTTTAAAATTGTATTTTAGTTTAGTTGTCCTGCTTTCTCGGCAATATTATTGTTATGTGAACAGTTATAGGCGATAATTCAAATACATATATTTATATATTTACATATTTTTGTGAGTTTGCAATTTATTAGTTGAAGGAAAAATCGAAGGAACCACAACAAGTATACAAAGTAATAAATGAGTGAATAAATCACAGCAAGCAAAAGAAGCGCAATTAAAATCAAGCTAATGGTTAACTATCTAAATACTTATATTATTTTATGTATTCAACATTTAGTTTATAAACAAATGAGCTGAGTGTTCATGCATACAAAAGGATAAAATAGCTTGTAAACTAATCCTGTTGCTTAACTTACCATCTCTCAGATCTCCAGCCTCGATTTCTGAGACTTCGCTAGCCAGTGAATCGAGTCCTTCGTTTTCTGATCGCGCCTTGGCGCCCACACTAGTGCTAGTGCCGCTTGTGACCATGTCCTGGTTAGTGTTCTTCGTGCGCCAGCCGTAGCGTGAGAAATTATTAAGATTGGCGCTGGGATCGCTGAGTCGTCGCTGATGTCGATAGGTGCAATAGTCATCGTTCTCCTCCTCCCATTCGTCCCACATATCGGTGGCACAAAAACCGGGCTCACTGGTTGGTGTCTCAACGCCCGATCCCTTGGGTTTCGTCACCGCCATCTCAGCATGTCCCTTGCCCTGTGGTCCCTTCATGCGTACAAATTCACAGCGGGTTTGAACGCCAGCTCCGCTGCTAAATAGGCCAAATGACATGCGTTGGGCCACCTTCGAGCTCAGACTAGATTGCTGTAATCCAAGGAACAAATTAAATTTGTCTACGGGAAGCTAACTGGATGCACTCACTCTGGCATCGTAGACCTTTTTCAGCGCATCGTAGCGTATGGAACCCAGAAAGATGACACCCTGAACGGCACCATCCTTGTCATTGGCCACCAGTTCGACGCAGACCATCTCGCCATCACGCACTAGTATATCGCTGAATACCTCATCAAAGTTATCGACCATAAAGCAGATGTGTGGATACGTGATCTCTTCACCCTCGCCCTTGGTGTCCATCTTCCGGCGACTGGGACTGGCGTACACCCGCTGTGAGTGCCTACGCAATACCTGCAGCTCCTTTGGCGAAGTCCGTGTGCAAATGGCCAGGGTCAATGTGTAGTCGAACTGATGTATGACCATATTCAGGTAAACAGTCTCTTCCCAATCCACATCTGGATCACCAATTGGCAGCTTGCGCGAGTCCTTTCGAAATACCTCAACTTCAGTCTATGAACAAACAAAGATCAAACAATTCATGAGTTTTGTGAGTTGGAATATCTACCGATAGATTACCTCATATTTTGGCATGTGGCGCGAGGAGCTCTTCACGTGTTTCTTGCGCACAAAGAAGAGCAAATCATCCGAATCGATGCTGTGCACCGGTTCCGTTTGGAACAGAAAGTGTCGCACAAACAGATCCGTCCAGTAAGTTGTGCCCTGGAGGACGACAAAGCCACCATCTGCAAGAGATTGAAACCATGAATTAGAAGAAGGGTTACAACTGAAAGTTACAATAGTTCTTGTTTAATTAAGATTGATTTAGGATTGATCATTCCCATCATATCAACATTTCATTCGACAATCTGCAAATATTTATGGTATCCGTAATGTCGCATTATTAATTATTAATGTGATAATTAAAATACAATTGTTTTTTGTTTACACTTGCTATAATTAAATAGCTATCGAGACTGATGAATGATGAATAAAAATAGTTAAGGTCGACAATTGATTTTACATTTTAATTGCATATAGCAATATATTTATTAAATTTATAGTCAAGTCCCGACTGTAAATGACCTTTTCATCCAGCTGTTACACTAATAAATTTGAAACAATTGAACCATTTTTATGTCAAACAAGTAAGAAAGGCTAAAGTCAAGCGAGCCGACTGTAAAAGACCCCGTACTCCTTCTAGTGCAAGTTTTTCCATACGAATATGAACTTTTCGACCGAGTTCTCCTATGGGAGCTATGAGCTATAGTTGTTTGATCTGGATTATACTTGGCGAGGATAGTAACAATGCTACCATACGCGTACTGTGTGAATTTGGTCACGAAAACTGTAATAGTTTTACAGTTGTAGCGGTAAGGGCGTCAGAAAATTTGAAATAAATTTAACCTGCCTGACATATAGATAGACTTTAGATCCAAATTTAGTGGCTCTAGCTCAGACAGACATTTCTAAATCGTTTCGACTGTCGATGCTGATTGAGAGCATAAATACTTTATGGAGTCGGCCACGCCTCTGACAAACTTTATAGACTTTTCTACTATTTATAAGAGTACGTGATCTAAAAGGGAATTAATATATGTACATATGTAGATCAGTTGGATTTAAGAAATGTTGTCTCTATTGTCTATTAAAGTCTCCGAAACATTTCAGTATTCCCCTACTCGTAGATTTTAACTATTTTCTGTAATCGTTGAAATGTATGTATTCTGTACGAACTAAAGGATCGCAGAGACTATAACGCTAGAAAGGCCCTACAGGTCGCAAATGCAGTACAAGCTTGTTTTTGTTTTTGACACACCCACTTTAGGCCGCTCTAGCTTAATGAAAATATAACCATTAATTTGTATAAAAATATTCTGTGTTTACCAAGCCATCTTAATCAAACTCACTAGAGTCCATCACCTAAAAGAGCGCACTAATATTACTGGTATACCCCATTGTTAATAACATCTTGAAACTGTGTACTGGGTATTCAATCCATTATGCTTATCCAAGTAAAAACAGTTTGACTCAGTACGAGTAAAAACAGGTTTAAAGGGTGGGTTATTTGAGAAAATCATATTCTCAAATGATATCAGGTAAAGTTTTGATCCCCTGAACGAGAGGTTGACATAGACTGGAGAGGACCCTTCAAAGAGAATGAAAGTAAAAGTTGTAAACACTTAAATAATACATATACATGTATATGTATATGTATAAACGTGTATGTGTAAGTCTGCATGCACTTTTCGTTAAACATACACACACTTTCGCACTAAAGTGGAGCAAAATCAGAGCAAGAGAAAATACACACACAAACACAAATTGACACACACTATCGCTATCGCATACACAATTACACTGTACAAGGGTGGAAGGAGTCGCCGTAAGAACGCTTGATAAATCGATAAAACTCAAATGTAGACAAATTTCTTTTAAAAATTGTGGAATTGAATAAGATATTTAGCATGGGTTTAATTACCATCTTTGAGCAGCTGACGCATCTCCTTGGTACGCTGGAAATTGATGTCCTCCAACAGCTGCTGGAGTGGCGTCTGTGGCTTGAGCAGAGCGCCCGCTGCACTGGCCAAAGCCATTGCGATGACGTCGTTGGTGGATTTTTCTCTACTACACAAGCAGATAATGGGCCTTAATTATTTCACAATGTTGCATAAATCTATAAAATGCCAGCGCTTGGAGATTATTTGGGCAAATACGCATTTAGTCACTTTGTTTACAAAAAGAAAATTACATTTTTATGTGTTAAGAAATTGTATGTATGTTAGAAATAAATACGGTACGAATTTTGAGCAGTTGGAGCGAGTCTTAAACTAAATCGGTTTAAAGAGCGCACAGAGACTAAAGACCTTTAAAATTTCTAACTGAGTGGCGTTGGCGTCGGCGTCGACTGCAGCTTTTTGCACTGTCCACCTTTTGTTTAGTCACCCCCTTTTCAATATGGGGATGTTTGTTTTACAGCTGGTTCCACTTGCATATTGTTGCTTTACACTTTTATCAATTGCCTTTTATTTTGGTCGATCAGCTGTTTGGTTGACAATCCCGACGACAACAAACTAAACGCGCCCGGTTTTCCCCTAATGTACGCATTTTTCACAAGAACATTATTTATTATTCAGCCCTTATTTTATGTGCACACAGTAAACAATTTACTATGATTATTTAAGCTTTTAATACAAATAAACTTTTCAATAGTGCACTACGCAGCACTGCTTATTATCGACCTCCGCCACTTTCCCACAAGTTCCGATAAATGGAACAGCAAGACTAATAATCGATTCCTGCAAATAACGGAAGTGATATTTATATTCAAATTATTTACATGTGTTTCTCTTTTGTTAATTAATAACATCGTCATTCGGTTGCTGCAGCACTTTCATATCATTTTGTAGCTCTTTTAACTCCCTCAGCATGTTGCGAGCCAATTGTCCTTCCGGCGTTTTAATTGGTTCGTAAAGCAGCATTTGAAAAGCTTCACGAGTCATAATTTCCGTTTGCTGAAGCTCCGTCTGTAAAATTCTTGAAATAAGTTAAATTAAAAACTTTTTAGAACTTGACATTATTAATTTACTAATAATTGGGCAGCGTCGTATTCCTGTTCGCTATAGAGCTTTCGGCCCAATTCAGCCTGAGTGTTGGCCAACTCGTAGAGGGCAATGGCTTTCAGCCGATTCAGACCGGGAGCCACAACCTTCAATACCAGCAATATTTCCTGGCACAGACGTATTTTTCGCTCATAAACTTTACGATTTGGACGATGAGCCATGTTCTGCAGAATCTGTCGTAGTATTGAGGCAATATTCTGTTTGAGATCCAACATAATATAATGATTGCCATGGAGCAGGCGCCCCAGTTTGGCCAACAATAGCTCCAAACGATATATATCATCACGGGCATGGAACAGCTCCTCTTTGGCTCGCTCTAGCACATTGGCAACAAAATCCGACTTGAGCGTATGTTCCGCATTGAGCAAACACTGCCAAACTCCCGTCTCCATCTGCCGGACGATGTAGCCACCACGGCAGCTGTTGCAGACAAAGCTGCTCATGTGAGTTCCCAGTTCGGTGGGATCCAAACATCGCGCACACTGGCAATCGAAGCACTTGCCTGTCTTGAGTATATCACGACGCTCATCCGTTCCCAGTAGAAGATTCGTATAACAATTATAGAGGGTGCCGCCAGCAGTTATGGAAGAGCTGGCGTAGATCTTAATTCTTCGCTCCTCGTCAATGGCCGTCACTATATTGGGCATGCAACTATGAGCAAAGAGTCTAGCCCGCCTATATAGTCCCCTCATAGCCCCTCCCGACTCGGGAGCACGTATCTCAAAGGCATTGATATCCGCAATGCCCAGTAGACGCTGCAACAGATCCTCGCTGATTTCATCACTATTACGCAACTGCATCAGAAGGCCGCTAGCTTGCATCGGCTTTACCACCTGCATCTGATAGATGCGCCAAATCTCAGTGTCGCGTCTGAGATTCAACTGCGAATCCATCTGAAGCAGTTCCTCATAAAGAGCCTGCGTTTCAGAATGCTCCCTGAGCAACAAATACTGGAGAGCAGTACAGACCTCAGTTTGTGACTGCAACTGCTCCAAATGCTCCTCTGTAAGTTGCAGCTCTGCTAGACGCCTGCAGTCGGGTCCATTGTGCTCCAAGCAATCCCCACACAACGGCAGCAAACGGCACTGACTTAAGATATTTTATCTAATTGTCGCCTATATTTCCTTAAAGAATTTATCTTTAGAACTTACCCGCAGTACATGGTTGTCAGCTTGTGGCAGTGGCAACATCGACGATCACCATTATTGGGCAGCAACAAAATAGGCTGCTCCTGCAGCAACGTTTCTCCTGCTCGAATATCACCGGAGGCAACTACATATCTACAAGAATCCAAAGATTTCACATCAGTGTATTTATTGGTAGACAAGCTTTCTCGAATTGAACCCACCTGCCCAGTATGTCATTATGTTGAACTTTACAATTTTTCTCGAAATCTGTTACGCAGGCCATTGTCTTGGTTGAACAAGTTCTCAATTCCTTGCCTAAAAATTGCATTTGCCTTTGCCAATTATCAGTCGTGCACTGACTATCTCTTTTGGCCGAGATTGTCTCTAGAGTCTCTACTCTCGAATGCAATTCGCCTTTTTTATTTATATTTAAAGACAATTCTTTATTTATTTCATTGGATCATTGATTCCCATTCCCTTTCCCCTTCCTCCCCGAGTTTCCCATGCTTTCTCACTTTATGGCTCTTCTTCTGGCCACATTCACGGCCAATGAAATAGAAACTTGTTTTCACTTTAAACTATAAACTTTTATTCACACATATAAATTCTTTAGAGTTTTCCATATTTAATTAGATCCGATTCAATACGTTCTAGCTCCATTCCTATGCGTTCATTAAGAAAACCCTCGGCAGAATTTTCCGGCTCGAATTGTAGCAAATCCAGAGCTTCCTTAGCCACCGATCGAGCACGCATCAGCAGAGTCTTCAAAGAACAAGATTAATAGGTAGTTGATCACTAAATGTATACTTCATATTCAGTATAATATTATAATAACTTTACATATAGGCGATCTTTATGTTCTTTATAGGCGATATATACGATGAAAATATTAAGGTAAATTTAATAATATTATAAAAGTAGAATTTTATACAGTGTTGCCAATTTATCCCTGTTTCAAGTAGACTTTTTCTGTTTTTATTTCTAAAACATTTAATATATTGTAATATTGTTATTTGAGCAAAATTAATCAGTTGATGCTGTGCTAATTTTAATTTTTATGGCAAAGTGATACGTTTGGAAATGTAACTAATTTTATCATCATCAAAAAAAAAAAAAAAATTATGGACAAATATACATAGTTAAAATCTCACAATTTTACCTAAAGGACGAGTTTACTATTGGTGTGCACATTTTTATTAAAAATGTATGAACAAACCAAAAGTTTGATTAAATTTTATATTTAATTAATTTTTTGAAAACTTCATTACTTTGTGTGTGCCCAATATAATCTATTAAATTGATTGAGGTACACTTGTAAACATTATTAAATCAAGTTAGATATTTGTTGGATTATAGCATAAGTTACTCGTAGATAGTACATACGACAGTAAGATAGCTTTTTTGCAAATAAATTTTTAGTTTAAAACAGTTAGAAATTGAGATGTATTGCTGTGGTCCATTTTTATTAGACTTTTAAAATTTTTTATAAATTTGTACTGCAGTTTTTGATTTGTTTTCGACTAGAGGTGCCAATACTATTCCAATCCCGCTATACGACAGTAATATAGCTTTTTTGAAAATAAATTTTTAGTTTAAAAACAGTTAAAATGAGAGTTTTGCTGTGTCCTTTTAATTAGCCTTTTAAAATTTTTATAAATTTGTACTGCAGTTTTTGATTTCTTTCGACTAAGGTGCCAAACTATTCCACCCGCTATACGACAGAAATACTTTTTGAAAATAAATTTTAGTTTAAAAACAGTTAGACATCGAGATGTTTTGCTGTGGTCCTTTTATATTAGCCTTTTAAAATTTTTTATAAATTTGTACTGCAGTTTTTGATTTGTTTTCGACTAGAGGTGCCAATACTATTCCAATCCCGCTATACGACAGTAATATAGCTTTTTTGAAAATAAATTTTTAGTTTAAAAACAGTTAGAAATCGAGATGTTTTGCTGTGGTCCTTTTATATTAGCCTTTTAAAATTTTTTATAAATTTGTACTGCAGTTTTTGAATTGTTTTCGACTAGAGGTGCCAATACTATTCCAATCCCGCTATACGACAGTAATATAGCTTTTTTGAAAATAAATTTTTAGTTTAAAAACAGTTAGAAATCGAGATGTTTTGCTGTGGTCCTTTTATATTAGCCTTTTAAAATTTTTTATAAATTTTTACTGCAGTTTTTGATTTGTTTTCGACTAGAGGGTGCCATTACTATTCCAATCCCGCTTGCCGACAAAAATTTTTTGCCTGTTGAGAGCGCTTTTCGAAGCAAATCATAGTGAACGAAAGCTGGCTGCTATAAGCTATACAGCTCGTGACTTTCTATTAGGCTAGCATTTGATTATAGGTACTTGCTTCGACACCTTCTGTTCACCTTTCAAACATATTGATAAATGTCTACGTTATGGCTATGTGGACTGATCTTTAACAGTTTTACCAAAATTTACATTTATTTTGAAACTTTCGTATCACACATTCCATTTAACTAAAATAGTTAATACTTATTGTCATACTTAAAATCCTATAGGATATTTAATCGACTTACCGCATACTCTTTTTTGTCCACATCACCCTCGGCAAACTGCAGCTCGGTGAGCTCGGTAAAGACTAGAAGATACTCAAAGAGCGCAATGGCATATAACTTCGAGATTCCAGGCACAACAGCTCGGCAAACTGGCAGCAAATCACCACAAAGCTCAACCCGACGTGCCAGCAGTTTCTTAGAAGGATCATTAATAGAGCTCATTAAGGAAGCAGCACGCAAAATGCTGGCAATGTTCTGTTTAATGTCCAGTATCAAAAAGTGATTGGGATGAAATAATGGCTTGTGATGAGCGAGCAGTTCCTCATAGGCATTTAGTTCACCCTTGGCCTCGACCATAGCGCTGCCAACCTCAGTTAGGAGCTCGTGAACATCAACGGCAGGCATGATGGCTCTACAATCCGCATTTAAGCAGCGCCAGTCACCACTCCCTGCCACATCACAGACAGCATAGCCATCGGTGCAGTCCCTGCACTTCATGCTGCTCATGTGAGTGTTTAGCTCGGTGGGATCCAGGCAGCGGGTGCAGGCACAATCCATGTGCCGAGTGAGACGCAGCTGATGCTGTCGCTGGCTTGTGCCCATCAAGGGATTAGTATAAGATGTGTAGACAATGGTGCCGATATCCAACGGCACTGCAGCATATAGCTTCATGTTGAACTGCTCGTCTAAAGCGACCACAGTATTGGGCACACAGTGCTGTGGTAGGCTGGCTCCACAGACATAGACACCCTTTAAGTTGTCTCCGTCGCGGCCGGTCACCTCGAAGGCGTTGCTATCAATGCGGATGCAGTGGGCGTGCATTATATCCGACGTTAGGTTCTGGGCAGGCAAAGTCTCTGCTATGCCACTGGCCATTAAGGGACGCACTACCTGGTCCTCATGCTCCTGCCACATGCCGTCCTCATCCCGATAGTCCTCCAGTTGTACAGGTCTCTCCACAAGTAACTGGCAATGTGATCGCTTTTCAGGATTCTCGATCAACATCAGCAGCTTCAACAATGCGCAGATGCTATAGTTTTTTACTAGAAGATCCTTGCAGAGGCAACTACCAGCGCCACTGGCAAAGAACTCACACTCGAAAGCGTCATGATCACTGCAGTCCATGCACAATGGATACACACGGCACTTGCGGCATATGATATACGACTCTTGCAGGCACTGGGCACACTTCAGTTGATTGCATTCCCAGTGTGGTACCACAAACAAGGGCTGCTCCTCCAACAACGTCTCGCCTGGCTCTATACGCTCACTGGTCACCAAGTGTCTGCAATGTTTTTTGTAAACAAATTAGTTCCTTGGGACAAAAGTGGACATGACTCTAGCACCTGCCCAGCTTCTCATTGGTGACAGTGTGCAACTTTTCGCTGTAATCCTGCATTGTTTTCGATTATTACGTGTCAGCGCTGCCGTCTGCCTGTTTTTATCTGCAAACCAATGAACAGTTTTTATTCTTTTACCCATTGTTCATTTTATATATATTTATTTTTTTCTATTTCACGGCAATGCGCGTGTGGTGATTACCTAAAGCGACCGCTCCCAGTGACTGCCAGTCTGCCAGTTTGCCCGACGCATTAGTTGGAGTCGCCAATTATAGCCACCCATGAGATGAGATTTCTTTCTCTCTCTCTCTCTCTTTCTTATTCTCTTCCTCGGCATCTGGCGGTCGATCTAGTCGATCGCTTGGTTACCACTAAGTACTTTGGCTAATTGCGGCCTTATTTTCGCTTATTTTTAGTTAGTTGCGTAGCGGTCTCTTTTGTTGGTACGCATTCTTCCATTTTCCTATTTTTATACCCTTACCAACAAGGTTTATCTGTATTTTGAAGCTGGATGTGTAAGCAACCATGGTGCGCGTTAAAATATCCACAGATACATTTTTGTGCCGCAAGCTAGACACCCAGTTTATAAAGAATATTTTTAAATATTTCTATGCGCAGCTTCTTTGCTTGTAAAATTTACAAGGGATTTAGCAAGAGTACCAAGTTCTTCAAGTCTGTTCTTTTTTCGATTGTGTCGCATCGTATCGACAACAGCGTAACTTATTTTCCCCCAAAATATCGCTTTGCAAAGTTCGATATTATTCGATGAGTTATCGCGTTGCCAATAAAAATATAACAAGAATTTGTAATTGCATTTGATTTTGTATGCGTTAAAGTTTTATTTAAAATATTTTTTTTGCCATTTATTTCATTTCTATATAGTGTGTTAATGGCTTCTAATAATTAAACTTATTTTGCTTTTAAATTATTATTATCGCATTTGCTCTGCCGGCGCCAATTTATCAAACTACATAAAACTTAGCGTTTTAAAGGTTCGTGTATTTCATGTATAAAAGTGTGAATTGAAAGTGATTTTAATTGCCGTTGTGTTGGTTGGGTGTATGTGTGTGTTTGTCATGTTTGCGTTTGCCATTTCTTGCCGAAGAACATACAGATACAATTTGTAAATGGTAATGGTAATGGTAATGGTAATAATAATAATAATAATAATGATAATGATTATCAGAATGCCTAATGCATTTGATGTTCATAAAATATATACATGTACATATAGGTATTCCATATACATATATATAAAAAAAATAGGTATTCCATATACACATATATATATATATATGTATGTGTGTGTAAACTTAATTAGATTCCTCTTAGTTGTTTTGTTTTTATTTTCTTTTAACACTACAGTTCGCGAGATCATGTACACGCACACACGCATGTGTCGTACATGGGTGTGTGAGAGTGCATTCCTGCGACTTTATATGTAAATATATGTGTATATAAATTTATGTATATGTATGTAATTAGTAAAAAATTTTATTTGTGTATGGTTTTTATGCTTATTTACTGCGTTTGCCATGTGCATTCACACATCTGTTGGCCTTTTGTACTCTACGTGCTTTCTTTGACTCTACGTGTTCCACCACGCCCATTGAGTCAGTTGCTCCCACAGCCGATATAGACGCTTCACCGCAACTGAGCTGCAGCTGGTGCTCTGTTCCCAGAGCGTCTCGGTTGCCAACATTATTGTTGCTACCCAGTGTCAGCTTCATGGACACGGGACTGACTATGACGCCGCTCCTTTGATGATTGCCATAGAACAGTTTTGTGGGATAGCCACCACCACCACTGCAAGAGCTGGAGCTGAGGGTGGAGCTGCTGCTGGCGGTGGTTACGGTGGCAGTGACCACAGCTTTTGAGTTAGACGGTGTTACATTGGACGCAATTGTATTGGACGTTGTCTGTACGGTGTATGTGTCAACCGATGTATACTTGCGCTTCAAACTCTTGGTGGCCGAATTGACGGCGAACAGCTGAGCTGTTGTGGCTTCATCCGGCGGAGTGAATGATGTATCAAGCGACGATGCCTCTGACTCCACCGTCACATCAATACTCATATCGCCATCTGTCTCGATTCCCGTATCTCCATCCGTATCCGGTTCAACCTCTTCGCTGAAAATGATTATGTTCTCAGAATCCACACCCGGACTAACCAGTGCCTGAAAATCTTCCGATGGAAACAATGGCGCTAGCTTCTGACTACACGAACTGCACACCGCCGGTATAGCTGGGCTTTTGGAGCGCCAAAATTGTAGCTCGGTTTTGCACTTGTTGAGTTCCTTTTAAAGAATTATAATGTTATAGTATATTATTACTCAAAAACGATGAACTAGTGACGAGACTGTGGCACATTCAACTAAAACTAAAGGAAATCAAACATGGTCGAAATATAATTAATCATGACATATAACTAAACTTAGTAGGTCTAGATTTTATAGTCTCCGAGAAACGGAGACATCATGGTTAATACGAGCACAAACAGGCGGGCCTCATATTAGCATCCTTTGAAAATGTATTCGAAGCAACTGAGACAACGTTTTCTTCTTTTTTCAAAGTTGTGTGAGCAGATAAATAGATACAACTTTAGATGTCTTCTACACCTAAATAAATGAACTACTGCTAGATAAATTACCGAACTCAATAAACAGTTAAGACCAGCCTTCTACACCTAAACTATCGTCACTAGCATTAACCGTTTTTATAATTTGCGTACCTGCAACAATGTGGAAAACTTGCGTGCCATTTCCTCATTCTTTTTGTCGTTCTCGTCCAGCCGATTAGCATACTCCAGAGTCTGCTTCTGATGTTCGGCGAGAAGATTCTGTTGCTCCGAGAGCTGTTTGCCCTGTTCGGCGGCCTTTCGTTTACACGTTCGAAGTTCGGTGCGCAGCACCGACAACTGATTATTGTACATCTTCATGCCCTCCTTGATCTTCCGTATGCCCTTACGCAGGACCATGTGATTCTGAGGTGGTGAGTTATTCGAGCTGTCCGAGAGATCCGAGCTGATGGCCAAAGTTGCTATCGTTGCATATAATAATCATGTATTTAATTGCGTACTATGTACATACATTAAACTTACGCCGCTTTGTGGTTATGGGTAACTGAAAAAAGTCCTTGTAAGCTAGTCCGGGTAGCGTAGATTCAATGCGATCCTTAAAGTACTCCATGGCCATAGTGGAGAGATCAAAAAGTTCATCTATGACCCGATAGGGACGCTGCAAACGCGGAGTAATACTTATATAGTTCAGAATTGAGTGTACCTCATCGAGTATCTGGCGGATAAAGTTGAATATAGTTTTAACTACAAAATTGGTTATTTCCAAACTTACGGCACCAGGGAAGAAACAGCAATGGCCACGCTCAATGTGTTTACCCATGGACATTTGAAGCAGAGAAAGACGCATATAGCACGTCTCGATGATGTCGCACTCACAGGCCAGCGGATGGTTCCGGCGTGCCGACTCCCGACGTGGCATGCTCGCCTTTATTGCCTGGAATCGATTGAACGTTGTTTTGATTTGTCTGGAGAAGGCAGCATTCAACATGTTCATGCAAATATCGTTCATCCGATTGGACACCTGAAAATAATCCCATTGGTTTAAGTTTTAAAATTATTTTCCACACAAAAAATATAAAAAGGATGCCCGCATTCGAAATTTTGAGACAATCTAGAATATATATCAGATTACGCTCTGCTCTCTACCTACAAGACTAAGGCTCAACACACAGATGCAAACAAATGCACACAAAATGCACACAAACACACTCACACAAACACACGCACACAGAAGCAGGCAGAAACACACTGACGGGTATAAAATCAAATGCATGACAAAAACAAAAACAAGATACAAACTAGAGATGGGCGCGCATATGAGTCTTGCGTGAGACGACATGTTCAAATTTAGGCATAGATACAAAAAGTTGTATTTGAATTATTAACTTGAAACCATAATGGTAGTTGATGGTCATTAAGATAAAAGGGAATTTAATTAGCGATAACTTTGTGTATTAATAAGATATATTTTAGTTGTTATGTTTTTTTTACACTAAATTTCAGTGCAGTAAAAGGAATTTGATCATTTTCAAATCAACTGCAATTAAAATTACAAGAACTCATTGTTTATTTATGTCAAGTAGACAAGTAACAAGCAGTTTTTATACCATTTGTGATCTTATATGAATTAAAAAAAATACATTTTAACTTTCTTTATTAAAAAGGATTTTAAAACATCCCCAGTACTTTTAAATGCTGATTTACGTACAAATGACCATTAGTTATCGCCGAGTGTGGAGTGAATTCGTGTCACGAGCTCAGCACTAATCTTCAACTTTTGAGTGGTAAAAATAATAAATAGCAATAGCAAGCACAACAACAAAAGTGCATGCAGGTAGTTGAATAACTAACACCCCTCCCGTACCCCGTCTCTAAACTAAGTCAAGCGATTTGAACCTACGCTTCACAATCTACATTACATTTTTGCAAATTGCTTTTTATTGATTAAATAATGAAGCAGGCAATTTCATTGCCACTGTTCCCTCCACCACTTCTCTCACACGACCACAAATGCATTCGGTCTTGTCACTTACCAATCTTAGATTGCTGATTTTCTTATAATTCAAATAGCTTAACGTTTTCATGATCAGCTCCGTTGGTAAATCTAGAAAATTCGGAACAGGTGCTGCATTCATTGATGAGGAGCAGGACGAAACCTGCTGCTGCTGTTGTTGTTGGTTGTGTGGGTGCTGCTGGTATTGTGTGGTGCGTCGCACCACTGAAGCGCGGGTGGACGTTGGCGTCTCCTCGAAACCGGCGACGGCACCACTCATTTGGCGCGTTGATACCATGATGATGCTGAGTTTTTTGTAATACAAATTGTTACTTGTTAACTTTTCGGCAGCTCAAGGTATAACGTTGACCCTGTATGTCCGTTAAGATAGACGAATTCTGTAAATTATATGTATATGTGTACATACGGAATGCTTGTTAATTGCGGCTTTTGATTATCGACTGATTGACAATCGACCGATGACAGGCGTCATTCAAAACATGTACCCAGTAACTCGTTTGAACGAGTGTGTGTGTACAGTGGTCGAAAAGAAATTCATAGTAATCTGCTACGCACTTCAGGCAAAGCGATTTTCATACCCGTTTTATTCAATGGAATTATTGTGTGGTCATTGTATGACATATGTTAATTGTTGTGCTTAAGCATTTAGTGCATAACGCAGCACTTTCTAGCTGTATTTTAGACGTTTTCATGGAAATTACACACTGTTTTACACAAGCACAATTAAAACAAGATTCACGCAAAAAAAATTGGTCGAAGACGTAGGAACCTCAGGCAAAAGTTATCGATTTCGATGCCATCGAGCTGGTTCAGTTTGTCAGTGTTGCCAGAGTGGCAAGCGCGCCAAACGCAAGACGTTTAACATACGCTGGCAACACTACAAATGGGTAACATTATGGCTGTATGTTAAGTGGGGCAGTAAGTTCTGTTAAGTCAATCTCGCTCAACATGCAGGCTGAAAAAATAGTAAACGTGCTCAATTTAATTAATTGAATATATTCTGTACATAAATTCTTACAAAATTAAATGGTAATGAAAGCAATAATTAACTCGTAATATGTGTTTCTAAAACACAAAGCATAAACTATAGTGAAAGCACAAGAACAAAACTCTTTAAGATTGCGTGCGTGTGTGCGACCGTGCTCATTTATGAGTGAGTGAGTGTTGACAAAAATACAACAAAATCGCAGAAAAATCAAAACAGAAAGCGTGTGTTCCAAATATGTTGATGAAACAGAGAGTGCAATAAATCTGCTCAAACTAAAAAGTGATTTAAATTCAGGCTTAACCAAATGCAAGCAACGCCAGCATAAAACTACACCACAACAAAAACAGCAAAAAAAAAAAAAAAGAAACGCATTAGCTCTCCCTTTCTTTGGTCTGTTGTTGTGGTGTGATGTGGGGGCGTCACTGAGTAACTTGAAGTGTGTTTATCGTTGTTTATAATGCTGGCGATGGTGCCGCTATATAAACGTTTTTAAATATTATTGAATATCACGTCATTGTGAACATGCTTGTGTGATGCGCACTCTGTCACCACATCTCTCTCTCTTAATATTTATTACTCTCTTTCTGTTATTATTGTTATAGGAATTGCTGCATATTTAATAAGAAAAGAGAGTATAAAAAAACACACATACACACACACTACTGTAAATAACGCTCGTTTTGCAGTGAAATCGGACTTGCATTCAAATGAATGATAAAACTTACTGTTGATTGTTTTCTGCATGTGTGAGCTAGTGTGTGCGTACTGTGTGTGACTGAGAGAAAGAGAGCAAGTATATGGTATATGGTTTCTTATGTTAATTCTTTTGTTTTGCTTTTTTCTCATTTCGTATTACTTTTATCTTAAAAAGTTTCGCGCTATCGCCGAGCAGCAGCCGCTCCCATTTAACATTCTTGCCAATCAGCTACAAACATCAGGCGGAGCCGGAGCTACAACCAAGAACAAAATTGAAAACAACAAATATTACCAAAACAACAACTTTATCAGAATCAGGAACAATAGCAGCAATCGGATAGCAAAACTGGCGCTGCCCACTGTCTGCTCGCTCGCACAATGACAGCCGCTCCGCCCGCCCATGATAACAATGGCGAACAGCAGCAACACGCATTAGTTAAACGTGCCGAAGATGAACGCGAGGATATATTCAAGCGCTACGAGCTGGGTTTGGATCCTAACAATGTTGTGGACTCTTGGGAGAATCCCACATTCGAAATATATCACATAACCGATAAGTAAGTAAATCCCCTCTCCACGATTGTGGTGTCTGTGATATCATGCCAATGATGTCACAATTTGTGTATGCAAACAGCTGTTAATTGCCAGGATAAGTGGCAGCTCTGTTTTAAATAAAGTAACTGTTAAGTTTTAAATGGCGAAAGATAAGTGGTGCTTTGTAAGTTTGGTAAACGCCAATGGTTAAAGGATCGTAAACTAATTTTGCCACTTTTTAAATAAAGTAGTACCGCTCCGTTAAAGTCTACCAAAATAAGTTTTATTTTTAGAATTCAAAGATTTTTCTCAAGTTTCTAGGGTGTTCAAGTATGGGGAATTTGATCACTTGATAATATCATTATCTAATCAGTTACTATGACACTGAGAAATAGTTAAACTCACCGTTTTTTTTTGTTTGTCTTTGTTGATAGATACGGTTTTATGCACGACTCCCGCCTGCCATCATCTCGCGACTCCCAGGAAGTGCAACGCACTAAGATTGAACTGGAGCGGGATAAAAAATGGGTTAAAATGCTTAACCACTGGCCACCGCCAGCGGATAAGCTGCACAAGCGTGTCTATAAAGGAATACCGGATCGAATGCGTTGGCCGGCATGGAAACAGCTGCTCAATGTCGAACAATCGATGGGTAACAATGTGGGCGTATATATGCGCATGCTGCAGCTGGCCAAAGAGAATGCGACAGAGACCCGTCAAATCGATGCGGATGTGAATCGTCAGTTTCGTGATAATCTCGCCTATCGGGAACGGTACAGTGTCAAGCAATGCTCACTGTTCAACGTACTAAATGCCTATAGCATCTACAACTCGGAACTGGGTTATTGCCAGGGCATGGCATGTGTAGCGGGCGTGTTGTTGCTCTACATGCAGGAGGAGGAGGCGTTCTGGGCACTCAACTCACTGATTACAGATCGAAAATATGGCATGCATGGTCTGTTCATCGAGGGATTTCCCAAGCTGACACGCTTTATTGAGCATCATGATCGCATTCTATCCAAGATCATGCGCAAACTGCACAAACACTTTATTAAACACAATGTGGACGCACTGCTTTATGCCATCAAGTGGTTCTTCGTGGTCTTTGTGGAGCGCGTAAGTTTCTCTGAATCACCCACATTGAACGGAATTTTATATGTGTTTTTCTTTTTTTTGTGAAGGTTCCATTTAGCCTGAGCTTAAGGGTGTGGGATGTCTTTCTGCTTGATGGAGATCGTGTTATTTTGGCCATGGCTGTTACTATACTCTATCTTCACAAGGATGAACTGCTGCGCTTGAAGGACATGGATGGTATCATTGAATATCTGCAGGTTAAGTTGCACAAGAATTTTGGTTACAACGATGATGACGCCATCCAGGCGCTGGAACGTGTGATGAAGAAGCTCAAAGATCTTAAACTTGATGTACCGCCACCAGCAAAATCCAATGAATTTCCAACACGACAGCTCGGAGTGTTCGTCGAGGCGGATCGGGAGAAGAAGACTGGACGCAGACGTGACTACACGGACACGGAAAAGCAAGTCTTAACCGATGTGATATCAAGGTGGACAAAATTTGTGTGATTGCAATCAATGTGATTACAATTATTAATTGAATTTATTTCACATATTTTATACTTGACAGACAAGAACAAAACGCAATTGAGGTGCAATCAACTGTATCATACGAGACATCCGAGTGCGCTACAGGTGAGAATTAACGAACTTTTATAATAAACCTTTAACTTGGCACAACTACTAAAAACTGACACCATTATTACTAACGCTTGCTTCCTTACGTAATTCAACACAAAACAAACACAAATATAAGATACATAAATAAACTCTTAATCTTCATAACAAATACAAATACATATGTATAAATAATTACATAGACATTACACTATGACACTCGATATACCTAATTGTATAAATTAGTGTGTGGTGCAAGCTTTTGAAAACACGATTTTTTTATTTACTCAGTATGAAAACAGAACATTGTAATAAGTTATTATAGTATAGTATTTATAATTTTTTTAGTTTATGTACAAAGTAATTTTTTTAATGTATTGTGTTGTGTATTAAGCTTATGGCATTTTGTGTTTACTGTTTAATGTCCAGCCTGCCTCATGTTGGCATTCTTTGGTTTTTTTGCGTTATGTCTTTTATTTTAATATATATTTTTTTTTAATAGACCGTTGCCATCAATCTCTTAACTTTTCTCTTCTATTTCCCTTGACAAGAAGGTTGGAAATCTGACTCCGAATCACTAACAAATTTATTGAGAAGTTATAGTTTTAAACAACTGCCAAATTTGTATAGGATCTGTTTAAGTTATATATAAATGTTATGCTGCATGTTGAAAAAGTTTTATTAGAGTTAGCGGAGCAGAGATTTATTTAAACTCTTTTGAAGTTACGAAAATTGTATATAAATACTTGGGATTCTCCTTTGTTTTGGACATAACGAGTTCAGGTTGTTTGTTGTTGGCATTTGACTAAAACTGTATATATATTTATATTTATTAAATGATAACCAACTCGATGTGAATCAATACATGTAAAGTTTATAGGTATATAAACTAAGCCTTAACCCAATGCTGCCGTCATGCTATAAATATGCGCTTTTGTTCACAATGCCATTTTGAAGATATGTCCAATATGTAACAATGTCAATCTGTTCACTTCACAATTGGAAAATGACAACATTCCACATCCATTGTCTAACATTGTCCATGGTCCATGTAGCCAATATAAATCGCTTAATCGCTCAAAATGTCTGCGTAGAAATGGGAACGGAAACTTTTGGATCTCTGTGAATTTTTTTGTCGCTCTCTTCTTCCCTAGCTCACTGGCTGAAATAGCCAAAACTACAAAAACTAATTCAGCAAAAAAAAAAATGCCCTGTAATTTTTATTGTTTATAGGTGATGCATATTCAATGAAAACCTATCAGAGTATGACTAGTTTAGCTACATCACCAGCAATTAGCAGTTACTCTCTATATAGCAATGGCTTTGTGATTACCGGTCCCGAAGACAATCGCAGCCAGAGTGTTAACAATCTCAGCTATACCTGGCACCAGCAGCAGATGCAGCAACATCTTCAATCCCTTGATTCGTTGCCAAACGGTCGTGGTAAAAGGCATAGTTACAGCAGCGATAGCGATAGTCGCAATCGCCTTGACCTGGACAGAGCTCTGGAGGCACTACAGACTCAGCAGCTGCAGTTGCAGCATGAGAATCACCAAACCTTATCATCTCCAGTTTCACCGCATAGTGTGCGTATTATTCTGCAGAATGGCAAAGGATACGATCAGCAGGAGAAGATCGAAACAAATGGTGACAAACATAATGTTATTGTTGTTCAAAATGGCAATCAAGTTCATCATCATGTTAATATTCATGGTAATAGTAATGGTAAAGATGATGACGATGAGGATACGCTGAGCGTGGAGAATACACGACTTTAGTCTGTTTTGTATAATTTAAGCTATATTTGTACTTTATTTGATCTTTAACTTTGCCGTTGCTCAAAGTTAATTGTTTTGCCAATTAATAAGTAAAACAAATCAATGTAATTAGCTCTATTCTGGCTATCAAAATAGTTCTTCAAATTTTTGCCTAGCCCATAACCAGTAATATATATTTATATATTATTTTATATATGTTCTGCAGTAACGTTTCGCAATAAGTTAAAATATCTCTCTGAAATCTGATATTACACATACTTATAATTTTTATGAATCAGTCATATTCCACAGACAACTGATAATTCCTAAGATTACTACCAACGATTCCAGCAAAACGTACAACGAATTCACACTAACTAAACTAAAATACCTATTTATTAACACTTCCTAATTTAAATTTCCAGATTACATTTACTGATTTATTTTTATATATAAAAAAAAATTAATTTTCAAATTATTTATCTGCATTTAAATACTTACTATAATTCTGTTCCAATTTCTCTACCCCAAAAAGTATGCTATAGATATTATTCTCAAGTTGTATAAAAGAAATTCAAATTACCCACACTCACACACCAATCCAGATAAAAGAATTAGTTTATGTTGAAGCCAAATTCAAATTGTAGTTCTAATTTGTCTAGCAAACAATTATATTCATATACATAGACTATATACTACTTTATATTATTAGATAATTGCCAAAAAAAAAAATAAATAAATAAAAATAAACTATGATTTTGTACTGAAATTTGTGCTTTGTTTTAGTTTATTGTTGATTGTTTTTACACGCTGCATGTTCAGTTTTCGAGTATAAGCCATTGTATTACTCATAATTGATTAGTCTAAAGTATACACATTATTTTTGCACACACACGTAAACGAAAATATAAACAATAAGAATAATATAAAAACACTAACATTTCTAACAAAACTCCCAAATACGCAAACTTAATGCAAATTCTTTCTCAAAATTCAATTGAAAATGAACGCATTGGCTAAATGGGAACACGAACGAAACAATTTGGAACAAATTGGCAAATATATACTTATATATATATACAACAACAAAACAACAATATTAAAAATTAGTTACGCTTACTGTACCCGAGGATTCGCACTCAATACGAAGTTCGCTTGCAGGTACTTCAGTTGCCTCGCACGGCTCATCGGAGACGATGTCATTGGAGGACAATAAGTGAGTGTTTAACAGAACTAAAAGTTTTTATAATAAATTTAAATTAATATTACCCTTTCTGTTTGTAGCATTCATCTAAAAACCGCTAACGTGTTGCAGAATGCACCCCAGCGTGAGTTGCTGTTGAGCACCTGACGACAGCTGCCGCCGGCGTCCCTTGTAGCGCCAAATGCAGCGGCAGTAGTAACCACAATAACAGCAGCAACAACCACAGCAAACACAGCCACTTTAGAGAGATTAAATAAAACCACAACCAGATCCACACCCAGATCCAGATCCACATCTACACCGCCGCCAGTGCCGCCACGTTCTCCTTTGGCGCTGGGATGATTGGACCAGACAACGACGATAACGCCTCCGGTGTCGATGAAACACAGTTCCAAATTATTATCGTTGTCGTCGTTGTCCTCCTGTGCCTAGTTTTAAGCTTTGTCTTGCCTTGCCATACAGAGAATTAATGGATAAACAAAAAAATAGATAACAGACATTCGCAAATTCTCAGTTTGTGTTTTTGACAACAACAACACTTGATCAAGTATTTTGCAAAAGTAATAGTTATAAACTTTTGTTTTAATTTTGTCTATTTGTACATAATACCTTAACAAAGTGTGCTTGTAAAGAAACTTTGTGCTTATTTAAAAAACTAAAACAAAGATGGCTCAAGTTTCTCGAGGGACATATTCGACATTACCTTATGTAAGTACTAAGCATAATCCAGAGCCAAATCTGACAAAGGCCAACTGCCTAATATTAAATATAAAAAAAAATTAATTTTAACATTAATATATGAAAGCAATCGAGAAATATACTCACAAATGCTAAATAGAATGAACAATGCTTATTATAGCAAGAGCAACTCGTATTTAATACATAATAAGTAAACTTGAGGAATGAAATACTATACTATAAACATGTTGTAAATTGTAATTGTATATACGTACCAAACAAAAAACAAAGCAACGCTAAACAAAACATTAAGTAAACAAAAAGAACACAAAGTTACGTCCATAAACAAACAAATAAGTAAATAAACAAACAATGCTACCAAATATTCGCAGCTGGAATTAAATATAATTGTGACTACAATTGTGAACAGTTATCTTTGTATGTATTTGCTATACAAGCTTTCTGTTTAAAACTGGATTAAAGTAATTACTTATAAATTTACAAACAATTATTTATATATATACATTTAAATTTAGTTTAAGACGCACGTGAACAAATAGATTAGGGCTGCGCATTATAATTAACGTTGTATTATAAGTAAAATCAAGGATACTAATTTGTTTCTCAGAACAACAAATTGATTTTATTTGTTTTTTAATTTGATTGAATTTATAAAAAATAAACAGTACATTGATTTTGGTTTAGAATTCATACGATTGTTCTACGTCTCGGGATCTACTTTGATTTTTCCGCCTTTTTCAAAGATCGTGCCCAGATCCTTCAGTGATACCTCTGCTGTGCCGCGTGGCAAAGGCTGCGGCTGATTGGGACCTGGTTTCCAGCCCACCAGATAGATTATCTGGAACGTAGCAGGTACGCCCGGCTCGTTGGGCTTTCCGTACAGCTCCTTGTAGATGGCACTAGCCGCCAGTAGCGTTTCCCGACTGAGATGCGCCGGCCTGTTGAACGCCGCATTGTTCTCCGCCATTCCCTTGAGATCCCACATCAGCTCAAACATGCTTGGATAGCCAATAACCAGCTCGTCCGTGTCGATGGTGAGCATTGTGAACCCAGCACGATTCAACAGAGATCCAATGTCACGTATTTGTGTAAAGGGAGACACATGTGGTGCGATTCCGCCTTTACGCTCCAGTTCGGCCAGTTGCAGGGAAGAGCGTAGCTCGTATAGCGTATCCCCACCGAATAGTGAGGCTATAAAGACACCATCAGGCCTTAAACTGTTCTTGATTTTGGCAAAGCAACCCGGTAAATCGTTTACCCAGTGTAGGCTCAAGCTGGATATGACCAAATCGAGCGAGTTTTCCTTAAACTACAAGCGAAAGTAAATACATGTTAGTGACAAATAACTGAGTCAAGTTTACCTACATCCAATTGCTCCTCATCTTGCACAACTTTGTGCATTTTTAGACCCGGAGTGCCCTGTGCCTGCTCCAGCATACTGGCGCTAGTATCGGTCAGTGTCAAGTGCTCTACGCACTCGGCCAGGATGTGTTTCGATATATAGCCACGATTGCAGCCAATGTTAGCAGCTGTCTTGAATTCGCGCTTAATGTCGAATACTCTATCCGCCAGACGGAAGCCCACCTCCTCCTTTAGGTAGTCAAAGAGCTCAACATCTGCACTGTGCATTAAGATTGCAAAATAATTTCCTTTTATTTAAAGAACTGGAAACAATGATACTTACCTAAGCGCCGCACGTTCCTTTTGGAGTCGCTTGGCGTTTCTGTCAAAGATATTCATATGTGATGGTTGCTGGATGGTTGCAAAACATCGTCGAGTACCATATTTTAATAAATTTACGCGTTTCGCACAAGTTTTCAGCATTTTTTGTTGCTTAGTTTAACTCAGACTTAATGCCGGCAAAAATAACATATTAAACAGCTGATTTACTAGCAAGACGCGTGGTACGCTGACCACTCTGATAGCTGATGTAACTTTAAGTCAGTATTTTTTTTTGCGTATTTTATTATAGCAGCAGTGCTGCACAATTGGAAGCATTTAGCTGTTTTACAGCACTCAAGTATTTGTTTTGGCGCGAAGGCCAGCCAAAGCGCAGATCGTAAGGCTTTTGACAAATAAATATAAGTTATGAGTTTTTCGCGCAGTTCACTACGTTATGCGCACACCAATGGCTACACTGGACTGTTGTACACGCCCAAAGGTGAATTTATTATAACATGTGGCACAGACGGCGACATTCGACACTGGACCTGCATCAGCGATGATGATCCACGCTCAACTTGTTTGGGAGAATTTGTCATGTGCATCGCACACACGGGCAGCCGTCTCTTGGCTTCAACGGATCGCAATACAGTGCACGCCTACACCTTTCCAGAAATGGACAGCGATGGGATTCTAATGAGATTCACGGCACCTGTCACTTGCCTCCGGGTTTGTGGCGAGCACATGGCGGCTGGCAGCGAAGATACAGCCATCAAAGTGCTGCGCGGCGACAACGCAGGTGGCGAGACAACTCTGGAGGGGCATAAGGGACCCATATTGGCACTTGACATGCACGCTGAACGCCATCTTTTGGCCTCCATAGCTGGTGATGGTCAGCTCAAAGCTTGGAACTTTAAAACGGGAGAGGAGCTTAAGAGTATCGGCGGTCTACCGCGATCCAATAGCTTTGAAAGCACCAGTCTTTTTGGAACTCCCTCATTTGAGCCACAACGCGGCGAGCTATTGGCCTATGCCCTGAACAAGGAGATCGTTATGCTTAACACAACAAATTGGGAAGTCTCCTTTAGGCTGCAGGATGATCACGTTTCCAGTAATTACAGCTGCTGTCAATTCTCTCCAAACGGTGAACGTCTGGCCGCTGGCACCACAAGCGGAGAGCTAAGCATCTTCGATGTGCAATGCCGAAAAGCGCTACACGTGGAGTCCCCTCCAAGTGATTGCAAGGCCATAACGTGCTTGGCCTGGAATACGGCAAACGGGAATGAAGTGGCTTTTTGCGATGCCACCGGACAACTGGGAACCATATTTCTGGGCGATGATGAGCCAGGGGATGGCATGGCAAACGGTTTGGAAGAGGAGCAGGATGAGTTTCTGGGCGGAAACGATTACGAGTTTGAGCTGTGCGAAGACGCAATGGATGCGGTGGACGACGGAGATGGCGTTAGCTTAGAGCAACTTAAGCGCAAGGTTATGAGCAACGCGACCTATATGGAACCCGATGCTCTTGAGGATGAAAACTCAAAGCACTCGGTAGTTAGTAGCAGAGCTTCAATGCCGGTTCCACAGATAAAACTCTTTAAGCCACAAACGGCCTTTCAGCCAGGAGCAACTCCTAATGATTTGGAGCATCGGTATCTCGTGTGGAACGATGTGGGCATTGTGACGGCACACACTGAACCCAATGGCGATGGTGCCATCGATGTGGAATTTCATGATGCCAGTGTGCATCATGCGCTCCACTTGAGTAACAACTATAACCAACATAATGTGGCCAGCCTCAGTCGGAGTGCCCTGGCCTTGGCCTCCACTGAGTCCACCAAATTGGTAGTGATTGCATTAGCAGCAGCTGGAAACAAGGAGTGGTCACTGAGTCTACCGGATTGCGAGAGTGTTGAAGCACTGGTGGCAACCAGTGAACTGATTGCCGTGGTTACTAGCAATCACTTTTTGCGTATCTTTAGCGTAATGGGAACACAACGTGAAGTGCTGAGCATTCCGGGACCCGTGGTGGCTCTGTCCGGCCACGATAGCAATCTATTATGTGTCTATCACTCCGCCGGTTGTAGCCAATCCCAACAGTATCTGTCCGGGATGCTGGTAAATGTCAGTGGCCTAAGTTTGCGAACGGAGCAGCTGCCCCTGCCACTGACCCCAGGAAGACAACTTAGCTGGGTGGGATACTCAGAGGTGGGTTCGCCCAGCTTTGCGGACAACATGGGTCTGGTGCAACTTTACCGAAGGGCAAGTAATGCCTGGTTCCCCATTTGCGATACCATGAAGCAGAGCTCCAGTGTATCCAATAATTACTTTATTGTGGCACTGTCCGAGGCAAGGCAAATAATACAAGCAGTGCTCTGCCGTGGTAGCTCCTATCCCATGACTAACCCGCGTCCCATGCTCCAGGAGCTGCGTATGCAACTGCCGTTGTGCGATATTGAATTGGAAAAGTCGGAACTGGAGGATACACTTCTACGGGCCAGTATCATGCAGGTGGATGCAGCTGAAAAGGTGCAGAAGGAGATGGCTATCAAATTGTTTGCCCTGGCCTGCAGCAGTGAGTGCGAGACTCGTGCCCGTGAGCTAATTGAATCTATTGCTTGCACTGAACTCCTTCAACTCGCTGTAAAGTATGCCTCGAAGCGTGGACGTATTCATCTTTCGGATCGTCTGTGCGAGCTGCTGCCGCAACTGGAGGCTGTTCAGGAGGCACGCAAGCAACAACGAATGCTAGGCGCCAATGGCATTGCGGCGACCATTGTACTACCAATGCAGTCGATGTCCACGGCGTCAGTTACACCCAAGCTAGCGCCAAAGGCCATGGAGCTTAGCGCCTCCAAGCGCAGTGCCCTCAAACGTTTCTCCCATACACCGAACCTTTTGAAGGCAGCCGTGTCATCGCGACCAGCCACGCCAGATGGGAACCAACCCCTGGACACACAGGAGAACATTTTTGGCGAGTCCGAGTCCCAACAAAGCGAAATACCGTCCAGCAAGGCGAGTTTAGATGCAGTTTCTGCAGGGGACCAACACCGCTCTCCTCTTAATTCGGTCAATCCATTTGCTATGAAGCGCAAACTCGTTGACTCTGGCGTCATGTTTGGATCCGAGAAGTTAAAGCTGGCTAAGAAGTGAGCTTCATGCATTTTACTGTATTAGATTATTAAGATAAGTTATATGAATTCAATAAATTCGTTGTATGATTTAATTAATAATTATGTGTGTTTCATGACAGTGTTACCAACCAAAGTTCACAATGTTGCCATACGCTTTATTTTTTATATAACCTCAGTCTGGTAACACTACAACATTGGTTTACGCGGTTTATCGCTCGATGTGAAGACAAAGCAGATCAGTCGAAGAACGGTCTTCCCCGTAATAACGTTAGGTGCGTGTGAGTTATTGTGTAAGTATTTAAATATTTCTCGGTTTGAATGCTTTTAAAGTCACAAACTGAATTTAGTTTAATTTTAAGTCAAGTTACACAATATTTTAATACTAAACCAAAATATACAGACAAAACAATATACATAGACACACATATAATACATTTTAAGAAGGCGTGGCATGTTTTTATCGCATACAAAAATTCGCAGTGGTAAGTGTGCATACAAATATATATGTAATGTGTGTGTAGGTGTTAAATTATGTACGGCAACATTGGCAAATTCTACCGTTACATTGTTACACACATACTCAGAAGCGCTCACACGCACGCGCACACACAAACAAACAAATATGCATTTTCATATAAGCACATGCACATCGAGCGACAACTACATGCATAGCCGTATACGCTGCAAACTCAGCGAGAGAGAGTTTTTTCATGCACATGAGTTTGTTTATAAAATCTAATCGCTGACTTCGCCGTCGCCATTGATCGTTTAACTTTCGAGCGGAGCAGTTTACTTTGCTAACAAACAAATTCAGAGGTTCGCGAGAATATTGCATTGTATTTGTTTCTCTTTGTGTGTTTGCTCGTGTGTGTTTGTTTGTGTTTGTGTATATGTTTTCGCTCCGTTGCAAAATTTAACATAAACAAAAACTACATATGTTTAATTGCAGTTTATTATCCAGAATCCAGAGTGCGATCATTTATTGTTGCCCTGTTATTGAGTGTAAAAGATTGTGTGCATGTGTGTGTTTGCGTGTGTGTACACATAATTTTTGTCCTTTTGTACGTATTTAACATGACAAAGAATAAAAACCAAAAAAAGGCCCTTGGCCAAAAGAAGGCGATCCCTGCCAATAGATTAAACGTCGTCACAAATACAGCAACAATGCCACCTTCAACTCTGACGCCGCCAGCGACACCTCCCGCTTTTTCCTACGCGAACTTGAACTATAGAAAGAATACCAACAACATTAACAATGATCTAAATGAAATTCAACTACGCAAGTCGTGGGGTGAGTGTTTGTTTACAGACATTTTCTACAGACAATTCCATACATGTGTATAAAATATGAATTTAAAATATCCTTAGAACGCGAACTAATTGGGTGCTTTCTGCTTAAAATGACTGACAAACAAGTGGTAAGTGCTCGGAGCCGTTGGTATGTGGACAAGTGTACGCTGCGGAAGGAATTTAATCAACATATATTTGCGGAACCGAATTTCACTGAACTCCGCATCAAGCTTTCTCTAAATGGACCCTTTAATGTAAGTAATGGAACACACAGAAATAACTAAAGCTAGGTTAGGTTCAAATTAGTTAGTCGGAGTTTGTGCTCGATATGTTTATAAAACTTGTGAAATGTCACACTTTAAAAAAATTTGCTACACGTTCGACAAAGCATTTCGTAGACCATTAAGTAGAGTGATAAGAAGTAGGAGTCGTCACAACTGCCGCCTGTTATCTGGTATTTTGAAACCTGGACTGACTCCATATAGCGCACATGAGAACTACTTAGCTTCCAGTTAAGTGTAGTATTTTAATATTAGAAACCAGAATAATTTGACCCTGTATTCACAAAGCGAATAGGGGTTTGTTAGGTTTATAAGAAGTCAATGTGGATAACATGCAAACGAAGGCGTTGCCGACTTCATTAAGTATATAATCTTGATTAGCATTAACAGTAGAGACGATAAGGCAATGTCTGTATGTCTATATGAGCACATTGTTCCAGAAAGTATTAGAACTGAAGCCACCAAATTTGGAATGATAGTCGCTGTATTTGTCCAGCAGATCAAGCGCAACTTGTAAGAAATTGGTATTTTTATAACAATCTAACTTAGAAAATGCTGGAGCTCTCGTGAATAAATGACTTACTATCTAATTGGTTCCATAATAACTATCCGTATCAATTCCGGATCAGATGGATATATCTACAGCTGTAGCATGTAGCATGAAAATTGCTTATTTGTATGAACACATGCGCACTGGAATTAGTACGGGGGGTTGCCTTACCAACTAGTTTTATATTTCCTTTGTACTGATCGTTGTAAAGAATTTTACTTTGTTTTAAGTTCAGTGCTGTCATATGTATATGGTTTGTTGGCAGAATTGATAAGGGGATACAAGTATGTACGAAAGTTCTAGAAGTTTTTAGTAAGTTATGTTCGTTCAAAATCTAATTTAAAAAAAAATAATTTTTATGTTTTATTTTAAACAGGAGATTTATCATTATTAAATTCCTTACCTGAACGTGGGTAGCTGTTATTAAACTGCTAAATCTTCGAAAAACAAGCAGTACACGTAACGTCTGTTATTCTCAGCTGGCTATTTTGCTTGCTCTCTCTTTTCCACTATCCGTCGGCGTCTACTACCGCAGTATAAATTCATTAGTCATAGACACAGATGTTTGAAGTCGATTGGGTTTTTACTACATGGGATTATAGTAGTAATGCACATGCTTACATATCTTATTACGGGTTTTCACCAAATTCACCAAATCTCATTGAATTATTAAAAATGAAAATGCATTCTGGTTATTATATTCCAGATATATAATAAAAATGAATTCATATCAAATTTATCAAAATTTTAGAACTCAGTGAAAATTTAATGTGGAGCATTGCTCACATAAAACCTTTTTTTTTTCCTATTAAACAAAATAAAAAATCGTGATAAAATTCAAACTATTTCAAACTATTATAACTAACAACCCTTTCTATAGGGTTTTCGGTATAATCTTTTGACACAATGGGTTCCACTTTGTTTATTATCATTTGTTTTTAAGAACACTTGAATAATTCAGAATTTGCACATAATACAACTGTCGTTTGATAAAAACTAAAACCGCAAGAGATTGCTATTCATATTTATGCGCATACATATATACGTTGTTTATATGTGAATTTTATAAAAAAATTTGTGGTCTTTTATTTACAGATCGGCACACTGCTACAGCGAACAAACTTCTTGATGAACACTCCTCGCGGCGACTCGAATTACCGTATCAAGAGCTTGTCTTTGATGGAGTTTCGAAGGGAGAAGTACAATGCTTTGGATGAGAAGCAACGACAAAACGATCTTGCTGCTGTCAGCAATGTAACCGACGCTGAGCTCGAGGGTCCAATAACCCAAAGTATATATTTTATTATATGATTATTCGATGGAATACCACACATTCAACTTTCCCGCTTAAACTAATTTTATTGAAACATTTCATGATGTTTATTTTCTTATTGATTATTACTATTTCCTTTTTTTATTGAAGAATATGTTTTGGATAAAACGGCCGTTTCGGTACCCATAAAATATCAAAAGACCCAAGAGCAGCAGCGTAACGTGGACTTTGAGCTAAGTTCGATGGGTTGCTACATTTGTCAGTGCAATTTCGATAGCATTGAGAAGTACGAGGAGCACATCGAATACCATGGTGATGAGTCGGATTTTGAATCGTTGCAACAGATGACAAAGTAGTAAGTTCCATCAATAGAGTTCCAACAAAGTGTCACAAGTTCGCCATCTGTTATGAATTACTCCATACTATGTATTCATATTTTTGATTACGAATAAATTGATAGGTCACGTAAATTGGGTTTGCAGATTCGTGATATTTGCACAAAAGTTGCTAAAGCATAGCATTACACATAGCGTGGACGAAGGATATTTTAGGTTCTGGTTAACTCAGCTATTATTATTAATTTTTAAGTACTTTTCCTGGTTTCAATAGGATGGTGATTACTTGACTTTGTACACAGTAGAATTGTAGATTGTTCCAATAGTGGTTGATTTCGATATTTCAGGTTACTAATCTATTTTTTGCCTCTTGCAGTGCCAAACCAATGCTGACATTATCTTACCAGACATGCGTGGATAGCCATTATTTTGGTTTTACGCTGCAAACACATCTTAAGGATCTGATGATTGAGAAGTTCATCATTGTACAGTCCAGGCAGTTCTACTATGTGTACAATAACCGTCTACCGGTTGTGGTATCATCCAGTGGACAGCTTCTCTTCTTTGTGGACTCTCACGTCTTTATGATCCTGCGGGAACAGCCGATTGTTATTGGATATAGCCAAATGGTAAACGGACAACGCCAACATTATGTGGAACAGCATCATTTTATGAGAACCGAGGCGTTGCCCAAGGCTAGCTTCAATGTGAATCCGTATCGATTGTCGAGCAGTAAACTATTCCGTGGCGGACGTCTGGAACCTGCAATACCGCCACCAGCTGTGGTATCGGCCTTGAAACGGGACACAAGCGATGCTCAAGTGCGCTTGGCAGAGTACAACAAGGAGTATCGCAACTATTGCGAACTTGGACGTGAGTTCACGCAACAGAATCTATATGGAACGCTTCGTACGTTATTGCAAGTGGAGGATATTGAACGGTTGCAATGCTATGTGGCACTCAAGCAGTCCAAAATGGAGCTGCATCAGTTTGGCAAGGAGTTGTCCGTCAAGCTGCAGCCCAATTCACGAAACATAAGTGCCGAAGATGTTCTGTCGCCAGGCGACGATGTGCTTATTATAAACGAGCGTAGCAGCAATTGTGGAGCAGTGGAATCGGGAAAAGCGAATAGTTTGCGTCAAATGTTGGATAATAATAGTGTTGTTTTGGATTTGGCGCTTAAGGATTTCGATGCGCTCGTCCAGTGGGGCCACAAAGTGAACGAGCAGTTCGGAGCACCGGAAAAGGAGCGACGCGAGCCGCGCGTTTACTTTGCCCGCATCCTGGGCGTATCGACGCAGCGCGTCAACATTACCTGCGATCGCCATTTGCCCGACAATACAACATTTGCACTGCTTTTTCGTCCCGTCCGTGCCGTTCTGCGTTATCAATATCGTGCCCTTCATCAGCTGAAACTCACGACTGCGGAGCATGTCCAGCGTTTGCTGTTTCCCTCCGATGTGGCCTGGCAATCGGTGACCCATGGCGCTTTGTGTCTAAACAATGAGGATATTGGACGTAACCCAGAGCAGCAGCAGGCTGTCCAACAGATAGCGCTATGTGAGAAGCTGCCAGCACCTTACATTGTCTTCGGGCCACCCGGCACGGGTAAAACGGCAACGATTTGCGAAGCTATCTATCAGCTGTATGTACGTCGTCCGGAGACCCATATACTTGTCTTGGCTGGCTCGAATACGGCCTGTGATGAGATTGCCTTGCGCCTGTTGCGCTCCATATCAAAGGTGCCCAGTCAACCACGTCCGCTGACCCGCATCTTTGCCGCCAGCTGCGATCGTCGCATCGACAACATTGATGATCTGCTGCTGGAGTACTCCAATATGTATTCTTTGCACTTTTATCCGGATGTGCAGACGGTGCACAATTATCGCATTGTGGTGTGTACCCTGAGTTTGGCCGGAAAATTGTCGACTGGAGGATTTGGGCGTGATGAGGATAAAAAGAGCGTATTCTCCCATGTGTTTGTAGACGAAGCAGCCGCCTCAACGGAGGCCGAAGTGCTTATGGGAATTACCTGTACTATAGCACCGTCAACAAATCTAATACTCTCCGGTGATCATAAGCAGCTTGGTCCTGTATTACAATCCCATCGAGCCGGAGATTGGGGGCTGGGTGTATCCCTTTTTGAGCGTCTGCTGCGACGTGAATGCTATCGCCTGGACGAAAATGGTGCCTACAATGTGGCCGTCCAAACGCGACTGCGACGTAACTATCGTTCCCATCCCGAAATTGTCTCGCTTTACAGTGATCTCTACTATAAAAGCGAGCTCAAGGCGGAGGCTGCACTTGGTAAATCATACTTCATTATTCTTTACTGTACTCTCGCTTAATTCTTATTATTTACAGAAAACGTGACAAAGGCTAAAAACTGGTTTCACACGCCGAATGAAAACTTTCCCATTATGTTCCATTCGGTCTTTGGTACAACATCGAACTCCAAAAGTTCATTAAGGTACGTTTTGAATACATATTGAATGAATTGTTAAACTATAGAATGATATATATTCTCAAATTTGCAGTCTGTGCAACAACAAGGAAATTGATGTAGTTATGGACTATGTGAAGGATCTTATGCACTTTGGCATTAATGGAGAGAAATTGACACAAACGGATATTGGCATTATATCGCCATATAAGAATCAGTATCAACGCATCCAGGAGCAGCTCAACATGCGCAACTGGCATCAAATCGATTGTGGCTCTGTTGAACTGTTTCAGGGCAAGGAGAAGCAGATCATAATTGTTTCCTTTGTGCGTTCATTTACTGAGAAACTTGGCTTTCTCAACAATAGCCGGGTAAGTCGATAGTCCTTAGAATGGGATTAAGGGAGAATTAATCTATGCACGGCTTAAACCTTACAGCGTTTGAACGTTCTACTCTCACGTCCGATGTCGTTGCTAATCCTGATTGGTAATCCACGTACGCTTAGCAAGAATGAGGAATTTCGTCATATCATTGATATGTGCCGGGATCGAAAGACACTCGTCGGTTCGCCCTATTATCCGGATGATAATAAGACGAGCGAGGCGAATGGCGGTGCCCCTGTAATTCCGACGCGTTCAAATGGTCAAGTTACCAATCGTGGCCTCGAGGAGATGCCTGTGCAGACGCAAACGCAAATGCAAACGCAGTCGCCGGCTTTGGGAAATTCATTCAAGCGAAGTAATAATCGTTGTCATAATTATCAATATCACCAAAATCATCATCATCACCACCATTCCCATTACCAAAGAAACCAAAGTAATCGTGAGAATGATCATAAATGCATGTTTACAAATGCTTGTGCCGAATCTATAGCATATCGATTGATTCGTTAAGGGATTAGGATTATGAGTGGGTCAGAGATCGCTAGATCAATTCGCCTGATCGCTGTCTCTCTTCCTTACATATGTCCGCTACATGCATTTTAGAAGTTTTCAAGACCGTTCAAAAACTAGTTATCCTAACCACATTCAATGAGACCGATGTACAGTTTTAAATCCAAGTCAAATTCGCCAGCAGCAAGTCAGATAGAGAGCAGCAATTACAGTACATTCAGTTGTAAATATTCCAAAAATAACCGACCCATTTTTACAATAAATTGGCATTCGCATCTTTTGATCAACGAAACTATCAAAATCATGCATCGAATATACATTTAAAAATTTATGTATTTGTCATCCATTTTCACGATTCTCTGGTGGTTAACTTGGTGTCTATTTGTTTGTATTTGCTAAATATTTAAATATTTCCATTTATATTACCGTTATCACGTTTAGCTCCAATACCAAAGAAAATTCAATTATCTACTGCCACAAAGATGATCTATAATAAAGAAGAGTTATTAAAGCTTGGAAATCACTCAAATCATGCCAAGAAGACGGAGCTGGATAAACTATTTGATGAATTACCAAGTGTGCCGCGTTATGTAGACAATGAATCGGAGGCAGTGCGATCAATCAAGGCAGATATGCAGGGACTTTCCATCAAGGATAAGCACAACCTTCCTGGCATACCGAATCCAACCACACCGAAGTCCAATCCAGTGGTTATATCCAAATCGGTTACAGTTAACAATTTGAATGCAGACATGCAGAATTACTTAAAGGAAAAAATGCGTACTTCACCATACTGCGCTCCAAAAGCTACTCCATCGCATACGCTGTCAAGAAAAAATTCGATTGATGTTGCTGCAGAGGCGGTTAATCTAAACTTTGCTCCAAGTGCACCTCCAGCCAGTCCAAGAATTCTCCGTCCTACTCAGTATAACTTCATTCCGATGGGTAGCTCACGATTTGAGAGCGTGCGATCAAGTGTCAATTATGAGACGCATATTCCGAATACAAAAACGACTTCGAGTTCGAATTTGAATTCAACTGGTTTGAAGGATGAATACAGACGACCGCCGCCATTCTATGGCCAGAGAGTCACATGGGAACAACCTGGTTCGTGGTCACAGCCGCAACAGCCAAGGCCCATTCCAAAGCCAGAACCTAAGAAAAAAAGCAATTGTGTTATTTCATAATTGCATAGCATATATATGTATATATAAATATATATATATATATATATATATATATATATAGTTAATATATATATATATATATATATATATATATATATATATATATATATTATATATGTATGTATATATTTTGTAGTAACAGCTACAATTATGAGGACTACTCCGTGACCATTCATGTCTCAGTGTTATCCTCTTTTGACCTTGCTGTTTTGAGAACACGTTGTTGCAAATGATACAGCCAAATTTTTGAAAATTGGTTGCCTTTTTTGCATTATATTTCAAACAGCAAAAAAATGTAATATAATGCGATTCGTAATTTGTAGATTGAAATGAGACCACTGTGGGAATACAGCTCGCTTGAATCCACTATTTACGAATTGAGATGGATGTTTTTCATTTAATTTTATGGATCCCCATGGAAATGTCGGTCATCTGTGGTCATGCGCTAATCCATCACAATACATTGTTTGAATGGAATATTTAAAAGACAGCAAGTTTGCATTGCGAATTTGTGTATTTAATGAGATTTTTGATCAAATCTTAATATTAACATTATTAATAATGTCAAAATTACCAGAAATGGTCCTTTAAAAACTTCGTGTATTTCATACGTTAGTTGTATTTCATCAATTTATGAATATTATTAATCACCAACAAAACTGATGTAATTGAAAATGATTGGAAACATAATTTCTCTTTATAGTTATCGAATAAATAATATAAACAGCTACAACAAAAATCTATTATATTGAATTACTAAATAAATATACAGAATAAGATTTCGTTATTCCTTTGTACAATTTTAGTATGCTCTAGCAATTCCATATAACAAAGTCGGCCTTTAACAATTTTTGATACATACTAAAGTACACACATCCAACAATTTTCGAGTATTAGTGTCAATAATATTTAAAACTAACTCAAGACATTTGTGTAAATTATCGTAACATTTTGAAATTAAAAAGATTGGTCGCATTAAGATCGATATTGAAATTCGAAGTATGAGCACAAGAAATAAACAAATCGTATCAGATATGATTGTTACACCACGAGGAAACAGATTGGCGACGCCGCTATCATCACACAGGACCGGAGCACGACAGCGCATCGGCGGCGATGGCGATGGTGGCACCGCTATCTGCAAGACTAGTGCTACTGTTTCCTCAGCCTCGAGCCGGCTAAATGGACCTGGACGTCAGGAGAAGCACACTATTGCCTCAACGTTGCGGGCAGCCAGCATTCGCAACAAGGCATTGGGTCAAAAAGCAATTAGTCCTCGCAAGGTACGACCAACGTCGAGTGTTAATGGCGACAAGAAGATTTCGGAAAAAATAAACGCGATTCCAGCTACAAAGCAGACGGATCGTGAGTGGACGCACCGTAAGTCTGCTGGAGGTGCTTCAATGCTCCAGATTGAGGAAGTTCAAATTGACATAAAGGAGAATAAATCTGGCAAAAGGTTGGCTGACAAAAGTGTTCAGACAGATGAGGGGGAATTAATAAATCGCGAGCTGCTCATTGGGGATGTTCAATTATTGATGCCATCGGCGCAGATTTCTAATCACGTTGATGAACTACGCTGGGAGAATCAGAGCAAATTGCAGCGGGAGTCGAAACGAAAGTTTGCGTCTTACGAACACGACGAGGAGCAGCACTTGGATGAGCTTAAGGAATTTATGGAACGCAGCTATGTGACACGACGTATTCCAAAGAAGCAGCCCATTCTGGTCAACTATGAGCCTCATCAATATAGAAACGTATTTAAATACATGGACGAATGCTTTACACGTGAAATTCCAAAAGCCGAGTCTATTACGAACATACAGGATCGCATCAAGCGAAAGGAACAAGAACTCATGAACATGTTTAATGACGTAGACGTAGAAGAAAGATCAGAATCAGATTCCGAATGAAATTTAAACAGTAACGTGTCTCTTAGCTTGCATACTACACTCTCGTATGTGAATTCACAAATAAAAGTTATTTAAATACTGAAATTATAATTATTTATTGCGCTCATTAATATGGAAAATTTAAAATTTGGAGCCAATAAAATTGAGATGGGCTTGGCGCTGTTATCGATAACGATAGCTCTGCAATCTGTGTGCACACACTGGAAATCTTTGTACACACTGTTTATGAGTAGGCTTGCCGGTTGTACCCGGCCAAATAAATAATTATTAGTTTTTAACAATCTAGGCAACCATTTAAATGTCAATGTTACTGTACAGGGAGTCTCTGACTAACACACACACAAATTATTGGCGCGGGCATCTGAAGCCCATCGTCTATGAAGTAGTATATTCACCTACGACTACAAATACAAAGTAAATAAAGTGAGTAAGTTGCATTTTTATATAGAATGACGTGAATCACATGCTTACGTTAACAATTCCATCCAGCAGAAAATGACACAAAAGGTAACCAAGTTGGCACTTTCAAGTCGTTTAATGGTCTTTGCAGTGCAACTGGTGGCCAACTGGTTGGTAAAGGATCATGAACCTGATGTCTTTCGGATGCCGATACCACCACAAGAACACACAAAGGGACCTATGCCATGGCTGGACAAAGTGGTGGTGGGTTGCCTCAGTGGATTACGGCATTGGGATGGCGAATACTTTCTGCACATTGCAAACAACTTGTATACGTACGAGAACACGTTGGCCTTCTATCCATTGTATCCTGCCATGGTCCGGTATCTGGCAATGGCGTGCCAAAGTTTATATTTCCCGCTGTCACTGCAATCCCTGACTCTGGTCGTAGCTGTTGCATTGAATATGTGGCTCTTTTGCAAGGCAACTAATCTGCTTTATCAACTGACACAACGGATATTCAACGATTTGAATAAGAGCTGGAATGCTGCGCTTATCTTTTGCTTCAATCCAGCAAGCATATTCTTTACCGCCGCCTACTCGGAGGCATGTTTTGCGTATGCTAGCTTTTATCTGATGCTGGAATGCGTGCGACCCCATCAGCAATTCCACTATATACGCATTTGTGGCAGCCTGACTGCATGTATTCTCTGCCGCTCAAATGGTCTAATCGCATTGGGTTTCCCATTGTATTTCTTTGTCCGCCACATTCTGTTAACCACAAATGCCAACCACTGTCAGAAAATTATCAAGATGTCTTTGACATTGCTGATACCGCTGGTAATCCTGCATGCCTATTATTTCTACATCTATCGCCTGTTCTGCTTGCCTACCGTTAAAGTACACCATCCGAAACATGTGGAGGATTATGCAAACGAGCGAAACTATCTTCTAGCCGGCCAAGGACCGGATGGATCGCCGTGGTGCCAGTATACATTGCCCTTTCCCTACAACTATGTGCAATCGAACTATTGGAACGTTGGCTTCTTGCGTTACTATCAATGGAAGCAGCTGCCCAATTTCTTATTAGCCCTCCCCATGCTGCTTTTTATGCACTGGCATTGCTGTGATTATTTGTGGTTCTTTGTCACAAAGAGTTGGGCTCAGGTCACCGGTTGGAGGGATATACTAAAAGCACAAAAGGCATTACCATTTGTCCTCCACGGAGCGTTCTTAACTATTGTCTGTGCCCTTTTCGTACACATACAGGTGTCAACGCGTCTATTAGCATCAGCTACGCCCATTTTCTATTGGTTTGCTGCAGATCATATGCCAAAATCCCTGGGCAAGCTTTCGTTGCGAACCAAGGCGGGTGCTCTCTTCATCTGGTGCACTTCATACTGCGCGTTTGGCACAATTCTGTTCTGCAATAACTATCCCTGGACATGAACTCGACTATAGTGTATAATATGACGATGACATCAGCAATTGGTTGCCAAAGAGACTGCATTAGAATTAAATTAGTATGTAAATGTTTTAGACGTGTTGCACGCGGTAATGTTGAACACCAATAATCAGAAGCGATAGCAAAATAAAAACATTTAATAAATACTAGATTGTGTTGCCAGTATATCTCTTCGGGTTTTCTACTTCAACCAGTCATCAATTCCTTTCCGATAATCTTTTTTTTTGAGTTACTTAGCTTTTTGTACGATTAGGGCAAAATTATACAAGTATTGCAAATGATTTGATTTAGTTCTTTTTTAATGTTTTTTTCTTGTTATTTTTTCCTGTTTATATGGCCAAAGAGCCTACCATCACATTATTGCACAGGAACTGACATATGTATGAAGCTAAATTTGAAAACGTTTGTTTTTGCGCTCACACTTATCGATAAATGCATTGCTAACAGCTGTGACTATCGATAAGCATATTGATATTTTTTTGTTCTAAGGAAAACAAAGAATTTCGACGATATAAATATTGTGTTAAAAAGCAAAAAAATGGAGCAGCTTTCGGGTGTTATGATAATCATCATAATTGGCGGCGGTGTGCTGACCTGTGTGCTGCTCTTCATCTTTGCCAAGCGCCAAATAATGCGATTTACGCTGCGAAGTCGCCGCGGTCCGCATGTTCCAGTGGGAACCGATGCCAAGAAGGCGCTACGCCGTGAAATTGAGCGTCGACTGGACTGCATACAAAAAATAGCACAGGAACCAAAGTTACTGTGGACGGATACAGACAAGTATATTGTGCAGCCGGAACATGAGACTGAGCTGCCACCCTACTATTACCGCATGAAGGCAGTGGACGATGTCAAATTGCTCGAATCAGAAATTGCACGTGCAGATGGAAGCACACGACATGCTCATGAAAGTCTACGCGCCTTTCTGCTCACCACTCTATCAGTTACTCTCAATGGAACAGGCCAGCGCATAATACATCAGTTCTGTGACACATACGAGCACGCTCGGCACGATCCCAATGAGTTTGGCAAGGATGAGTACGGGGCGTATCATCATTTGCTGCTGAAACTACTGGAAGCGTAAGTCAAAATAAAAATGAATCCTTTGCAATGACATAAATATGTCTTTCTTTCCGGCAGTGCCAAGCAGCTGAAAAATTATAACTCTAGGAAGGCGTCACCAGCACGAACACCTAGAAAGCAAAAAATGCACTCGCTGTTGGATCCGGCACGGCTGCGACCACCGCCGGCAGTGGAGCCAGCCAGTAGTGAACTGACAGCAGGTCAACATGCCAAGGTTAACATGACACTGGGCCTGCATGGTGACGAAATGGTGGCCGCCGAGCTGGCAACTAATCCTCTGCATTTACAAGCTCCGGCTGAGCGCGATCTCATCATACGCAACCGTATTAAAACACCCACGCTTGATGATATAGTTGCCGATGCGATAGAACAACCGCAGTGCGGTGATAGTGCCGTCAACAATGCTGAAAACGAAATAATGAGTATCTCATCCGTTCAGCTACAACGCAACTCTAGTGTAGTATAAAATTAACTAACGTTAAGTACATAATTTAATTTAGATTTAGTCAATCTTCTTTACGACTCTTTACATCTTCACTTTTTACACTTATCCTTGGACTCTTTCTCTGCCTTGCGCTTCTTTTCATCCTCTGCGCACTTGTCCATCATTTGAGAAAATATAACCAAATCTAAAAGGCGGCAAGAGTATCCCGTTTCGTTATCATACCAGCAAATAAGCTTGACAAAATTATCATTTAACGCTATACACGCTTTGGCATCGAAAACCGAAGCGTAATGTGAACCATTGAAATCGGATGAGACGACATCATCCTCTGTGTAACCGAGTATACCCTTCAAGTCATCTTTGGAAGCCTCCTTGACAACCTCTTTAATTTGATCCATTTTGGCGCCGCAGCCGAGACGACATGTGAGATCTACCACGGAAACATTTGGAACGGGCACCCGAAAAGCCATTCCCGTAAGTTTCCCATTTAGATCGGGTATTACCTTGCCAACAGCCTTAGCAGCACCCGTGGTAGCTGGTATAATGTTGATCATACCGCTTCGCCCATCACGCCACACCTTTTTGCTGGCACCATCGAGTATCATTTGGGTGGAGGTACACGCATGAACGGTCGTCATCAGACCCTCAACGATTTCGAAATTTTCATGTACAACTTTGGCCACTGGAGCCAGGCAATTGGTAGTACAGGATGCATTTGATATGATTTTCATATCTGGTTTATACTTGTCCAGGTTAACACCACAGACGAACATTGGCGCATCCGCTGACGGTGCCGATATGACCACTTTCTTGGCACCCGCATCCAGATGATCCTGACATGCCTTCATCGTGGTGAATTTGCCTGTGCACTCGACTACTGTGTGGACACACTTGTCGCCCCAGGCGAGTTTTTTGGGGTCCGTTTCATTGGATACCTGAATTTTCTTGCCATTTATCGTAAGCTTGTCGCCTTCGAGTGAGATCTTTTGATTGAATATGCCGTGTGTGGAGTCAAACCGGAGCATGTAAGCCATATATTTGGGATCCATCGAAGGATCGTTGATGGCCAGTACATGAACGTCCTTCCGCCTCATCGCTTCACGCAGAAATATACGTCCGATGCGACCAAAGCCGTTTATACCAATTCCAGTCATCCTTATACCTTTTTATTTAGGCTAAGACGAACAATTTCTATTAACCAAGTTTAAAAAAATCAGAAAAGCTGTTAACAATCGTTTCGAATTTCGAATCGCGTTATTATAATCCTTAAAAATCGTTTTACAAAGCAGATACAATTATCTAAAATAGTTTTAATAGTATTTTTTTTTATTCAATACATACGACAAAGGTCCGAAATTTTTGATAAGTAAGTGAACGATATATATTGTTTTATATTAATTTTAAATTTTGGTGTGTTTCGTTTTTGAGAGTTTCAAAATGAGTAAGCTGGTAAAACAAAAGTAAATTTCATTTGGAAATAGTAAAGAACTGTCAAATTATATATTTTCTATTTCGTTTATTTCTTTTTGCAATTCATTTAATCAGTTATTTTTAAATATTTATTGAATTGTATATTAACAGAAAAACTTACTTATTAAGTGTTCAAAAATTTGTTTTTATTTATTTCTTAAATTTTTACAAAGAGTTAGATAAATTTTCGCTTCGACTTAAATTCAACTAATTTTAAATATAAATTTTTAAAGTAAATTATACAATTAGTTATAGGCTATAAATCGTAATCTCCGAAATGGCCATTATTGTTAACAGTTAGACAGTTTCTATTAGCTGAATGCTTTTTTTCCAGACTCAAAAATGATGTGTGTGAATTTGGTTTACAAATCATAGAAAACAATCAATAATGTCTTATTTAAGTAAATTAAAGCTCAATAAAATTCGGAAATTAATGTTGTGTAATATTTTTCATGCTGCTGACTTTGTTATTTCGAGTATGAGTTAATCAGTGGTTAATTTAAAGCATATAAAAGTGGAAGTTATCCGCTATGTTATTCTTTACTTAATTTAAAAGTTTGAACTTTAAATGAGTCAGCAAACAAAAATGAATATTTGCTAACATTTACTCAATTTAAAGGCAAATTTAAAGAGTGGAAAGTAAAAATAGAACACAAATCAAGCTGCAAGTCGTAAAACTGTCTTAGGTTGAAGAGGGTGAGGGTATGGCGGCGGATAAGAAGGAGTATGAGGAGTGGTAGTCGCAGCAGTATTTTCAGTACTTTTGTTGCTGTTGCAGCAGCACACGCATAATTAACTAGACTAGAAGAAGCAGAATGGCAAAATGGATAAATGATTTGAATAAATAGCCAAACTGAAGTACATTACCTATCTGCCATAAAAGGACGCTGGCGCCAAGTAAAGTTCAATTTATATGGATAAAGGGTATTTCAAAATCGTTGCTTGTGTAATCAAAACCGAATTTGGCAAAGAATTTTAGTGCTGAGCCATTGCAGGAGAGCAGAGTATTCTTAGCTGCCTGCTTTCTTTATGCTTGTAAATCAATCGACTGCGGCCAGCTAGCAGACAAGCAGGATAAGAGACAGACTAAAAGGCGGGTTGAAATGCGGGCTAAGAACCAGGCTGGCAAGTCATGACTACAAATAAGTATTCCAACAAAATGCAAATGTGAATTCACAGGACGCACAAAGCAACAGCAACAACAACATCAACGACAATAAAGCAACAAAACACATCACAACACAGCACAGTGAAATCAGCTGCGTCTGTGCCCAGGGCGTCATTACTCACCTTTGTCTGTTTGCTACTGCTGCTTCACGACCCTTGTCCCTCGTCCCTCGTCTCACGTGTGCCCTTCTGAAGTCTCTGAGCACTGAGCATTTTTTATACAATTCCCCTGAGGCAAAGGGGGTTAGGATGTTTGGGTATACCATTTTATACTCCTTGTAGTACTTCCTCCTTACGACGCCTGGCTCGCAAACATTTAAATTGAAGTTTTGCGTGTCCCACTTGATGTGTTGGCCAAATGCCATATTTGCAAATGGAACCTTTACCACTTAAGTACTTATATAGATTGTCAACCTCAGAAGCTATTCGAAATGGAAATGTGTTGCAACATTTCAAACTGTTGCAGCAACATGTGGCCAGCAAATCGGACTAAAAATAAATTTAAAACAAAACAAAAAAAATACACGACACCCACACAGCGCAACTTTTTCTCTCACTTTCTCACCATATTTCTCTCCCTGGCTTAACTGTTGCTCTCCTGACAAGCTCTTGGCTGTGGTGAGTTTCGACCCGGACGAGGCAAACGGTTTTCGCTGATTACGAAATTGTTTAGAGTTTCGTTGCCTTTGCTGGAGTTTGAAGTATGTGCATATTATATTCATATTTGTATTTCGAACTTTGTATTTTGTAAATTGGAAACCGCATTCTATTTAGGCTTTTGCGTCTGTTGCTGATCACAAACTTGGTCTAAATGCAAATTGAAACTGTTGTCAGCAGACGAGCCGAAGCAAGTTATAACAATTGAAATCGTGACAGTTAGTTCAATCCAAAGCGGAAGCGGAAATTCATTGCAACTGCCATGCAACCTTATTGTACTGACTTATTTTCTCTTATTCTTTTCACTGCTAACATTTTCTTCTTTTTTCTACCATTTCATCTGTATTGTGTTGTTGAAATTATGCGCAAAACTTTAAAATTGAAACTGCAGTGACAGTGCCAAGTTTCGCAATAAAAAAGTGTACACGAAATGCACAAATAATGCATAAAAGCTACAGCCAATGTTAAACTCAAGCAACTTTCGTGTTTCCTTCGAAAGTAATACATTTAGTTACAGTCCTAACGATGAATGAACGAAGAAATTGAAAAATGTCTCATGAATGTCAATAATTTTATAAGTTCCCATAAGTTATTAAAACTTAAATATCCATGAATTATTAAAAACCTTAATATTCACGAACTATTAAAAAACTAAATATTTTATTTTTATTGAAGATTATTATGGTTGTTAATTTGTTATTTGGGTAATCTAAAATTAACTAACATTTTGTATTAGATTATATTTGGTAATTTGTGTTCTAGTAGTTACTTAAACTAGATACTCTCATAGATAAATAAATATTTACTTATTATAATATAAACCGGTTTTTTAAATTTAAGTAAATAATTTAAAAAACTTACACATTTTATAATAGTTTGTTTTTTTTTATAACATTTACGTCTAACTGAGACCTCATATAACATAAATTTACACATTTGTTTATCATTAAATGTGGCTCGAGGGTCTCTTAACAATGTATTTATGTGCCACTTGTTGTGGCTACATAAATAAGCAAGCACCATAAATAGGAGCACTTTAAGAGCCAATAACATTAAAGCCATGCCCAAAGCACATAAGCCAAATGACAGCAGCCGCATCCACAAGTAAATAAAGACAAAATGCGTGGATATTTAAGTTGTCAGCAAATTTCGTAACATCCTTTGACAATTGCAAATTGTTTTTGGTAAGCAAGTGTGGCAACAACTTAGCAGCTGTCGACAGAAAAGCCATGTCCATAATCACATCACTCGGAAAAGTGTTCACGTAAAAATATCCTCGGAGAGCATAGTGACATCAGCTTTGTACCTCTTTATATTCAGTTTCCATTGTGATCTGCAGTGAGTAAGTGATAAATTTAAATTCGATGTAACTACAAAACAATTAAAGATGCATTAACCAATTAGTTGCCACGATGAACAGATAAACAAGAGCTATGTTGGTATTGGCTTTAAGAACGATAGAACTCGTACTTTACAAAATTTCGGCATTTTATGCCATTTAATTCGATAATGAGTGAAATCATTATGCTGAAAGTGGGACAATTTAAAAAGTTAACAAGTAATTTCTAATTTCTCCAAATTTTGGTAAGCTTAGTTTGGTCTCAAGATCAGCGGTGCGCATTAACTATTGTGCCTCAGATACCATCTTCGGGTACTTGACTTGGAAAATTCTGATCTTGGACAGGTGGGACTTGGCGGTAATACCGTACACTTGTCAACCATATCATCAGTTGGGGCAATGATGCTATTAATAATGAATACCTAGTTTTCCATCGTGTGTCTACTTTTTTTTTAAGTTAAGATTTCTATCCAAGTTAACACCTAGAAATTTCTACCCTTGGGTATGGTTCTTTATATGTTGTTGAAGACCTACTACTTTGCCTTGCTAGAAGGTATCAATGATCTATTGTCAGCAGTCCTCTTACAGAATAGCTCATTGTTCCACACCCGATCAAAAGCCTTCTTAATATTAAGATATACAGGCATAACATAATCCTTAGATTCAAATCCATTTATGAAGTTAACCACTTCAATTTACTTCAATTCAACACAAATATAACTATTTATAATGTTTACAGGAATCTTATAAACACAAGTTATAAGTGTTAAAGGAATATAGTTAATTAATTAGTTTTTCGATCAGGTAATTCAATGTTATTCAATCAGTAATTATGACGAAATTGCATAGGTCCATGTAAATTAAGACTCATAGTAAAAAAAGTATGAATTTGTTGTCAAAACAGATTAAACATAAAAGTATACAATAAAGATTAGGTTTAAATATGATAACAATTACGATAAGGATTACGATAACGATTGCAATGACGTTCAAGACAATGTCTACGATAATATGGTTCATATTCGCTGCATTATGCAATATCAACGGAGGCACTATTGTAAGCAGCAGCTGGTGGCATCAATTATTTGCAGTTTTGGCAAAAAAAAGAACTCAAATGCAGCTTTTAAATGAGAACATTAAAGTGCACACTAGAAATTGAATTGTCAGAGACAAGTGTGGAGTAGGAGCAATGCCCGAGCACAAAGGGAGCAACTGCATCAAGAGTCACAGTTTGTAAAAGAGTGTACCCTTGCTACTGAGGGGAGCGAGGTGGGTGTAGAAGTCTCCAGCTGACAGCTAATTGTGCGCTCAACTGTTAGGCATCGAGACTGGTTACGAAATTAAATCAAAGGATATACTGCAAACTCGACCTACAGCGACCTACTTGAAAAATCCTATTCAATTCTTTGGGCACAATTCCATATAAATGCTCTGCTTTGCTTTGCATCGAGCTTCTGTTTTTGCCGCAGGCAACAGAAACTGGCATTGGTTTTACGGCCAATGCAGGCAAAAAGTGTAATAAAAAAGTGCTGGATAGCTTACCATAAACTGAAGATACCCTGTTAAACACACTAAATCACAACTTAACTACATAGAGTGTAAGCATTCTGCGAAACAGAATGAAAGAGTTTTATTGCCCTTATAAATAATATTTAAAATAATTAAACCCTTTTAGTCAATTAGAATTTTCAAGACAGTAAAACAATTTCAAATATGTTACTTAGTACCTAATCGAATATTTATTATATGTATTTTATATTAATTTGAATAACTGTATTAGGACAAACATTCCAAGCTCATGACAAATTTCCATTTCTTTCAGACAGGAAAAGAAATCAGAGTACTAACTGATTACAGGGTATTAAAACTGACTCAAGCTTTATGGCTGCCAAATCAAGGGCTTCAGTTTGAGTTTGAGTTGGTGAACTGAGCTGGACACAACCCAGCAGGTCTCTTTGACTAAAGTGTGTCATAGCATTTTGTGTCCCGATATAAGCGATATCTGAATTTGGCAAAGTTGTCTGGTTATGAAAAGGATTTTTGGTAGTAAACAAATTTAAGGCTACTTCAATAGGCTTTTCGATGGTCATATATTTAGAGAACGGTGTATTTCTGAGTGGTGGCAATTAGCAGGTGGATACTTTGCTGATTTATGAGCTGGTCACGTAAGAAATTGTTGAAAATTGAAATGCAATAAGGAAAAATAACAATCAATTTGTCTTGAGGCGAAGCAGCCGTAACCATTACATTGAAATATGTGATGTGATGTGCTGTGTTGACTTTGAATGCTCGTTTGGCATTGCAGTTCGATAAATGGAGCACACATACAAGTGTAAATTGTACAAGTTGAGCGCTGCGTACATGTAATGTCATAAGGGCCAAATGTCATGAAATTTCATTACTGGTTTCAGTGCACCAACAAAATTGTTCGAGCGCTGAGTTAAACTGTCAGCTAAACCAATTACATTTGCACGACACTGACAACAGCAACAAGAACAACAACAAACACAACAACTACAATACCAACAAACACAGCACAATTGCTGTTGCTGTTGCACGGAAACGGAAACCGCAGCAGCAGCGCTTGAAAAATGGTCGCACTAAGGAAATGACGTTGAAAAACTGTATAACAGAAGAGCAGCTGTAACAGTAATGAGCTGCAACTGAGAAGTTAAGGTGATTTATTCAATTCCCGACAATATTGAGCGCATAAACAACTCGGGACACTAACAAATAAACGAATAAAAATGATAATAAAAAAGGTCGCTCAAATGATTGACCTAAACAAACCCCAAACTCTCACACACAATTTTCCCGACTGTCAGAAACTCATTTATTATTTAAATATTATCAGACCAAAAAATTATAAATGGAAAAAAAACGACGAGGAAGAAGAACAGAGTTTGCTGCTTATTTGAAAAGTTTTTTAAAATTTTATTTTTTTTTTTGGGCAGCTGTCAATTTCAATGTGGGGAAAAGGCAGGGAATGCCACTTAGGTGGCAAAGTCGCGGACACTTGACGAAATTTGCTTGTATTGTGTACTGTGTGTCTGTTGTTGTATGTCTGGGTGTGTGGGTGTATTGTGTGTTAGCAAAAAAAATGAAAGGCATATAAAACTTTTAAAATTTTGTTGAAATAATTGTAAAGAAGTGAACAAAAGCACAATTCTGACTGACAAACTGAATGAATTACGAGTCTATTTTTATAGGGGATTTTAAGAAATTGGAGTCAGGACTGGTTCAATTTCAGCTTTATTTGTAGACACCGTTCTCTAAAAGGGGTTCGTCAGAAGCTTATATACAGTCAATAGAGTGATGTCTGTCAGTCCGTATAAACTCCTCAATCCCAGGAACTATAAGAGCCAGAGTCTATAAATTTAGTATGAACGCCCGTTTATACTGAACGGAAATCAAGTTAAACTTAAAAAAACTATTCTTTCTTGGAACATGGAAACTACTAGAGCTATCGTGAATTAGTTCACATATATGTATGGTACCATTATAACTACAACTATATAATTTATAGGTCTCATAGGTCAAATCGGTCGAAAATTCCGTATTTGTTCTTCTTTTACAGTCAACTCACACGAGTGTAGTCTTTTTTACTTGTTTTTAACAATGAAGGTATATTAATTAAAAATTGAGCATTACAATCTGGGCAAAAACTATTCAAGATTGCGACTCAGTTATCACGATTCACGATAAAGGTGATGAAAGAAAGATGAACAGTGAATAAAACTAAACGCATTAATAAATACCGTTTTTGTGCCAAAAAAGGAAAAATAAATGAGACGAGGACAAAATTTGTACAGTCAAGAATTTATGTCATGACATTTGCAGAGCCTTATCATTGCCCCTATATTCCCGCCATGGAAAGATCTTATTTACAGTGCATAAATAATTGTTTATGAGCACGTGCACAAGGCACAGAGACGACAATGGCTGCCCACATGCAAAATGAAGTCAAGTGGAAATGGTAGGGACTGTGGATGTGAACGGGAGGGCAACAAATGGTGCTCAGGAATATGAACTCTGCACTGTAAACGAGGAGCTGAACTAGGCTACGACATGGCACGATTGCTGACTTTGCGTGACCAAAGTGCAAGAGGTGATAAATAACACTAAAATGTAGACATCAACGTTACGAACCTAAAACTCCCAGTTGTATTGCCACTCTTAAGTTAGTCGTTTATTTTATAAACTTCATGAGACCAACATCAACGAAAACAAAAAACAATGTTGTTGACTTATTAGAGATGTGTTTTTGTTTAAACACGGTAAAATGATAAACAAATTCACTCTAAGCACTTTTGTTAATATTATTTTGTGACACGTTGGTAATTAAACCTTTTTATTAGAAATATTATGTTTTTAAATAAAATGCTGCACGAATATTTATTAAATGCAGTTAATTTGTATAGTTAATGCTTGAAAAGTTGATTTTCTCCGTAAGATAACTTGATTTTATTGGGTTAATTCAGTTTTGGGTATCTCAATGAACAATTGAACTTGCTCAAAAAATGTAACTTCAAATCTAAACTCTTTTATTTCTGCGTGTATTCAACGCCAAATAACATTTTCTTCGCTGCAGTTTAACACTTTTCTGTTTGTGTTTTATCTGCCGATTGTAGATGTGAAATGCAATTTTCCAGCTGTTGTGTCCTTCTCTTATTCTTTTGCGTATATGCTTAATCTAACTAACCTTTTGCATATGACAATACTCAGCCCGTTCCCCGTTGCCGCATCGCCCTATCCCCGTCTTCCTTTACCCTCTCTTCATCTCTCTTTGTCTGGCACAAGAGCAACCACAATATGCCACATGAAGCGCGATTTAGCTAGATATTTTTGTATGAATGGCAGCCCTTTTACCTCGTCCTTAGATAAACTACCTTGACTGCGTTTTGTCCTTGCTTTTGTTTATGTTTTCGTTGTGCAACAAGAGCTAAAAATACACATATTAATGTAAATATGCTGCTACAATAACAACGACGACTACAAAGCACTTTTAAGTATTATTTAAATAAGCGTCAGTGCGACATGAGGTTCTTAGACACACATATATCCCACAGATACACCTCCATATATACATACATAAATAAATGCATATACAAATGCACTTCTTAATTATGTAAAAACACCTTTGTCCGTTGCCTTGTCTTTCCACTTAGGTCATATCCATCTCCCTCTATTCTAAAAATACACCTTCGAATCAATAATTGGAAAAACTAATTAAGTTGCAATCCTTCAAGTTGGCTATGTCTCAAGGTCAACAAACTTTGGTCTTATGGACCATTTGAATGACATTTCTATGTATGTGTATGTGCGGAAGTGTGTATGTGTGTGTGTGTGTTTGTAAGTGGGTGACTATTTGTGCGTGTGTGAATAAGTGTTTTGAGAAATATAGTGGAAAATTAAACAAGGTCTTTTATTTAGTATATAATGTAATGAATGCAGTTTGAAATCTACTCTGAGTTTTATCAAGTTCTTTTCGGGCTTGATATTCTGACACATGTGACAGATAAATTCATATATTTGAAATCACTTGAAGCTCGATTTTAGCAAACACTCTTAATTAATAGGAAATAAAATCGCTTTTTTTTAACAAACATTTATAAATGTTTTGGAAAACTTATAAAAGCTTTGTTGCTTGGTTGATCTGCATTTCCAAACAGTCCTGTTTTTCTTGCTAAAAAATTTGTGAGTCACGTCATTGATTAAATATGTTAAATAGTTTTATTCTTTTAATTTTCTAACCAGTTACTTTGTTTACCTAAATTCAATAAACTTATTTTATTTTTTATACCCTTGCAGAGGGTATATTGTTTTTGTCACGAAGTTTGTAACGCATTGAAGGAGACGTTTCCGACCCCATAAAGTATATAAATTCTTGATCAGCATCAACAGCTGAGTTGATATAGCCATGTCCGTCTGTCCGTCTGTCTGTCCGTCTGTTTCTATGCGAACTAGTCTCTCAGTTTTAAAGCTATCTTAATGAAACTTGGTACACATGTGTATTCCCTTTGCATGCAGAACATTTGTTAAAATCGGCCAGATCGGATCACTATATCATACAGTTCCCATAGGAACAATCGGATGAAAAACAAGAAAGAAAAGTACAGTCGAGCACGCCCGACCGTAAAATACTCTCTGCATTTTTTCCCCGATTAAATTATTAAATTTATGGGAAAAAGGGGCGTGGCAGTCCAAAATTGTAAATGTCAATGTATTTACGCTGTCGCTAGGAACCTCCATTCCAAAATTGGTGATCCTAGGTGCCATAGTTACTGAGATATTCGCCGAAAACACCAATTTTTTTTCGAAGTGTGTCTAGTTTTTTGCTCATTGTGGGCGAATGGGGCGTGGCATCGAAAAAAAAAAAGATTCTTGTATTGACTGACTAAATATCTGATCGATTGAGACCAAGCTCGAACTTGTAGCTCTTACCATCTCTGAAATCTGTTTGTTCATACGGACGGACAGACAGACAGACGGACAGACTTACAGACATTTGCACAAACCCAATATACTCTTGCAGAGAGTATAAAAATTTTTTTTGAGCTATGTTAACCAAATTCGCTCCATATGCATTTGGCATAAAATCCCGTGCGCAAACCAAATTTCATCCAGATGGGACCACTATATCATATAGCTGCCATAGGAACAATCGGTTCAAAATGCTGAAAATGCTTAGTATGAAAATTGTCTGTGTCTGTTGTACGATTTAAACCAAATTCAGGCAATACGCATTTGCTATCATTATCTATCTGCCGACCAAATTTTATCCGGATCGTACAACTATATCATATAGCTGCCATAGGAACAATCGTTTGAAAATGCTTAGTATGAAAATTTTCTGTGTCTCTTATACGATTTGAACCAAATTCGCTCCATATGCATTTGGCATAAAATCCTATGTGTACACCAAATTTCATCTAGATCGGACTACTATATCATATAGCTGCCATAGGAACAATCGGTCATTGAAAAAAAATTAACGCAATGTGCATGACTGCAAGGGTATATAATCTTCGGCTAGCCGAAGATAACCTTTTTTTCTTGTTAAGCATTAATTTTCCTTCACTTTTTAGCAGTCTTCTGTTATTCTCCTGTATTCGTTCGTAGTACTTATTTTTTTAATATAAGAATACTCAGTTTTGGTGATAAGCTATCTTTTATAACACTTTTCATTCTTTTAAACAATCTAATTGCAAAATCAATAATCAATTTAGTTTACTCTTAACGTTTTCTACTCTTCTGTCACAACTATGATAAATTAATGTTGCACTGTTGAAACACATTCTATTCTACACATGGTATCTTCTAGTCAACCGCTGTACATCCTACATAGTTGAGTAAATTTGCATTTTCTAACCACATAAAAGTTATTTGTAAATCCTATGAACACTTGTAAATTCATTGCCAAAAGATTCCCATGAGTTCAAAATAAGTTGTTAACTTGAAATACTATTTATAAACTGAGCTTTATGCATGAAATATGCAAAACTTTTTGTGGCTACAATATTTTGATTGGAGTTTGTGGCACTCTTATATTTTTATACGTAATCCAATTGGAAAATATTCAAAGTGCTTTTCAAAATTAATTAAAAATTATTAATTGCCAGGCATAAGCAAAGTTGGCGCAACCTGGATTATAAGTAGACTGTACACTCACATTATACTCATTAAAAAGCTCGGAAAAATAATCGTGGAAAACCCATCACACACAAGAAACTTTTCAACAAAGATTTTCTCATCTCATCGGTCTTATTTTTAGAGACCACAATTTTGTTGTTGAAAGAAATCTCTGTTCGTAGATCTAACACATAAACTAAAACTTAAAGTAGAACTGGAAGTTGAAGTAGATGAAGCTGCGTAGAGCCAAAAGACACCAACAAAATTGCACATAATCCGAAAACAAGCAATTGGGAAATGGGAAATGAAAAGCAGGCAACATGAATGGGAAGTGTGGGCAAACAAAGAGGGGAAACTGAACCTAGAGTTGGAGTTGGAGTTGGAGGATACCTTGTCAGGCAGCAGGATTCAGTACACGAGAGAACTGTGCCAGCTGCGAGGCCTGTCCGGGCATATTTTATGAATCTTTTTGCAACACATTAGCGTGGGGCAAGTTGCAAAGAGAAACTGCAAATGGAAATAAAAGGAGAACGTGGGAGAGCGGGGAAACTAAGCTCTTAATTGGCTATTGAAATTGAGCCGAAAAACAAAGCAAAAACTTTGACTGTGGCTTTAAATAGCAAATGAAATTCGTTGAAAAGTAAATTGCTTCCTGGAAAAATGAATGATTAGCCTCGAAGACGAAAATACTGGCTGATAGTGAAATGAATGTCAGCGGTTTGAAGCTTGGAAGTGTCTAGGAAATTGCCATATTAAACCAGAAGCTGCTATAGCCAAAGTTTGAAAAGTCAGAGAGCATTTAATATCCATAAAATACGCAGCCATGAACAAATTTATTTCACAATACAGTTCTCAATACTCTTCCTTTATATTTATGATCAAGAATATGCTACGCATATTCTGCATCTGACAAACAAAATTAACCAATATACTCTTTTTGAGTAAGCTGTTTTTTAAAAAGTGAATGGAGGTATTGTAATTATTAGAGGTTTTTTTTGTTATTTAATACAATTCAAAAAGGAAAAAGGAAGAGAGTTCATCAATCGACTTGCCACAAACTTGTAATGTTCTTTTTGAGTCCTATTTACCTTAATTTTGTTGAATGTTTTTTACAGCTCACATGATTTATGGCTAAAATGCAGACATACACATAACTCTAGACAAATAGCACATCAATTTATTAATTGTTTATTGAAATATAAACAAATGTTTATGGTAAGTAAGAAACAACAAAAGCGAAGCCAATGAACTGCAAAAATATAAAAAATATAAATATATTAATATGAATAACACTTACGTTAATAAACAAACTCAAACTCAGTCGCTTCCTCTTTGTCTCTGCCTATTTCTCTGTCTCTCTTTCTCTGAGTGTGTCTCTCACTCTCTCTTTCTCTCTTTCTCTCTGTCCGTTTCTCAGTCTAGCAAAAAATTGATCAATTTAAGTAAAATAAATTTTATCTACATATATTATGTACATATCCATCAGTTTTCTTATATGTTTATGCAGCACACCAAGCGCTTGATTACTCATACGCCGAGTGTGTCAATGCCATTGCGCAGCAGAAAAGCCATCGATGATTATGTTCTTGATGTGGATGACTTCATATGCGAGCATGTGTTGTTCGTGTTGGCTTTTAATGCATATAAAATGTAATAACGCTGGCTATTAGCCAACTTGACGACGCACATCAATGGGCGACAGGGGTATGGCCCATAACTGTTAAAAAAAGAAAAAATACACTTACACGTAAATAAAGCCACTTTGCTGGTGTTCCTATTTGCAGCTCCCGTAATTACGCACAGTACAAAAACAATTTACCAAATCGGTTCTATACCATAACTTTGATAGGGCCCCAAGGGAGCGAAAATTGAAGAGGGGAGCTGACTGAGGTGCGTTAACTGTTTGTGGTTGAGCTTTAAACTCAGTGTTGACACTTTGAACCCAGCTAGGCTTTCAGGTCGCGTACAGTGCTAATTATAGGCACACTTGACAGGTGAACTGCTCTATTGATTTGCAATCTGCGTGACAATGGGACTTACGGTACCCCTACTGTACCTCTGCTCTCTCTTCCATTCGCACTTTTTACCTGGAAAATTGTGTGTGCAATCAACCAGGGTATTCTTATATACATATATATACACTGGAAAAAAAGAGCTAGCCTTATGCATAAGTCAGAATTTAATACAATCATGGATTGAACCTGTTTCGTCGACATTATTTGTCATGGATAGAAGAGTCTAAAAGTCATTTTAGTTAATTAGATTTTATAGGCCAGATTTTTAAACTGAATATAGTTTATTTAAGTTTTTGTGGAGTGAGCTTTTTATGATGACAATTTCCAGGGAAGTGACGTGTAAATTCTATTGGGACTCAATTCATAGCATTCGTCATACGCGTAAAACATCATACACATGTACACACTCATATACATGCTCATGCATATGCATATATATTGAAATCGAATCTGGACAGCAAGTGAATTTCAAGAAGCTTTGTGTTTGTGTATAGTGTGTTCAACACTATAAATGGACGACTGTTGTGATTGTATGACAAGTTTTATTGTTGCCACCGTAAAGTTTTTTGCTTTCAACGCGAACTATGCTCGATTTCAGGACAATCTGCTGTTTAGCTTTTGCCTGCAACTTGTATAAGCTTTCAAATAAAAATTTCAATTATTGTTGAACGCTTGATCATAACTAGTTACAAGGTTTACAGTCGAACGGGTCGCCCGTAAAAGACACCATATGATAGATAGCTGGTGTTTCCTGACCAAACTTAGTAAATATATTATTCTCTTTGCTAGAGTATATTGGGTTTGTGCAAAGTATGTTTCAGCCAGAAGGCGACGTTTTTGCTGCATGTGTGGCGGTAGCGCTGCCTGCGGACGCTGGCCGTGCCTACCAATGAATACAGTCAATTGGATGTATGCTCGATTATACTTTAATTTTTTTTTGGCTCAAGGTGTTCTGCTGAAAGTAGAGAGTATTATACGGTTGGGCGTGCTAGACTGTACTTTATTTCTTGTTTATAATCATGATATACACATAATATGTGAGTTTGGTTTCAATTGTTCAACTAAAATACAATGACTCCAAACTAATTTCCAGTTTTCGACTTATATGTTCAATGGGAGCTAGGATACATTTGTCGGATGCTGCCCAAACTTAAATACACGACTAAAAATCGTTTTCAACGAGGGCAGCATCAACTGTGGAAATAACCAAGCGAAATTGTTGTTTAATTTTGCAATCTTTGTCGTTTTTTCTTGACGCTGCATAAATATTTTCATATGATTTAAGTTTGTGTGAAAATCGCTTTAAATACACACTTTCACATGCGCTCACAGCTCAGGTGTATGATGCAAAATATGCACACATTATGCACACGTCACGTTGCCAACATGCAGTTAAGTCGTCCCGGGTTACACTCTCACACACACTCAAACACACACTGACTGTGCTGACGTGTCTTCCTTGCAAAAATATTTACACTTCTCTTTCCACCCTTTGTCAGAACTCTATTGCTACTTCAAATTTAAATACAGCTCAATTACCGTTGACTGCCTCACTGCCTTGACGCTTGTTTTTTGCTCAATGATTATACCCTGTAAATCTTAAATATTGGCTGTGTGAAATCAGTGATAATAGTTAAAACATAAAAAGAACAAGGAGAGACTTACAGATTTTAAAATTAATCAAATAAAGTTAAAGCCCAAATACAAAATTACTTATTGGTACAGTGATCAAAAGAAGATTCTTTAACAAATTTATCTAGCTTCAATTTTATCTACCACATATAAATTTTATTTATGTAAAATATAGTAATTAATGAGGGATTAAAGTAAACATCGGTATGATTTCGCACTCATCCACATTAAACTGCAGTTATTTTTTGTTCTATGTTTAAAATTGCCCTTTTTGGGTATGTTGTAGTTCAACAAACTTTTAGCTTGATCGTTTATTCACATATTTATGGTGGCGTTTATATATTAAGCCTTCAAAGGCAACTAAAATATTTGAGGTAAATTGAATTATTTAAATCCTCGAGTTTATTGTCAGCTTATTATTCAACTGTTGCGCTCGGAACTGCTGTTGTTGTTCGTCTTCTTCTTGCTGTTATTTATCCCTCCATGCAGTGCACTAATGGTTGGCCATTTGTGAATGTTGCATGCAACGGGGCGTTGCCGAAATTTGTCAGCGCAACTTGCTGCGCTAATGAGTTGCAGTTAGTCATGAGTTGAGGGGCGTGCTCAAAGCAAAGCTCACACTCAAACTCAAACAATAGATTTTAATGGCAACCAAGTTAGTTCAGTGTTTGAGTTAGCCCCAGAAATTCGACGCAGCTTTGGAAATTGCTGACTATAGTTGTAGATTGTAGTTTAAGTAAAGCATCAAAAAAAACTATGTTAAACTTAGGCTACTAACAGTCGAGCACTCAAAATTGCTTAAGTGTCAGCTTAAGAGACAGTATTAAACAAAAGCTTAAACTATGAATCGATTGTTTAATGTTAAACACATATTGACACAAGAACTGTGACATTTGACATACGAGTGGTTTCACTTAAGCCTGGTTTGTTTTCTGCTTTTGAATCGTTGGTGCAAGGCAATTTAAAGTGACAGCTAACAGTATTTAGAGTAGGGCTATTTTGCCTATTTAAATATATGTATATTTATGAACCCTTAATACCCACAAACACACATTCACGTAGCAAGCAGAACTAATTTGCATTTGGCAGGCAACATGTCTGCAAATTCCCAAAAGTGATAAAGACATAAAGAGCTGAAGACAGAGCCTTGGGAGGCAGTGGAATGCCAACTATTTGTAACATTTACGACCATAAATCAACGCTGGACTTCTAGACCCCCAGGAGTTATTTGCTCCATTACTCCATTACTTTCCGTTTCCTTTAATTTACTTTTTCCCGCCCGCTAAAACTCTGATTGTTTGTGCCTCGTTTTGGGCAGTTTTATTTCCCTTGATATCGTCGTTTATGTTTTTTCGTGCTATCGCCACAATTAAAACGGGTTCGATGCTGTCCGGCGTATAGATTGAAGTTGGACTGAGTTTCTGCTGCCGGGGGGAAATTGTTTGTTTATCGGTAACAAAGTCAGCGGCTTCCGAAAGTACCATGACATGACCGGAAGTGCGTTGTACCGTGAAAATTTGTCAACATTTGCCGTACAACAAAATCAAATTCATTTTTTGGCTTCTTTTTTTATGTTACATATTTTGTGTGGTTTCAATTTCAGTTTTGGCACTTTGTGTGCCACTGGCAAATGGGAAATGGTAAATGGAGCGTTCAGAATGGAAATGGCATAGTCGAGGAAACGGTCTCGTTAGAGAGCCACAACACACACACACACGTACTTATGCTAACGGGGCGCATGTGTAATGCGGCATTAAGGTGGAAATAATTTGAATAAATGACGCTCACAATGACTCGAGCAACTCGTCGATAATCTTTGCATATTTGATGACAAGTCTATTGGTTTGGAAACATGAATGTTTAATTCAAAGCACTTACGCAGACAATTAGCGAGCACATTACATATAGGACACATGTGTCTCTCATCATCATTGAGTTTACTTTATGCAAACCGCAAAAACGAAGCCACAAATAAAGCTTACAGTCAACTCAAATGAATTTTAATATGCCAAATGCCTCGCGCGCAAGAACTAATAAAACTAAATGACAAAAAGCAAAATGTCTGCAGCAATGCATATAAAAATAGAAATTTTAATGGACCATCGCAGGTCAAATACGCTTTTACTCTTAAAAATTCCACCGAGAGTTATTTGAAATTATAAACGTAAAATACAATTTATTTTTTAAACAAAATATAATTTAAGACATTTACTTAATCGTTAATATTATATTTTGTTTTCTTAAGAATAGTAGTTTAAAAATAGCTAAAGCTGTAAAGGTATCATTTTTGAAATATTTAAATTATTAAAATTAAATTAATTCATAAATGGGATAAAATTAGTTTTCATACAATCTTAATCAGCATTTAAACAATGCATTGTGTCTATGTTTACTATTTCGACGGTGAACGTTTAACATCTTTTTCAAGCAGAATTTTTTGTTAAAAACTTATAATTTAATATAGTGTATTAATTGTATAATATTCTGTCTACAATTGCACAACGGCCCATATATTTTCTTTGAAAATCTTATCGAATCTCTAAAAAACTTTTATTGAAATAACTAGGTAGATGTCATACACAACTCTTTGCAGGTAGTGTATAGAAAAAGGTTTTTTAAATTTTCCATCAATTGGCATAGAAATAAGAAAGTAAAAAAGAAAGTTAAAAGAACGTATACAAATGCCATTACAATAAGCACACGAACTAAATAAATATTGGCAATCTTTTGAAAATTTAATGCCAGAACGAGAATTGTCGTCTGGCAGCTATATTAGGCCTACGACGTGTATGCTGGCTGCAGGCAAAAAGGTTCAGCATTCGTAGCATACTTTTGAGAGCAAACAAAAACGAGAACACGTAAACGAGTATCTAACAATTTCCAGTTGAACAACTAAGGCGCTCACAATGCTCTTTTATAAATCAGTGAAAATTTCCGTTTGGCGGAAATGCAGCACTAAAAAGTTTCTAATCATAATGCAAGTACGAGCTCAAGTAGCTCAAGTAGATAAGCAAAAGTGAAATGTTGTAACGGATTCGGTCTCGAGCTGACAAGCCGGAAATAAAACAAGGCGCCAAAGGAGTGTGACAGCTGCAACCACTGCCAAGTGGCTAAGCCAGTTTTACTTACTGCACGAGAATGCTAAGGTGTGGCCCTTGTATTTTTATTTTGGTCGACTAGATAACTTCAAATAGTTTTTCGAGTCAAAAAATCAATAGTCAACAAGCAGTTCAAGGCCCATAGTTTCCAACCACACTAATACTCAGACACACACAAACTATCGTAATCATAAATCAAAAGTTTTTATTACGTATTTTAAACAAAGTTAAATATTGAGCTCGGGGCTTATTGCGTGCACGGCTCAATTACAGAGTAGGTTATTAAGCGCCATATAATATCATTTAATTATGGGAATAAACTATCAACAGACTTTAAGTATAGTCTGTGTGTAAGCTGAGAGTCGAATGCCAAAGTCATAAAACGATAAGCTACCCCAAAATTTCAAAAGTAACAACCCCAATTTTCAGTGGGAACCCTTTTTAGGGGAAAATCCTGTCTAAATGTCATAAAGATTTCGTTCAAAGCGAGCTTTAAATGATAGAGATTCAATTGATTCGCTTATTGAAAATCAGTTTGAGCGCTTGAAGCTGCGTCAATTCTGAGAAATTTGCTTACTCAAACGATCTAATGTGCAGGGTCAACAAGTATGCTGTTAAGCTTAATACAGATTTTAAATGGGGCATATAAATTTGCCCCCAGCTGCAAGTAAAAATCACGCGGACGTGAACCCTATGAAATATAATGTTGTGCAAACAATGAGCAACACGAGAAAAGTATGCAAAGCTCATGTACGAAAAAAAATGAAAGAGGAGAGTCCAACTTGGAGACGAAGACGGTGGTGGATACAAAGACGCCGACGACTGCAGTAATTAGAAATGCAAATGACGCTCAAAAATCGCAAACGCAGCGGCAAACAACCGGCGAGAAGAAACACGAGAGCGCATATTAAATGAGTGGCACGTGATGCCAACGGGGAAAGCAAACGAGGAGAAGGAGGAGATGGGAACATGGAGCAGAGAAATTTGTAGTGTAGGAAGCCTCTGCTTCTGTCTCTTCTTCTTCTTACTTGGTTTCGTGGCAACTGGAAGCACTTCAAAGTGACTTTTTGGGGCATTGCTTAAGGTTCTGCGTGCGTATCAAACACGCAGCATGCTGAATTTGATGTGCATTTAATTTAAATGGTAATGCTTCAGGTAGCAAACCACCTCAAAGGTCGCAATGGTCATGATTGCTTGTTCAAAGTTGTAAGAACATTATACTAAAATTCGGTATGAATTAAATGAATTTAAAAAATTATTTCGAGTTTAGTTTAAGTTAAGGCTCAAATGTTTAAGTTTTGAACAATAATTAACTCTAACTACAGATTTTTACTTTCGATTGACTCCTTATTTAAACAAATTTTCATTCAACAAACATATTCAGTTGTCCTGCTGAATGTAAGATTACTAACAAGCAACGAAATGAATGTAATGATTGGCTTAAGAGTAGTGTAAATGAATTAATATAATTTGCTTAAAATAAATACATTGCTCCAGCTAGTTTACAGAGTCGCTACAATGTCGGACAAGTGGCAGGCATATTGCACAACTGTCTAGAAAATAAATAAAAAAAAATTCAATTGGAAAAGTGCTGGAAATGCTTGTTTACTAAGCACACAATATGCAGATGCTGTCGCACCAAGTGTCATAAACACGTAGATACACTGATACACCCACAGAGACATACACACACACACACAAAGTGACATACACTTATTGTAGAAGTCAAGTAAGGAAAGTACAGTCGAGCACGCCCGACCGTAAAATACTCTCTGCATTTTTCCACGATTAATTTATTCAAATCGGTCTAGAGATATTACAATGTGTAGTACTTGCATTAAAACACGTTGACACTAAATCAATCTAAGCATTATCAAACATACATCTGTTTGTCTGTATGCGAATACACATACGAAAGACAATATATGATGCATATATTTATGTATGTGTGTATTCCACCCACACAGGCAGCTAAAACATTCGAATATGTGCTTATATGTTTCTGTCTCGCTTGCACTCATACATTGGTATTGCATTAAATTATCAATATTGTAAAGCTTTTAGTTTTCATGTTTATAGTCCGATTTTAATGCACATTTCAGGATAGTTTGATAGTTTTAGTCTCCACACGAATTATAAATTACAATACTGTACTATTTTAACAAATGCCTACATACGGAACAAAAGTTGAGAATTATTTTTATTAATTGTGGGAAAAAGGGGGCGTGGCAGTCCTAAATTTTAAATGTCAATGCATTTACGCTGTCGCTAGGAACCGCCATACAAATTGGTGATTCTAGGAGCCATAGTTACTGAGATATTCGCGGAAAACACCGATTTTTTTGGAGGTGTGAATAGTTTTTGGCTCATTGTGGGCGAATGGGGCGTGGCATCGAAAAAAATGAGATTCTTGTATTGACTAACTAAATATGTGATCTAAATGTGTGAGCTTAAAATTGTAGCTCTTACCATCTCTGAAATCTGTTTGTTCATACACAGACGGACAGACCGACGGACAGACAGACAGACAGACAGACAGACAGACAGACAGACAGACGGACATGGCTATATCGACTCGGCTTGTGATGCTGATCAAGAATATTTATACTTTATGGGGTCTGCCACGCCTCCTTCTGCCTGTTACATACAATTGCACAAACCCAATATACTCTTACAGAGAGTAATAAAGTGGACAAACTGAAGCAGAGAAGAATTAAATAACCTAGTAAGATCGGGTACAGTAAAGCGAACCGACTATAGAAAACCCCTGTTGTCATTTTTTATTTTCATATTCAAATGGCAATAATTGAAAGTCAACTTATTCTGCCTATCATAAAGACGGACTTTCATCCTACATTTGGTGGCTCCAGCACTTGTTGTCTCTGAGTTCCAGACAGTTCCAGGTTCGAGGAGGTTATACAGACATTTCGTTTCTGACAAACTTAATAGACCTCGGTACTAATTTTGAGTAAGAGATCTAAAACGAGAAAGAGACAGAGATTTTTATATATACTTTTCCACATTACAACGTGTTCGGAAATGTTTACATTAATTGGAATTTGTTACACAACCGCTGAACGGGATGGCATCTGAAATAATATTTATCTGGCTAATAGCAATTTTAGCCGAATTGTACGCAAGCCAAAATGAATGTAATGCACTCATTCAAAAGTACTCAAATGCACTCACTCGGCACACAGAGAGTATCGAATTAAATACTGAATGCCAAAATTACAGTACAACATATTTTTGTGGCAGTAATTGATGGTTTTCAAACGGAGGCTTAACGATCTATGATTATGAGTGAGGGAGTGTGTTAGTGTATAAAGGTGTTGTGCAATTGCGTGTAGCGTTAACTGCCGGCACGCAAGTTGCACTCGTTTCAAGTTGAACAAGTTTAAAATTTGGTCATTGGCCTAACTGATACCTCGGAAGTAAAAACTCTTGTTTAAATAAAGAATTCTATATACCTATAATTATATATATTATATAAATATATATGAACACCAAAAAATATATATACTGCAATTTATATATATGTTTATATCGGTGTTTACTGTCATCTCTTAGTGAAGAGGTAGAAAAACAGACAAGGAAAAGTGGAATTTATTGGAGTAATTAAATACTGCTTAATGAACATTTTTTAATAAAATTGAAATTTACAGCTATAGAAATGACAATATCCTTGTTACTGGTGCTTCGATATGGTCTGCATATTTTGTTAATAATCAGTGTCTTTGCTTTAGTTTCAAATTCTGGTTTTGCAGTTCCTTGCATTTTTCGTTTGTGTTCTACTGTTAATGATATATTTTTTTTTTTTAATTTTTCTTTCACTCTTAAAAATTAGCTACTTTTATGTGCTTTTTGCTTAGCATCCGCTTTTAAATTTTAGTGTCTTTTCTCTATTTCCAATTTATTTTTTCTTTTTATTTAATTTAGTTTTAATTTTATATATCTTTCAAGCATATTAACATTAACGTTTTAGAATGCCCTTTCGAACTGTAAGATAGGGTATCTGACCGACCGTTGAACATGCCCGGGCACTCCGGCCAAAAGATGTCAGCTCGAATTTGGGAGAGTTTCTAGAGCATTTGTCAATAGCGAAACTTTAGCATCGGCATGCAACGTTGATTTATGTCTGCGCGTTTATTTACAGGGCCAGTTAGAGAGCGACAGAGAGTGTGAGAAGGTAATAGGGACAGAGGGAAAACATCACACAGAAGGTAGGTAGAAATTTGTGAAGCTATTAACACTTGAAAGTTGTGACATTCTCGATGTTTTTCGAGATTTACAAATTTTCAAAGAGTTAAATTGAAATGCCAACAACAAAAAAAAATGTTTTTTGTGTCCTCAAGACAAATATTGAACGAATAAAGCGCAGTATTTGCCAAATATTTTATTGCACTTGGCTTTCAGTGTGGGCTGTGAATGTGCCCGCCACTTTGGGAATTTATCAATTTATCCTCAAGGGAGGTCCTAATTAATGCAAAGCAATTAACTTAATTTATAAGCTGAGTACAAATGGAAACACGTATTCCATTCCGCCTTGGACCTCAGCAATTAAGACACCACTTCAGGCTCTAATAGTTTAGAGATGGGTCATCATCGTGTTGATGTGCGATGATTAACACATAGAATAGTATTTTAGATGTTTATTTATTTTTCAAATTTAATATATATATTTTTTAAATTAATTTTTTTTATTTAATGTTTATTTATTATAATAGCCTTAAGGAGATTTGTGTGTTAATGCATTTGTTAATAACATTATTGTGTTTACTACATCTGGGTCTTAATGGAGTCGGAGAAACTTTCATTTCAAACTCCACACATAGACCCATCTCTAAAGGCATCTAATCCAATCTGAACATTTTCTTGCTGTCGTTCTTATTAGGCAATGTGAGTAAATCACTTTCGTTTCAGCCTTTCTTCCTTTGATTAGTTCAATACGTCTATTTCCGTTCACTGTCCTACTCCCCCTACTCATCCAAAACTTTCTACACCCCTGCTTTTACCAGACATTTGACTTCATTGTTTGATTCTCTGCTGTTTGCTGTGAATTCAGGCCTTTGAGTTAAGTGGCCAACATTTATCTGCAGTATTGTTTGCATATTAATTAATTAGCCTAACAAATTTAAGCGGGCAATCATGGGCGAATATTACAAAACTTGTCTTGAATTTACCGCAAAGTGAAAATTTGTAATGCAAGATGCTCAACGCAAAAGCAAACAACAATAAATAAAGCTTAAGGAGTGCCTAAAAGCTGCGGAAGCTTCCATCAAGCTTTTAGCTGATAAGGGAATTGAATAAGACCATTGACTGCGACTTTCTATTTTAGAAATAACAAATAAAGAAACAAGTTCTTGGACATGAATTCATAGCAGGAGAGATTTCCAAAAAAATAAAATACATATTAATAAATTAAATATAAGGGAAATCTCCATAGAGGCTCTGTAAACAATTTTTCGTTGAATTTGTTACTGTATCAAAGAAAACAAGAAAAAAAGGTTATCTTCGGCTAGCCGAAGATTATATACCCTTGCAGTCATGCACATTGCGTTAATTTTTTTTCAATGACCGATTGTTCCTATGGCAGCTATATGATATAGTAGTTTGATCTAGATGAAATTTGGTGTACACTAAGGACTTTATGTCAAATGCATATGGAGCGAATTTGGTTCAAATCGTACAAGAGATACAGAAAATTTTCATACTAAGCATTTTCAACCGATTGTTCCTATGGCAGCTATATGATATAGTTGTCCGATCCGGATAAAATTTGGTCGGCAGATGGATAATGATAACAAATGCGTATTGCGTGAATTTGGTTCAAATCGTACAAGAGACACAGAAAATTTTTATACCAAGCATTTTCACTAGTTTTGATATAGTGGTCCGATCTGGATGAAATTTGGTTTGCACACGGGATTTTATGCCAAATGCATATGGAGCGAGTTTGGTTAACATAGCTCAAAAAAAATTTTTTTTTCATCCGATTGTTCCTATGGGAGCTATATGATATAGTGATCCGATCTGGCCGATTTTAACAAATGTTCTGCGTGCAAAGGGAATACACATGTGTACCAAGTTTCATTAAGATAGCTTTAAAACTGAGAGACTAGTTCGCATAGAAACAGACGGACAGACGGACAGACGGACATGGCTATATCGACTCGGCTGTTGATGCTGATCAAGAATATATATACTTTATGGGGTCGGAAACGTCTCCTTCTATGCGTTACAAACTTCGTGACAAAAACAATATACCCTCTGCAAGGGTATGAAAAGGCTACAAATTTTTAAATACTAAACATTTTGTTCAAGATAATTATAGAATTCGTTTAATACTATATATTTAAGGCCATTTTTTAAAGCATAATCAATAAATGTCGAATTTTGTGTGCATTTTCAACCTATAACCAAGGATTATTATCAACTAAGATCAATTTCAATTCGTTATTCCAATCTAAAAGCAATTCACAAGAAAACAGTCAAAACCTCCTAAAGTGCTTGCCTCTTTAAAGTCCCTATCAATCTCGTTTACAAATTGTCATCATTCCTTTCTTAAGAATCCTATTTTAGCTGACATTAAGCATAAATCCAGGTAGCTCATCCAATAGAGCCTGATAAATTAGAAGCGAAAATGTTTTCCAGAACACGCTGAAAGAAACTTTTTACTTTATAGCCTCTTAATATGCGGCATTCTTTGTCTGTAACTGTGGTGTATATGTTTGTGAGTGTGTGTGAGTGTGTGTGAGTATATGTGTGAGTATATCGGGGCAGTCAGATGCAATAAATTCTCACAATTGATTTTGTGGTCGATCCCCTGCACAGACGCAGGGGCTCTTTCAGCCCCTCCAAAAACACTTTACCACTGACAAAGTTTCGCCGCATTTGAATGTTTCAAAGTGTAAATGTTTGCTACTTATTTATTTTGATTCAACGTTTGAATGTTTTATTCATGCAAACGACGAACGAGCCACTAAATGCCATTAACATATTTACACATTAAAATGATTTTAAAACTCTTAAAAACAATACAAGAATTTCGAGCATCTGCGGGAAATTTTTTGTTATGAATGTTGTGTTTTATACTCTTAATTCTTTGAATTTAAACAAATGAAATACTTGCCGAAACTAAGGCAAATACTACGCCGAAGTCATTTATTAGCTATTTAATTATATTTTAATTTAACAACATTTTCCAAACAATGATTTCCGTTAATACTGCTCTTGTTGTTGTTTTTAGTTTTTGGCTTTTTATTTTTTTGTTTACTTTGCAAACTTGTGTAGGTCTTAGCACTGAATGGAGATTATACGGCGTGATTTCTAAAAAAGCTGCTTAGCCTGCCGCAATTGAGCGATAAGCAGCGCATTAGCAACGGAATTTATGGGCAGATTTTCATAGTTGAGCTGAAAATGCGCAGAATTCACGCTTGGTTTTGTTATTTGTGTCGTAAACTTTCAGCGTGGAAAACAGTCGCGGAAATTCTCAGTTTGTCCAGGCTCAATGTCAAAGCAATTATATAATGGATTTTCAGACAGTCGAAAAGTAACTCATGGCCAACAAACAGACTCACACACACACACACACACAGAAACAAGAACACACACAGCATGTCAAGCAAAGTCAGCAACAATTAACTTTAAAGGCTTAGACATAAATCCTGCCACTTCGGTGGCCAAAAGAGTGCGTAAGAATCCTGAGAAAAAAAGGTTGGAAAAACGACAAAACTTTATGAAAAATGAATGAGCCACACGATAGGACAAGTTTGAGTGTTCAGAGCTTGATTATCCTAACTGAAAAATACTCTGTAATTAATTTTAAACTTGTAAAGAAAGCTTCACTCGAGTAAACTAACTGTTAAAGAAATGGAATTCGTTTAATATTACATTTTTTTTCTATTAATTAATTTTGGCACGATTTGACTTGCGGTCAAAAGATAATTAGATTTATATATACTGTTGAAGGATTTTGCGTCAAGGATTTTTCAACCCATAAATTTAATTACATATGAGGCCCGGGATAAAAGATCAATTACAAAAGTATCCAAAAATAAATTTATTTCATGTTTAATATCAACATAGCTATTCTATTATTATTAAAAATCGCAGTAGCTACCTATGGGTGTATGTAGACATTTTTAAGTGCAGGGTATGCCGTAGAACAGCTGCTTTAGTGCGCAGCAGAACATGGAACGTACTTGACATTGCCGACGAGCACATATACATATTTATTAATTCATACACACATCCACACACACACAAACAAAGAAACACAGTTGGAGCTGAGGCCAAAGGCCAAATGCTATAAAACAGCCAAAAGTTCCTTCTCAGTAGAATTTTATATATATATATAATATTGCATGCTGATAAAACATTGAATACCAAAGCACCCAAGGGGATTACAATTAAAAAAGCCCACATACACACACATACATATAGCTTACAGATATATACACACATACATACATCCTTTTGATAGCGAATCGGTGGAGAAAGTTGAACCAACGGAAATCATTTTGCGCATTATGTTCATTTGTATTTTTACACTTTGCATGACAGATAACAGCCAAAGAGAGCCCGCTATTTGCCACTTGGCACACAAACACACACACACTCACATACACATACACATACACATCACGAACCCCTTGTGCCCCTAGTCGCTGCCCCTACTTGAGCCTTGCCTTCAAATAGCTTGGCACAGTCAAGGCTCCGTTTGGCGAACATTTTCAATGTTTTTCCCTTTGTTGAAGCTTTTATTTTCTTTTCTGCGTTTTGTTTTCATTTTTGTTTTTGTTGATGGTTTGACTGGAAAAACGCAGCGTCGACTTTGGCAACAAAGTTCAACAGTTTGTTGCCAGCTTTGTTGCCTCAGAATGTTGCTAGACCCAATGTTCCCAAACAGAAGAGACCCAACATCTTCCGACCAGTCGCTGCCCCACCACATTTTAGTGCTCCGAACGCTTGGCACCTACACTCTCTGGCCCCGGGTAAGTCGTCGGCGTGTGCTATACTCGGCTCTCGCAATCACTCGCTCATTTTTTCTCTCGGCCTCTCACTCGTGTTTTCGGCCAAGGTGTGTTGAGTTTTTTGGGCTTTGATAAAACCATTCGCAAAGCAGAATTTGAAGCAGTCTGCAAAGGATTCTAGACGTTAACGGTTCTTCTTAATATCAAAATCTCAATCTCAAGTCAAAATTCGTTGCGTACGTTTTTAAAGTTTTCGATTATTTCAATCAAAGTGGTACTTGTTTATTTAACAGTTCTCTGCAGCTATTAAAGTAAATATTTCCATTATTTTCAACTACATAATTTTAACATTTCAATAATTTTAAGTTAAACGTGTGTAAATTAACAATTTATGAAAAACTTTTAGTTGTGAAAGCGATTTTAAGAAACATTTAAATATATGACAATGGATTTTAAAAAATTTGTGGTGTTTCCTGTTAAATTGGTGTAGTTTAAAACACAAAAAAAAATTATTTTAAGAAACTTAAAAAATGAATTTTACCTCTTTGAATAATTGTAGTGTTTTGATCAGCGCCTGCTGCCATTATTTGCATTTTCCCAGTTGCTTGTCATATTTATGGCCTTCGCAAATTGAAAATACAATACAAACAATTATTTATGCAGAACATAACATAATTTATGTTGTTGTTTGCCAAAAAATTCCAATTGCACTTCAAGGTTGCTTGATTCTGGCAGCTGTCATAATCTGCAATGTTGTAGCCTGCAGCGCCAGATCAATTGTAAATGCTCCCAGGGCTCCCAGTGCTCCCAAAGCTGCTTGAAATTTTGTAGAAGTCAAATTGAATGTAAAATGTGGCTGCGTCAATCGACAACTTCTATATATGCAAACTGCAAGGTCCACGCCTCATTTTCAGAACCTTTATGCAAATGACCGTAAATAAAATTTGGCAGACATAAAGCCCTCGGAACAAAAAAAAATGATAAAACTGAAGAGAACAATAAAAAACGAAAAGGAAGCACAAGGAGGCTCATTGAAAATGCTTGAATTTCAATTAAAAAGGGTCGAAAAATGTCAGCAGTAATTTATATTCATATTACGTATACGCAGTAGGCGCCGCTTCCGCCAGTCATTTAATGACAAACTTGACACTAAACATGCTCTCCCAATAACAAAAACACCATCGTCCTTGTTTATGTATTTGTTGCTATTTTTGTTGCTCGGCCTTTTGCAAAATTTAACACAATATGCCCTTAGAGCTGTCGGAATGTCTAACTCAGTCTGTGCTCTGTCAGTCACATTGTCTCTCTGTTTGCCTGTCTGTGTTTCTGTTTCGCTGTCTCAACATCTGATGTCGTCTCCGTCACATTTATGATGGCACAGCTCTCGTTAATTTATGTTCATTCATAAATTCTCTGCCCACCACACACACACTGTGTCCAAGGTTAATTTACATATTGCGCCTATGCGTATGCAACACCATAATACACACATCACACACAGGAAACTTTGTAACTTATTTTGTCTGTCAAATATTTGCATTAAGTTGTTCATAATATTGTGCCATTTGCCAGATATTTATAGATCACGTTGAACGCAGTTGCTTCAATTTATCATTTGACTTGCAGATCAAGTAAAGGACTTGTATAAAGTTATTTAATAAATTTTACCTTCTCTTGAAGCAGAATAGAATTTACTATACTGTAAGCAACGTTTATTGCCTAATTTAAAATACCAAAATTTACAATAATTTGGTAGGACCTAATAAAAAGTCTAATTTATTTTACTTAACATCATAAAATATATTTCTGTATTCTGTTTTAAGTAATTCAAGCAATAATTTGGATTGAAAATGAGTAAGGAATGTCTCTGGCCGAAGAAACTAGAAGGCATTCAAAGTAGATTAAATTCAATAATGACACATTTAAGAAATATATTTAGTTACCTAATCTATAACGTAATTGATAATAACTTGTCTCCTTAACTATTTATTATAAACAGCCTTCTACCTCTTAATCAGTCAGATCAGTGTAAAATATAAATATTATAACTATATCAAAATAACTTTATGTAGTCATTATTAGCTGTCATTATCTTGCCTAAATTAAATGAAGCACTTGGCAATAAACAGTTTATCTGTCAAGTAGCCTGTGAATTACAAGTAAAATGCCTCATATGTATATACATTTAATTAGTGTTAATTGTTGTCAGTTGTAGTGTTGTCACATTGTTTCTACACTTGAATAAATTGCAAGTTGCACAAGACAAACGGTTTTATATATTTGTTTGGCCTGCAGAAACAACAGCGTTTTTACATTTCAATTCAGTTTTCATATTATTTGCACTGGCAAATTGCAGAGAAAGAAAGTCAGCGTCGAAAAGCTTATTTCATATGCTTTTCTTCTGCTTTTCTTTTGTTGCCTTCCTTTTGAATTTCATACAATTGTTGGCCTGCTCTTGCCATAAATGAAATAATTAAAATAACACACAAGATAAATACAAATACCGTGATTTTCTTGCTGTTGGTGCCGCATGTTTTCTTTATTTAAGAAAAGCAACGGCTCACACTGTTATCAAAATAAATAAGGCGAAATTGGAATAAATGACTGAAAGACGCCAGGAAGTCGATGTGTCTTATTTACTTAGAGGTTATGGCATTTTCGACATCCTTTTGATTCTCTTTCGTCTTCTGCTCCTCCTCCTCCAGATAGGAAGTGGTTTTCAAAATAACAATCTGTTGATGTTATTCGCTTTATAGGCCCAAGAGTTATGCGTATACTTAATAAAACAGTCAAAACATAAATTTGATTTACGCGAGCAAATATTTTTAATGATTCAAATTGGATTCGAGATTTCTAGAAGGAAATTAAACATAGCGAGAGCTTGCTGGAAAGAGTAGTTCCGTAATCGGTTCGTTTTAGGCTAAATTTACATGCATAGAATCCTGTTGTTTACATCATAATAATAGTTTAAGGTTGAGGTTGTTCAATTTGCACTTCATGATTTTAAGCAAATTACCAATTTACGACCGATTTGGCCAACAGGAGCTACATATCCTCTGTACTCTTGTGGCGTGCTGGATCCAAACACCCTTTTCCTCTTTTGCTACTGGATCTAAAGTGCTATTCGTTAATTATATCAAATAGTCAAGTTGAGAAATCAAAACATGACTAATGACTCAGACTTAATTAAGTCATTAAAGTACGTAAATATATAATGACAGTGCAATTTGTTAATTAGTCTTACTAACAAAAGATAGGACACATTTCTGATTACTGCCCAAATAGTTAACGAAATGGTCGAGCTACAAAGTTTGTATGCATGTACAGAATTAGATTTACGAAACAGTAATCAAATAAAATGTTGATTTACCAAGTTATTCATAGCTAAAAACTGTAACATAATAAGCGACTGCCGCTAACAAGACCATTGAATTAACCAAAAAAGTTACTTTAATTGGCCCTTATGGCAGCCACTGTAATTGTCATAGGGCAAACTGTGTAATGCTCTTCAATTGTCTGCCACTTGAAAACGCTAATACAAGATGTCACGCCCACTCGCACGAGTATACCCACACACACACACACACACGCACACCGAACTGCAAACAAACCCTCAGGAATTTTCCAAAATTATCTTTACAATGTCAAAAGCAACATTTGCGGAAAGTGAGTGTGGCTTAAAATGAAAAGTGTGAGTGTAAGCATGGAAAAAGTGGAAGTGCCATTAGGGAACTTTCACGCCTAACAATAATAATTATTATAATTACAAGTTGGCCAAGAAGTTGAGGGCCAAAGTGTTACCGTTTGCCACAGGCAGCGTTAAATATTTACCCAAAAAATATTTGAAGAACAGCAAAAACAACGCAGGCAATCAGCATAAATTTTCTTCTTGTTTTTCATTTCGAAACCCTGTAGAAACACAATAACCAGCTAGGAAAATCCAAGTAAAAATAAATTTTTTAATGGTTATATTAAAGTTTTGGGCTTAAAATATTTATAATGATTTTTACTAACGTGAATTAAAAAGAAATATAAATTATGAATATTAAATAAAATTTTTTTACGAGGTAACTTACTAGCTCACATACCCTTCCACTGGTGGAGCACACACAACCATCTAACCATACATCAATTGTTGGTCGACATAGACATCAAGCTGTTTAATTATGTTGGCCTGGCCATTATTATTTATTATTGTTATTACTTCTTGATTATTATTTATACAAAGCGTAGCTACCCAAGCATAAAAAACTGGACTCTATGTAAATATTTACAACATTTGCGCGTGTCTCAGTTTTATGATGGGCATTAGTGGGTCAATTTATCAATTTATAAAGCTTCTGGCTTCGAAAAACCAAAGATTTGGGTAGATTGTGGTGTTGACTAATCGAGGAGATGAATGGTGTTGTACTGGACGAAGACATTAAATGGTGTTAGCAACAGGCGCCGACGGATTTAATGAGCCAGTTTTACCGACAAACAATTAAAAAACTTCTTTGAATTACCGGCGACGAGTTAATAATATTAAAAATTCCTTACGCATCTTTTTTGTTCGTCATTTTTATTATTTATACAAATACGAACAAAAAAATATATACCATATTATGATCGAGCTAAAGCATCCGACTTTTAATGTCCGTGCAGTTTTCAGTTGAAAACGGCTGATGACGCAGCCGAGAAATTTGTTGATGTTTGCTTTGTTATTATTTTTAGTGCTCTTATTGTAGTTTTTCCCCTTGTTGTTTACCTTAGCAGCTCGACCATCACTTTTGTTATTTGTTTAACAGAATATACTACGAACTGGCATTCCCGTTAATTGAGTAATTTTTTTTATATTGCTATTATATGGAAATGCGCTGTGGTCTCTCACCTATTTATACACATATAAAATCATTGTCTAATACTCAAACTGACAGAGCTTGGCTGACGCGTCCTTGTTTAACTGTCACTGTGTATGACAGTGTACGTGTGCGTGTGCGTAGGTGGGAGTGTGTGACCGGTGATTGTGACTATTTTAAAACAAGTAAGAAAGGCTACAGTCGATCGAGCCGACTGTAAAAGACCCCGTACTCCCATAGTATTGCATTTTATTTAAATTAAAATTTTCAAATGAAATTTAAAAAATTAAAATTAAATATTTACATTTTGAATTAAAATTAAAAAATAAATAAATTAACAACTGTCATCGTCAGCACTCGAACCCGCGATCCATGCGAAGGTTCCACATTGCGCCGCAACTCTATCAGTTGCACCACACCCCTCTTCTATCATTCTTCCGATTATTTCCATATAAGTATGTGCACACATACATATGTGTGTATGTATAGCATTGGTCGGCGCGGCAAGCGGCTCCGGGCAGCGCTGCCGTCAGCAGGTAGAGAAAACGTTCGAACATATGTTTGTATGTTTCTGTGTTTGTTTGTATGTGTTGCGCGCATGCAGTGATTTTGCTTTAAAATAACTTCGACTTTGAACCGTAATTTCTCTGTTGTTTGACATAGGATTTTGATGCCACTTTCAGGAAAGTTAGAAATAGTAATTCTCTAAGCGTATGTTAAATTACAACACTGTACTATTTGATTTAATGCCTGAAACAAGGCATTGAAGCTGGAGAGTCTTTTATTTCTGATGAGTAAAGGGGGCGTGGCAGCTCAAAATTTTTAATGACATTATACTAAGGCTGTCTCTAAGAACCTGTATACCAAAATTTGTGCTCCTAAGTGCTATAGTTACTGAGATATTCACCTAAAACACAAATTTTTTCGAGGTGTGTCGGGTTATTTGCTCATTGCGGGGGCGGTAAGGGGCGTGGCAACAATTTGAAATAAACTTGATCTGCTCTACAAAATAACGGACTTACATTCCAAATTTGGTGTCTCTAGCTTTTGTAGTTTAAAAGATCCAGGTGTTCATACGGACGGACAGACGGACAGACGGACGGACGGACAGACGGACAGACGGACATTGCTATATCGACTCGGCTGTTGATGCTGATCAAGAATATATATACTTTATGGGGTCGGCCACGCCTCCTTCTGCCTGTTACGCACATCTCGCTTCTGACAAACTTAATAGACCCCCTTTACTCTTTTTTAAAGAGTACGGGGTCTAATGAATGACTGACATTTCCATTTGCAAATTGACAAAACCAGCGAACTTCAACTGAAATCAAACACAATTTAGATGAAAAAAACAGACAGCATCCAATGACACTTAGCAGTGTGACGAATAGATATCCTGTAAGAGTTTTAAGAGAAAAGCAAAATTAAATAACTAGTAAGAAAGTCTTGAGTAGAACCAGCCCACTATTAAAGATCGGCACTTATACCAGTGTCCTATCAGATATATAGCATACTGTTAGATCAATGAGGATAGTTATAGGAATACGGACTTTCAGTCCACTTTCACTTTGGTGACTCTAGCCACGCTCATTTCCCTTCTGAAATAAACATGATACCGGCCATGGAATTTTCAATAAATTTTACAAAGTGTCAAGCGATTCATTAACTGCATATAATATATGAAATATATAAGAAAATAATCATGATTGCAAATCCATTATGAAGCTGCTACAACTACCCTACTTATTACAATATTTACACGGCAAACATCACAGTGTTCATGATTCATATTTAAATTTGGACTGCATTAGAATATTATGGGAAATGTTTTATTAATATGTTATACATTTGCAGCAAATTGAACCCAACTCAGTCATGTTTGGATGACTTTTAACTTGGCTCTTGAGAAGGGTTTTTTAACTTCTCAATTTACTTTGCGACCCTGCCAGTCATTCAACTGTGTGCCCATTGAACCTACTGAATATTTGCTCGTTTTAAGCTTAATTGAACTCATGTCAAATTGTTTACGATGTGGCAATAACGTGTCTGATACTTGTCTTGTTCAGGAAAAAACTTTTCTACTTAACTCGCCATAGAAATGGACCACTAAAGTGTGAGATACAATGCGACGAATGATTTGCTAAAAGATAACAAAAAATTAAGTTAAAAAAAATGAAAATAAAAGCAAAAACAAAACAACACCAAAACGAGTAAATAAACGAATATTTATTTTGTTTGGCTATCATAGATTTTCAAGAGCAAGGCCACAACTCTCGTTGTTTCTGTTGGCCAGAAAATTTAATTGGAGCACAGCTTGAACTTGGTCAGTTATTTCAATCAGCCTCTCTCACTGTCTCTCTCTGTCTCTCTCTCTCATTCTCCCCCCCTCTGGCTTCGCTGCCACATAATTCTAATTAGTTTTGTCTTCTTTAATATATTCTTTTTCATATATTCATTTTATGTATTTTTTTAATACGCGCTGCTTTGCTGGTTAAATTGAATGGATTAAATTAAATGATCTGCTGTTAAATGGTAAAGGAAATCATTCGTTGCATACAACGCGACTGTTGGTCTCCCAACTGCAACACTTTTAATTAAATTTGTATAGTTCCTCTGTGCTTGAGAGGGCTGGGGATTGGAAGATGACAATACAGAGGTGAAGCTCAGTAAGCGGCCACAGTCATGACAACTAATTGGACAATGCCATTGGCAGCTTAAGCCCTCAATTGTTTAAATGAACACTCTCTGACAGCCAGTCAACGTTGCGTATGCGAAATGCCCGAATTGTTAAATTCGTATGAAAGCCGTGTAATGCGATGCGATTTAGCAAAAGTCAGTTTCCAATAACTACCAAAAAAACATAAATTTCCCTGCTATGTGTTCGGGAATATCATTTATTAATTACATTTCGCATGGTTGAAACTACTGTGTGGAACAGTCAGTTAAATAATGTTGAATATTGAGGGATTTTGACATGAGCGTGGGTAGAGCGATGAGAACTCGTAATACTGTTTTCTTTTTAAAATATGTCAAACATTTATCATGAAGTTTTCAAATATTTGTAAATATTTAAATGGATTCCTGGAATATTAAAAAGCATGCATTAGATGAAAAATTCTTACTGAATTTTAGTAAATTAAATAATTGATAATTTTTATTCATGAGGCTGGTTTGTTAGGCTGCATATATGGATTGCGTTTAAGGGCTTACTAATGCGATGCGTTTGAGAAAAAACCACTTGATTAAAATCTACAAAATCTGCAACTGTTTCTGCCCAGCTTAGGTCATGTAATTGCAGTGAATTAAATTACTATAAGTTAAATTTATTTTAATTTGGCTGAAAATAGTGGAAGCATTGAGAATATTCTACATATTCAATATTATCATCTTGCCATCTTATTATACTAGTCAACTTCAGATTTAATTAGATAAGTAATTAAAACATAAATTGAAAGCAATTCAATGTTTATGTGTAGCAAAATTATTAATCATATATATATAACAATTCCACCCAGCTTAGAGTTTATTAAAATGACGTAACCGAATCCCCTAAAACACCCCGCTGTGAAAAAAACAGAGCACGGACGCCCCATTGACCTTTTGTGGCATCATTGGCATCGAAACATTTTGCAATTGTCTGTGTACTATCATAATAATAAGTTCAACATGTTTTCTTTCACTTGTCAGATATAATCCAAAAATAATTGTGAGGCAGCCGCTTGAAGTTTCATTTAAAAGTGCGAAAAAAAAAGAAGAAAATGCTGTGGCCGGGAATAAAACACGTCTGCTATATATAGCCTCTTTCTGTAGGTTTAGTTCGACAATTGTAGTGCACTGAAACTTAAGTGTGTGGTTTATATGGTATAGAATCTATAAGCAGGTCAAACAACTTGGCCAATTAAGCGGCTAGCCAAAAACCTAAATCACAAATCCATTGAACTTGAAAGAGACCTGCAGCATTGCCAGCTTATTTAGTATTCGCAGTGTGAGATGTTCAAAATGTTTAGATTTGAATTTATTGCGTTTTACACATTTTACATTACACTCGGCCAACTTGGGAAACTTAGCGTGTGAGATCACTCAACGCATCAAATGAAAGACAAATAAATATGGGGATTTATTAAAAGCGAATGCCATAAAACATTCCAGTCCATTCGCTGTGTCTTCTGAACTTTCATTTTTATTTTTTTATACCAGATTAATGCTATTTAAATTCACATAAATTAAACACTGTTTGCAACTTTTGCTTAATTAAAATTTATGCACATTTCGATATTGAAATTATTGTGGCCATCTGCCCGGAAAAAAACCCGGATAAATACTCGTAAATTACGCGCTAATTATTTAAGTCGCTTGAAAAAGAAAAAATGTAATAGAATTAGCCACGTGAAGCACAAGCCGTTTCTTTATCCAAACATTCCTCAAAATGGGTGGAAGCGTGCAGAATAAAAACATATTTTATTTCCTTCTTTAAATTTCTTAAATCCTACTTCTCTTTAGATATAATCCCTAACCAACGTTACAAATTGGTTGTTAATATTTAAGTGCATTTTTATTAGTGTAAGCCCATTCCAACTTTAGCCCCAAGATGTAAAGCAAATGCAATAAATAAAATTGTAGCAATGTCAAAGTGTTTTGATAAATTGTCTGTCTCGGTTTAGCTCGGTCATAAATTAGATACGCCCTGTTCGGGCATTTGTGTACCCATTGCTAAACCTTTTATTGGTTAATCCTTTTCGGTCTACATATTGATAGGATCACAGATACCAGAACTTGGTCATTTGAGAGTTGGAACATGCAAATCAATGCGGGCCATTTTATCCATTTTATGAGATGTCTGAGCTCAGCGCAATTTACATTCCATTGGGCAGCTTATTTGGGCCACGGAACATCCCGTTTTTTATTATATTTTTTTTTTTTTTGGCTTTAGCATGACATGGCCAAGTGGAAATGTCAATGTCAAGACGCAACTGTTGCCTGCTACGCCTGGCCAAGTGTAATGCTTTCATACCAAGGCTAACTTTATTATGCCCGCTTCCATTCACTGGCAAGTGGAGGCCTTTCTTGTTAAGGACCAACCCCTTAGAAATTTGGCGTGCCTTAATGAAAGTGAAATACAGTGGGGAGAACTAAAAATAACTCATACAAAACTCACACAAAAGCAACTCAAGTCTTAGCATTACAATGCACAACCAACAGCTACTCTGTAAAATGCACAGCCTATTACAACAGTTTGCTTTCAAAGCAGAACTTAAACAAATGCACAATATTACGAGGGTAAGTGTAAGCTTTCAAAACGTGAATGCTTTAAAACTGTAAAAAGGTTTGAGAGACACAACGCGCTTCTGATGTGTTGCATTAATATATCGAAATTTCATTCATATAAAAAAACTTTATGTACTTTGTGTCAACACAGTTTTTGATTTTTTATTCACTTCATAATAAAATGTTGTTTTGTGTGATTAAAACATGCTATTTTTAATAGTATTTTTAGTGAATCACAAACTATTAAAAAGTTACAAAAAAAATTGATTTATTGATAGATATGCCCCTTAAATTCCTATAAGGGGTATACGTGATGTGTGGGGTATACAAAAACAGACAATATGTGTTCTATAATTCAAAAGCTAAGCAGCAGACCCAACATGCAGACTTGACGTCACACAGTTAGCTGGTGAGTGAGTGGATAAGCGAGTCAGTCAGGAAGTCAGTCCCTCAGTTATTCAGTTGATTCGTAGCGCTGTGTGCATATCTTGTACGTGTCTGCCTTGTTTTCAAACTTCCGCCTGCACTTGCATAAATTATACAAAAGTGTGTACGTCAATGTGTGTGTGCGTAAGTGTGTGAGTGTGTGTGTATAACGTCTTTATATATTATTATTTATGAATATGACTTCTGTTGACACATTGCAGCAGAAACCAGAAAGCAACAAAGTTTTTATATTCGAGTTCACTACAAGCAGATGTCTGTTTATATGGCCCCTTGTAAAACGGAGGAGTTTCTCTTTTCCCCTGCTTTTACAACTGTTTCTCTTGTTTTACTTTCCTAGCCTTTGGACATAGTCTAAACATAAATCCAAGCGTAATGATCATACAAAAAGGACGTGGAAAGTAACTTCCAAAATTATTGACCAATAACCCACGGGAAATAAAACTTCGGCAAATTAGGTTAAATAACATGAATTTAATTGCACATTAAAGAGCAATTGAAATGATATCACTCGAGGATATTATGTTTCTAAGCTTTATGAATATTTCTTGCGTTCAAAAAATAATTCTTTAAATATTAAATAAACGCCTTGTTGTGCCGAACACTGTAAGCGTTAACGTTTCGCTTACAAAATAATCAATATGACTGTTAAAAGCAGTAACAAGAAATAATCACAAGGCCAAACAATCAGTCTGTAAACGTCAACAAAATACCAGAAATAATATTGTCGTTGCAGTCACGGCTTGGCATTATTTAAGCTAAAAGGCTTAAAGAGAAATACTCTTGCCACTAATTTATAAAATTCCGCCGTTTATAAATAGACAAGCAGTCGCAGGATGTGGACACGTGCGCAGTTCCACTAGCTGAAAGTGGGCGTGGCTGTGTTATAAATGTAACCAGCAGTTAACAGACACAAAACACTAAAATCTAATGTGAAGAGCAAGCTTAATGCAGTTTAACTCAGCACAACGTTCGCAATTGAACATGCAACGGCCCCTGAGGCGTGTCTGTGGGCGTTTGTGGGCGGTGCAAGCATTTTCCAGAATGGACCGAGAGACGTGTCACAGGTAAAGCGTAAAAAATGCTCTTCGCTCATCTAGTTGGGGCCACTTTAACACGCGCTCTTCATAGTCTTGACTTATGCAATCGAAATCGACGACAGTGCCTCACAATTGTTGTCCCGTCGCCGGTTCAACCTTATTCCCCTCTGTTAGCTGGGTCAACTGACGGGTGTTTTTGGACCACATTCTCAAAAGGGGTAGAAGGTTTTTTAGGTTCGTTGAAAAAAATGTGTGTTACAAGTGTCTCGAGTTTCCTTTTCCGCAAATTGTGTTAAAACTGAAGACGTATCAGTCGAAAATCAGAGTTTAATTGCAATGTTTTTGTTTTTGTTTGAGATATTTTTATTTATTATTATATAACTTCTCACGTTGATTTATGTTTGTATTGACGCTTAAGGACTTTGTTTTTACATCACAAATCTAATAGCTTCTCAACAGACCTTGATTTCCAAAATATCTAACAGAACCTCGAATTGATTGCTGCCGGGTCTATTACAGTCGATACACTTGATTGGCCCTAGTTTGTTATTATTTTTGGCTTTGCCGCTGCCATGTGAAACGTCCATTAAGCCAAAACGTCTCGCCTCAAAATATGCCATGCGAATTATCACTATTTCTGTTTCTTCATTTCCGTTTCCGCAAGCGCTGACTTCTGTTCTTATTGTTGTTGCTGTTGTTCTCTTGTTGACAGCTCACAAAATGTGCGACAAACTCCTAAAATTAAATTATAGTTTTATGTGGAGGTTTTTGTTTTTATGACGTTCGTATTTGTTTGACTCCAAAACAATATTTATGTCATTTTCATGTCTGTTGCGTATACTTAATATTTTATATTAAATATTTTTGCTTGTTTTCGTTGATATTCCTTTGCTGGTGCATAATTATTCAAGTGCGTGCGCTAATCAACTACAGGTGGCATTCTATTTTATGTTTTTCACGGGCCACTTTGTCTAATTATGCCCACAAAATTGAGAGCAATGTTTATAGACTACTTTCCAATTATGAACTTGTCAGCAGTTGGGAATAGTCTGTATAATGCAAAACAACTGGCTGAGAATTGGTTTTTCCATTTAATGTATCAGATTAAGTTTATAGTTTTAAATTGAATTTTATATCAGTGAAATGACTGAGTAGAGTTTATTTCAATTTCCGTGTAGTAATAAATAAGCTGCAGTATTTGTTAGCTCTGAATATTTTCAGAATTATCTACATTTCGGCAGTTTGTCGGGAAAATTGCATTTCCTGCAGCTGCTTACGACAACAGAGTGTGAATTATATGTATCGTATCTTATTTTATATATAGAACAGACGCAACTTGGTCTAATCGGGGCCATAACTTATAGTTGCACGCTGGTGTATGGAGTCTGAAAAAGCAAAGTCTTCACACTCGGCGATTCCAAAGACTTCAATGCATGCGGCAGCTACACTCTCACAAATAGAGTTGTAAAATAAAAATGACCTTTTTAAACGATGCATTTTTACCGAAAATTATAAAGGTCTTGATTAAAACTTATTCGAAATCTGAAATATATCAAACATGAAGACTAAAGTGTTTTTAAATTATTATTTAAATTCATGAAATTTAGAGATTCAGCTTTCCATGACAAAATTTAAGATCACAAATTATCAATGATCAATCAGCGTAACTTGTCTCACTCGTATGTGGAATGTGGAAATTCCACATTTTAAATGAACTTTTTCAAGTGTCTTCCACACAACAATAGTTAGCACATTTCCTAACAATGCAGACATAAGTATATTTACTGCCTCATATGCCATTCCTCAAATGCTGCACCGACAATAACACCAGAAACAACGACAGCAATTGCTGCAGGCTGTGCAACATATACTCATATTTGTATATGTATTTGTATTTGAATGCCTTTATGCGTTTTGTAATAACAAATGGAGCGCCAACAATGCGAATGTCCTTCTAATGAGCCTGACCTAGAATGTGTGCTCTTCTTGGCTTTCAAAGAGGTTCCCTTCCAGCCATAAAATGTCCACACAGCTGTAGTATAAAACTAAAGTCTTTAAATCAGCATTAGTATACAAACTGTAACAGTTAATGTTGCAGTTCCAATTGCACTTTGAGCTAATATAGAAAGTTGCAAGTTGCATTTATAACAATCAACAGCAGAACAGCTGGCTAAGTTTCACGTTGTCTAAAGTTCATACATTGTATGCTGGCAGGTACTAAAATTTCAACAAATGAAATTCCAGCAATTTTTAACCTCTTCTTAACAAAAACATCATTCATTGTGCTACACAAAATAAATAAAGTAGAATTCCCCTGGCAATCTAAAAGTCATACTTATTTCGGGATTGTTAACATAATTAATTTAGATTAATCTAGAAGGAGAAGTCAGCTTTTAGCCATATATGAAGGCTCCTCGCTTCAAGTTGAAAATCGATTTGTTTGCCATGACTGCGTTTATAAATATTATTTAAATTAACAAGTCACATCAAATAAATCATTGTAATCAAATTCCATAGGGAATTTTATCAATCAGTTTTAAAAAGCGCTTAAACAATTCAGTTTCTGTTCGACTTCTTTAAAAACTTCTTGCGCTTTACAATTTTTACTCAAATGAATTTACGTTTTATTTTGGGTTTCCTAATTGCAGACATGGTCTTAGCCCGAGACGCAAGTTGCATAATGTAAATAGTTTAGGTCCTCCAGTCTGCTGCATAAAAATAACTTTACTTTCGTCCTTGGCTGGGTAAAACAAAGAAAGGCAACTGCGTCTTAGGTCTGCAGGTTTTCTGCTAGAACCTCCAGCAGCTGCCGGCATTTAGTTTTGCAGTCCCCCAAGGGCTCAATGTCATCTTAGCTGGTCTGTAATTCGGCAGGATTAATTTGGGCTATTTCAGCAGTTCCTCTTTCGTGAAAAAGTTTTATGTAGAACGAAGCCTTGGAGTTTTTTTGGACGGTGGCCTTAAAGTTTTCCTTGAGCTGAAGTTGAGTTGAATTTGGTCTCTGGCCCGTGACACTAGTGCAATGCAAAATTACAATTACATGCTTACATCTTAGAGGTGAAGTACTGATGGATGCTAATTGAATAGTAGTGGTCAGTTGTAAGTGATGAGTTTGCTTCTCAAGCGCCTTGTTTCGGTCTTTCAAAGAGGGATTACATTTTAATACAACTGCAGTAGACTGTGTTTCTCATCTCTCCTTATCGATGTCAGTCAAAGAGTTTAAAAACTAAACGTTAATATTAAAATCACTGTTTCTTGTGGTAATTATTTTTACGGGATATCTTTTATTTACAAAACGGAAATATATAAATTTTGTTCCATAATTATCCCTTTTTCAATTCAAACTTCAAATTTATTATACCTTTGCAGAGGGTATATTGTTTTTGTCACGAAGTTTGTAACGCATTGAAGGAGGCGTTTCCGACCCCATAAAGTATATAATTTCTTGATCAGCATCAACAGTCCATCTGTCAGTCCATCTGTCCGTCTTTTTCTTTGCGAACTAGCTCTCATAGGAACAATCGGATAAATTTTTTTGAGCTATGTTAAAGAAATTAGCTCGACATACATTTGGCATAAAATCCCATGTGTGACCGGCTTTTTCCATTAAAACTTTCCAGCTTCGTTTTATACGTCTGTCTCTTTATTCTTCTTATGCAGAACTGTCCTCTTCTTCTTTGTTCTATCGATCTCTCTTGTTTTTCATTTCGATGTTTTACTATATCGATATCTCATCGATATCTTGTGTTTACATTTACATTAGGTTAATGCTGTTAACATACTGTATACTTAACATTATGGGTATTCCTACGTAGTAGCCTACTACACATGTGCAAACCAAATTTCATCCAGATAGGACTATTATAGCTGCCATAGGAACAATCGGTTAAAAATTCAGGAAATGCTTAGTATAAAAAATTTTCTGTCTCTTGAACGATTTGAACCAAATTCACACAATACACGTTTTCTATAATTTTTAATGTGCTGACCAAATTTCATCCAAATTGGACTACTATATCATAGGAAGAATTGGTGATTGAAAGCAAATTAACGCAATGTGCATGTTGTTATTTCTTTACAACCTGATAAGTTCCCTCTTATCAAATACATAACTATATTTTCAATCATAAGAAATTACACCTGTGACCGGCTTTTTATATTGAAACTTTTCCGACTTCTCCTTTCACGTCTGTCTCTTTATTCTTATTCTTCAGAAGTGATTTCTTCTTCTTCTTCTCTGTTATATCGATCTATCTTGTTTACATATCGATATCTTACAATATCGATATCTCGTGTTTACATTTATATTAGGTTTCTGCTGTAAGTCTACTGTACACTTAACATTATGGGTATTCCTATTAGTAGCCTGCTACACACCAAATAGAGTAATCACTGTATTCGTGGATCTACACAATTTCCAACAATTTGCTTTCAATAAGAGGCAATTGTCGGCTCGAAACAGATAAAGCGCGACTCAAATTGTCCTGCAAAGAATTGTGTTGCAACAAACTATGATTGTGTATTAGTGTGTGTGAGTAGCTGTGTGCAACTCATTTAGCGCTATCTGCTTGAGAATTGCTTACATGTTGAAGGGGCAGGCCTAGTTCATGTCACAAGAGCCGCAGAAACCGCAACAAACTGTTACACGCCCGCAGCTTCCGAGCAGGACAAACGTTTAGTTCACGTCCTGTCGTTGTTGTTGTGCTCTTGCTGTGGCGTCTGTTGCTCATCCTTAACTACTTTATGCTTTTTATTTTTCCTTTGTTTCAACGCCCGCAGCGACCTCAGCAACAGCAACAGCAAAAGCACCACACCACACCACACCAGGAGGAAGAGAAAGTGTAGAAATACGCGTTGTAATTTATGCTTGTTATTTTAGTTTGTAAAGCAATTTATATTGTATGCTCTTTGTTAAATAAGTACATATTTAACTCACAGTGACGTTGATGCGTTTGAAAACAGCAGCAGGGCGGGGCAGGTGAAAAGGACAGGGCAACGGAGCAGGAAAACAGAAAAGCAGTGAATCAGCAGGAGAGGATTTAATTTAAGTGTCGCCTTCAACTATATTGTGCAGTTTATGAGCGACAAAGCGATTCTCCTAAAAGTATGCACCACTTTCTGTCGTGACTTAAAAACACACACACACACACATAAGCACAAAGCAATGTTATGTGCCGGCTCTAATCCTGTTAGGTGCTCTTTTTATACGCGCTGCCTTCGTGGCAACTCAAATAGTTGCATGGACGTCATGTCGTCTTTTTGTGACCCACTGGGATGCCTATGGATGTGTGTGCGTGTGTACTGCGCTGGCCAGGAGGTTTGTATGTTCAATTAATTTTAAGCCCTCCTGCCACGCACAACACACTCATGGTCGAACTCTAAGCCAATAATGAACTGCCTGTCAAACTAATTAATTTAATTTTTTAGTTTTAAAGCCCGTGTGCTGAAAAGAAGCTCGTTCACATAGTAAACTTACAAATTATGTTGTTTGCTTTAATTTATAAGACAAATAATTTCAACATTTAACAGTTTTTTTCAGCAACAAAATATTAAACCGTCTGAAATTTTTGTGATAGTGAAAAATTAACAGGCAGATGCTAGCACAGCCGACCACCGAAGTGAATATATTCTTAATCATCATCGTCAACGCGTTAGGTAGATTAGGTTTATTTTAAACAATTAATTAATTAATTAACTGCAATTAATAGTTGTTGGGAACTAAGTTGGAAATAAAGAAGTACAGGGTCTCCAAGGTATATATTACCCGAACACCACGCCGTAAATCACCCAATGCAACATTTAAAAAGTTTTTCTCTTGTGGCTTACAAAGTTTCTTTATTGATTTTGATTGCGACTGTAAACGTGACTTTCAATTGTAATGCATACCTTCCATTTTTTTTTTATAGATAAACTCAGAAAAAATAAACAACAAATTCGATTCGTTGAAAGAGAATAAAGAATAAACAGGAAAATAAATTGAAATGGATTCTGCTGCAGCTGCTGCCGCCGCCAAGCGCGTACAAATCGAGAAAGCTCACAATTTTATGCGTCAATATCGTGATCCCGAGTCGCGGGAACTCAAGAAACTGTCGGCCAATCAGTTTATGGATGTGTGGGCGCACTATGATAAGGATGGTGTGTATTTCACTTGGTGTATACACTTTTTGAGCATAACTGACTTTTTAACATTGTTTGTTTGCCTTAGGCAATGGTTACATTGAGGGCACAGAGCTGGATGGCTTCTTGCGGGAGTTTGTGTCCAGTGCCAATGCCACCGACATTAGCCCCGAGGTAAGTGCAACGTCATTGTTGAAACTCTAATGTTATCTCGATGTCACGCTCTCTCTCTCTCTCTCTGTCAACTGTCTCTTTCATAGGCTGTCACTGACACAATGCTGGAGGAACTGAAGTCTTGCTTTATGGAAGCATACGATGATAATCAGGATGGCAAAATCGATATCAGAGAGGTACCAACTTTAGTCTTAAGTTCATTACTTATAACACCAAGCATAACCATTTTATAGTCATCACACTTAACCAATACTAGTTGTGTAAACTTGTCATGTTATTTTCAGTTATAAATGTTTTTTCAGCGATATTTCCTTTTCATTTAAGGTTTCCCACACATGTCGTATACGCAATGTGACATTCAGTTGGCTCTGCGCCGGCTGTTGCCGTTTTGAAATGGCTTTTTAAATGCTGCTGCCGCTCTCTGGCCAGCTCAATAATTTATTTGGCCATTTTCACCAGCTTGCCATCTTTGCTATTGCCAAGGTCTTGCTAAAAGTTTCTTACTTCTTGAAATGAGTTTTTAATTGAGGCTTTACAATGCCACAGTAGTCGCAGACCATTGAAAGTAGCTTTTTTGCTTTGTGACTTCGAGCGTAATGGTAGAAATAATAATGCTGGCTTCTGTCTCAATGAGAAGTGAGAAATGAAAAATGATTCATGAGACAAGTTTTCTTTTCACTAGATCAAAACAACCCATTCTGTAGCTTACCTTGTACTGCAAATAACTTCAAAAAGCCCTCAGCTATCCGCATTTTTCATCATTACTTTAGCTTGGAAATGTTTTGCTGATGCGACATGTGACAACTTTCGGAAGTATTTCCCCTGTTTCTTCTCTCGTCCCTCTCATTTTAGGCTAATTAGGCAAATTACTTACCAAGAACTTACTTTAAATTATCATATTAAAAGCATATTTTTGCTCTTTCACCCAATCTTGAATTTTAACATGACCAAAATTCAAGTCATCACTTAAATATTGCAAAGGAGAAAGTTTTCCCGTTGCAATTTACCACAACAACTGAAGCGTATACTAAAGCACAGACTTTACTTTTAGTTAACTGAAATATTTTCAACTAAAATAACAGCATTTTCACCCAGCCCAAGAATACGCAATGGAAACGGCTTAAGTTTTCAGACTTTGGCGTTGCGAAATTCCGCTCAATTAAATGTTGCTTAGTTTGAAACTTTCTATAGTATAAGTTTTAGCTATCTACATAAAATAAACACTATATGACTATGGGACTATAAAATTTATTTAAACCAGAGACAGTAACATAATAGTTCAAATCTATTTATATTAAATTACAATAAAATGATAATTGGTTTTTATCTAAAAACCAGCTAATGCTGATTTAAAACATAAAATTATCGCATATTTTTGAGATTTAATTTTGTTGTATTCACAGCTTGCCCAACTGTTGCCCATGGAAGAAAATTTCCTTTTGCTTTTCCGCTTCGATAACCCCTTGGAATCAAGCGTCGAATTCATGAAGGTAAGTCCCAAGCAAACGGAGCGTAAAACAAGGAAAAGCCATTGACAAACACAGACTGGCCCCAAAAGCTGTTGCTATTTATACCCGTTACTCGTAGAGTAAAAGGGTATATTGTAGTCGTTGGAATGCATGTAACAGGCAGAAGAAGCGTGGCAGACCCCATAAAGTATATATATTCTTGATCAGCATCAATAGCCGAGTCGATATAGCCATGTCCGTCTCTACGTCCGTCTGTCCGTCTGTATGAACAAAAGGATCTCAGAGACTATAAGAGCTAGAAAGGTGAAAGGGGTCGCAAATGAAAGGTACAATACCCAAGCAGTACGAGTTCGTTTTTGTTTTTTGACACGCCCACTTTAGGCCGTTCTATCTTCATATAAAGGAAAATGTACAGATAAAACTTGAATTTTTGTTTTTAGCTATGCTATCTGAAATTTACACGGAGAGTACATGTCTATGAATTACACGTACTGACCAAGTTTGATCGAAATCGGACAACTATATCGTATAGCTCCCATAGAGCCGATCCGTCAAAAATACGCTCCAAATATTAATTAGTATGAAAAAATTTTGCATTGACTAAGCTATCGTAATGAAACTGACACAGAAAAAATAAATCAATAATATAAATATACTGACCAAGTTTCATACAAACCGGACTACTATATCGTATAACTTCCATAGGGACAATGGGTCGAACATTGAGTAACGGGTATCCTAAAGTCGCGGGACGACTGTAGCATTCCTTCTTGTTTTTGTTTGCTATTACTGATGCTGAATCAGATTCTGATGTCACTGCTAACAGCTTTTATAAATGTATTCTTAATTAATTGAAATACTTGCAGATCTGGCGTGAATACGATTCTGATAACTCTGGTTACATTGAGGCGGATGAACTTAAGAATTTCTTGCGTGACTTGCTCAAAGAGGCCAAAAAGATCAATGATGTCTCTGAGGATAAGCTAATTGAATATACAGACACCATGGTACGTATTCGTGATGTTACATCAGATAACTTAAGCCATGGTAAAATACATTAGACAAGCCCAACAACTATGGGTCAATTAATTTCAACTTCTGCTCTCATACTAAGACAAAATGTTTTCTAGCGTAAAATATTGCAATTAAAATTTTGGCACGACAAGAATAATGGATAATGTAATGCAATTTACTGAATTCATCCAGCGCATTGTTAATTAAAAAGTTTATAATGAAACCAGGCATGTGTGTGTTTGTGTGTTTTTTCCTATCTTTTTCTTTTTCTTTATACTTTTCTCCTTGAAAGTGTCCCATATATTTTCGATTCGCGCCTTTCTGGTTTGTAGTATTTCTTCATGAAGCACGTATCATAATAAATGATGATAAAGAGTGCTTCCTCGGCAAACTTGCAACTCATTTGCAAGTTAAATCAGAAGACATGAAAAGAAGAGGGCAAATGTTAAACATTAAAAGTTGTCAAAGATTAAATACGCAACAAATAGAAATTTGTCGCTTAAATTTAAACAAAGTTTAAATGGCTTAAGTTACAAGATTACAATTTGTTTCGTGTACCTTGAGTGATGTCCAAATATTTAGTTAATAGAAACCATAGTTTCTAATATTTTCTTATATTAAATATATGTTTTTGTCTTAAATATATAGATCGGCTTAAATACAGAAACACAGAAACTTTGGTTAAAGTGATGTTGTTCCACAGGGAACTCGAGTCACGACTTAAATCGTTAAGTTACTTAACTTAGTCGATTTACGACTATGTGTATATTTAAGGCTGTTATTCAATACACTTGAGACACACAACGCACAACCAATTTCAGTAACATTAATTAGGCATAAAAGTTCTGTCATTGAGCCCATTTACTTAACTCGCCCATATCGCTCCTCCTTAACCTTCTCTGTCGTTCACTTTCTCTGTCTTTGTCTTTGTCGCAGCTACAAGTTTTCGATGCCAATAAGGATGGTCGTTTGCAGCTTTCGGAAATGGCCAAGTAAGTAGAACATTGGTTAAAGAAACCGCCTACTGCATTCAATGTCAACACAACGCCCAACTTATTTATTGCAGACTACTTCCGGTTAAGGAGAACTTCCTCTGCCGTCAGGTATTTAAGGTAAGTGCCAAAGTAACACGAGTTTATAAGTATAACTGAAAGTAGTTGAGGAAATTACGATGGCAGATATCGAGCCTAAGTAGAGCTGACATTTCTACTGTAATTTATTTTATAACTAAGCAAAACACTTAGCACATAGGTTAGACTTAGCTTTAGCTATAGCTTTAACCTGAGATATTATCTAGCTGCAGCCTTGACTAACAGCAACTAACTGCATTGCGTTGAATTTTATTTCATTTGATTTTATTCTTTACTCTTATTAGTTTCTTTTACGTTACCAAGTCTGTGTCTGCTCGAATGATTTCAATTAGATTTCAGCCACGTTTTAGCACCATAAACGTAAAATAAAAGCCAGCGATGTGCACAAAGCAAAGCAAAGCAAATAAATTGCAGCGCACAGCATAAAAAAGTGGAGCGACCAACGTGGCGTATGTGGGATGTCAAATGTCGAAAGTAGACACAACAGATTGAAACACCTGTACCTTTTCCAAGGGTTGAATGAATCAATTTCTGTGTTGTCAGTTGAATAAGCATCACCTATACCTTCTGTTGTTTGTTTTCTACCCACTTTTGCACAATGTCAGCTTTTTAAAGGGTAAACTTTTTGGCTTCACTTTGGAAAAGAAATGTCTTCATTCATGCGACATCTGTCAAACTTTTAACTCTGCAATTAGGCAAAGTTCAGTGCCCAAATCCATGTCTGCATCCAGATCCCAAACCTTTATGAAAACTAACAGCAGGTGTTACATCGCCGGGACATTAAAAGCGGTCTCTTCAAGTGACAATGCTCTGCGCATAGGTCGCCGTGGGAACATTTTTCGTAGCTTCATTTCAGAATTTATTTGACATTGAATATTTAAGAGCAGAGCTGCTCAAAATATGCCCATTGGGGTTAAATGGAGCGCAGCTTCAGAGTTTCCCCTATTTTCCCAGTTTCCTCAGTTTCTCAATTTCTCTCTGCTGAGCCAACAAAAGCCGCATTGTTCCCATTCGACCAGCCAGCTGACTGCCTGGAACGTAATTGGTCACCAGACCACATACTACACACACTCGTACACTTGTACAAAACCAACTTGGCCATAAGTTTGACATCGTCAGAGACGCTATTCCAACTTTGACTGCAATATTTAATAGAATGCCATTGTTGTTCGTTAGTTTACATTTACTGGACTTTCAGCATGCTCAGCCAGCTCAAGGTTGGATTAGGGTTAGTCCCAAGTTTTCTACTTCAAATGTAAGAGAAAAACGTCTTATAACAAGTAAGAAAAGTACGGTCGGGCACGCTCGACAGTAAAATACTTTCTGCAACAAAAATTGGTGATCATAAGTACCATAGTTACTGAGATATTCGCCGAAAACACAGATTGCTCATTGTGGGCGAATGGGGCGTGCCATAAAAAAAAAAGATTCTTGTGTGATTCTTGACTGACTCAATATGTAATCGATTGAGTCCAAGCTCGAACTTGTAGCTCTTACCATCTCTGAAATCTGTTGAACACGGACTGACAGACGGACATGGCTATATCAACTCGGCTGTTGATGCTGATCAAGGATATATATACTTTATGGGGTCTGCCTCGCCTCCTTCTGCCTGTTACATACATTTGCACAAACCCATTATACTCTTGCAGAGAGTATACAAATTTATACAAACAGTTTCAACGGATATTTTTCCATGTAAAGCTCGACTTGTTTCAAAGAGTACAACTAAATTAGTTTTATTATCAACTAATATAGTTATGACTCCAATCTAAAGAGCTTCATTATTCATACTTAATTAAAAGAACCTGAAATGTTATTTATAATCAACTAATCACTCAACAAGCCGACTGTAAAGGACCCCGCACTTGTATTAGTACCATACAAATATAGCATATATTTGCATACATATTAAGACCTTCTCTCTGACCAAACTTGATAAAGAAACTGTTATGGTACCATGAATATAAATATTTGGGGTTACCATGAATATAAATATTTATATTTAATTTAACTACTTAAGAAATCATTGATCTATTTAGCTGTCTTTCAAAATGAAATGCCAATTAATGTTCTATTGTATTATGTATGACTACTTAATTATTCAACGATTTGACTTTTCCAAAGACCTACAAATTTGTTATGGACTTAACTGAGATCTTTTAAGACCTGTTATTTTTTTATTTTAAACTCATTGACATTCATTAAACTACTTTCTGGCAAACCGTAGCATATGATTCTACTTCCTCCTGTTGTGGGGAATGTGTGTGTCTCGGAGTCTGTCTATGCCTCAAGTTTTAGCTCAAGTAAGGAATTTCCTTCGATACTTTTGGCAATTGTGTTTCTAGCAGATGCCTGCCAATGCACAATTCCTGTCCGTGACCTGCAACAAATCCACATTCGTTCTGTGGTACCAGGCAATCAGCAAACTTCGACACACGAACACAAAAGTCTGGAAATGTGCCAATTTCCGGTTACGAGGTCTTATTATTATTTGCTGCAAATGTACGTGACTGAGTCAAATTCCAGCTGGTTATGGCAGAGAGCTTTACATATGATGGCCAAAATGATGCCGAATACCTTAAAGTTTACTCACCAATGAGACGACTTTGTTGCACTGAAACAATATTCATTTAACCCTTTACGCAACTGCTGCTATCTGTTGTTTCTCCACACGCAACGTAACATGTTCGATTTGCATAGAGAATTTGCAAAGAGTCCCGGAATAAAAGCAATTCCGCACAATTGCCAGCTTTCAGTCAGTTGTGCAATGTGGCGTATGAGCAATGTGCAACCACAGAAAGTCACATTTACAGTTATAGCTACAGTTACTAGAGACGATATCGTGATAAATCTCGAAGGTTGTTGACTATTTCTAACTCAGAAGTCTAGTAAACTCAGTTACAATATTATTAAACACTTTTTAATATTAATAATTTAATTGTAGAAGTTATTAAAAAATAATTTAAACTATCGACACTTAAAAAACATTTTTTTCTTTCATTGATTAATTCGGGTAAACGTACTTCCTTTTAAGTGACTGTTAATTTTTTAAGTTGAGAAATACATTTAAAATTCGTGCTTCATAAATTCAAACTAACAAAATGAAATATAAGTTTTTATGTTAGTTCATTTAAATATCTATTGGTTGGCCCATTTCATGTGCATTTAAATTATCATCGTATGCAAATCAAACATTTATGAACAAGAACTTATTTATAAAAACTATATAAGTCTTTAGGATAAATTCGAGCCCATTTTATAAACAGTATGTTTTGGTAAGCTTTGGGCTATGTTCATACCTAGCCAAAACATTTGTTTCACGCCCAACCCTAGAAACCACAGGGACAACTACTGGCATGTAAACTATTTGCCCATTGTTACAGTTGGCAGCACAGTGACATTTTATTTGCCTTTTATTGACAACTTCTGCTCTACCATCTCGGTGTTCTCTTCTATTTCGCTTACACATAAGAGTAAAGTGCCACGCCCAGTGCATGTAGCGTGTAACATGTAACTTGAAACACGTAGCACATTTACAATGTAACCGACATGTTGAAATCAACTCGCGTCACATTGCCAATGTAAAGATTCCATCAACATTCCATTCTCTATGGGCTACAAGTTTCGTAGCATTTGTGCAGCATCAGCACCCAATTATAATACCCATTATCGTAATCATCAGCTGGGCTGCATGGACTCAGTCGTAAAATTCTATAACTTAGGTGTAGTGAGAACAGCAGCAGCTCTCCTTACAGGCTGATAGCTGATAAGACGAGTTTCCGTTTCTTTTCCAACCTGGGCACGCATCTTTCAACTTTGTTGCAGCGCTTATTAACGCCCGCAAGTATGCAATAAAACGCTACAAGTTTAAGCAGCCATAAAATTGGCATTTCCAGCCCATTTGGCCATCTCGTAATACGCATGCATTTTCCTCAGCTACTATGTGCGAGTGGGGGTTAAGGTAGCGTCCATTTCGTAAGCAATAAAAATAAAAATAAGCATACATCAACATTTTTACAACCAAAGAGTGGCTGGAAAAAGCCTTATGACTTATTATATATATATACATATTTATGCATGCTGCAGTTACACTAGCCTTCTGGTATTGCTAAGGTATAAAGTGTCAGCAGCTGGCTGAAGTATAGGTAATTTCCAGCCTCAGTTAGACTGCACAACAAATTGCATTTGATGTTTATGGCAGCCTTGTTGCTGCAGCAGTTAAATGTTTTTAGGTTTACAGAAAAAACTTAACATAAATCTAACAGCTTAATGAATGCTTTTCAATTGCTACCCTGTAAATTAGCTAACTTGAATACAAGGATGACCATTAATTCAAATCTCGACAATCAAAAGCATTTCTATTCAATTTCGATCTATTTCAAATTGGAATCTACAATCAATCTGAACTCTGCTGAGCAAAATTGTAATACGACTTCTTCTTAACCAAATTATTATTTGCTGTATATCCTTTTTAAATAAAAACATGACAAACTCACATTCCTTCTTCTAAGTTTCATATTTGCCTCACCTGTGCATAAAATGTCACACAAATAATAATATAACATTGACTCACACACTCAAGTGTTAAGTGCACTTTTAACTTTATGATACCCTATAACGAAATTTTATAACCGAAAGGTATATAAAACTGCATTTTGGTGGCCTAGTGTTTAAAGCAACCTCTTCAAGTGCCGTGTGTTGCCTTGGCGCCGTGCCAATGTCGTTGACGCTCCCGTCGACGTTGCAGGCACAGCTTATGCTAATGCACATCACGAATACGCCGCGTGTGTCGCAATGAGCAGCAGCATAATGCGCAAGAGCTCCACAACTGCAGTCAAATTGAGGCTGGCTAAAATGTGCAAAAAACTTTTGGTCTAAACTCGGCTGGCAAAATTTACTTTAATTCTGTTTCGTAACCAGAGTGTAAAAGTGGTAGCAAGGAGGAAAGACAGGAAAGGTATAAAGGTTGGCCATTTATTGCCCATTCCCTTGTGTCAACCACTTAGGGGAAAATATATTTTTGTTTACGCTGCTTTGGAGTCTTCTCTGCGGTGGCATTTGTTTTGACCACGTGCAACTTACGTGAAAATGTGGTCAGAAGAAGAAGCAGCTGAAATTCAACACATTTGACACAGACTATTTTGTTTTCTTAGAAAGTTTATTGTTTTATTCTTGTTTTTCTTTTTAGTTGTAACATTCTATAATCTATCCTTGCACCTTAAAGCGGCTGCAAACTAAACAAGACTTGCAATAATAATTGTGATCGTAATAAATAAATAAAATTTAACAATTGGTCTTGCCTATTAGCCTATTAGCTTTATTCGCTAGACGTACACTTAATGTTAATATTTTAAGTTTACTGCATTCTAGCTCAAATTTAGCTTACTAACCAAAAAAAATCTATCTTAACAAAACTGTTCTAGTCTAAAACTTATCTAACTTAATTAAACAAATGCTCACGCTGGCAATAAGTTTTTAATTTAATACTTAAAAACTTGACAAAACTTTCTCTGACTTTCTTTTTTCCTTTCCTCTCCGCCTAACCCTCTCTTTTGCAACTGTATGCCTAACCAACTGCAACTACCCAAACAACAATTGTATTTGTTACATATATATATACGAATTTATTGCATATTTATATCTACTACTTTTAACTTTTATAACCAACATTTTACAATAAACACTTGTTAATTTAATATCATTTACGGTAAAACTAACACAAATAAATTCAAACTAAAAATTTCTAACTAAAAATAAATATTTGCACGTGATGTAAAATTTGGCTGCTACAAAATGTTTCCTTTCACTTAACGCAAAAAAAAATATATAAAAAATAAAATGCAATTAAAAACTCGACTCTTAAATTGCCGCAAAATTCAAAACAAAACAAACAAAAATAATATATATTTAACAATAAACAAAAAATCTATGCTGTATATACAATCGACAACATCAACAACTACTACAACAACAACCAATTGCACTGCCTACAACGACAACAATATACAACATATTAAATAAAAACACACTCACTCACCAGGAAGGCATTGATGTAAGTATTTACCATCCAAAGCCACAAAAACAACGACAATCTAAACGTTTCCCAACCAGTTGGAATCAAAGACAGCGACAATTCAAGCAAACCCATCGACAAACAGAAATAAAAATTACAGCTTACATAAAAAACAAGTTTATTTAAATGATTTTATGGATATTGCTGTATCTGTTGAATTCAACAGAATAAAGTAAATTTCCACGAACTAAATTCCTAAATATTTAACTATATTTAAACATGAATACATACAAATTTGAAAGCTAATCAAAACTTAAAAAGCGATACAGAAAAAGTAGCCTTTTATTAAAAAACATTAGGCACCATGCATTCATGAAATATTTTGAAACCAAGCATCCTAAACCTTTGTGATATTTTAGCCTATATCTTATATGAAATTATCTGCATTTTACGCCAATGTTACTATGTCCCAGAATAGATGAGTTTTAAAATAAATTCTTATAAAATAAGTGAACTCAAACAGTATTTTAAATACATAAAACAAAAATAAATAGATAAAGTGTATAAATTTATTCAATATTTTTCTCACGTAGTTTTTTTTAAAAGAAAAACAGAAACAAACACAAAAAAAAATGAAAATAAAACCAATCAAACCAAGTGAAATTTCCATTTTTAACAATTTACCAACAAAGTTTTCGTTAAATACAAATATGAAATTTGGTTTTTTTGTATATTGCTTTTGTTCGACGTTTACTTTTACGATGATAAAAAGGAAATCTCGAAAGAAATTTATTGACTTTTGTTTTTGTTACAATTTAATGTGGTCAGTGAATTGATTTGAACTTTTTTGGTCTACTGGAATAAAACACAAAAATATTGTAGACAAAATCTTTTGCGTTTTTATAAAAAACTTTCTGTAAACAGTTGGACATATACTACGTATTACTTTTTTTATATAAATATACACACATATATTTATATATATAGCTTTTAACTGCATGCTGTGTGTTTGCTTTTGCATCTCTTTGAATTTATTTTAATACTTCTTAGCATGTTTACCAAAAATCGTTGGTTGTGTGACAGTTACATCTATAAGTAAGTGTGTGTGTGTTTGCATTGCCACATTGGAATTTTTGCATCGTCAATGAATTTTAAGTAGAATACTAGGGAATAGACACTTAAAAAAGCGTATTTAGAAATTAAACTAGAATAAGTTGAAGAATGTATGAAGAGAACATATGTGTAGGAGTGGCTGTCACAAGACAGGGATGAGAAATGATTAAATTTTACACTAATTCATTTATGTACTTAAATATTTTAGTAAAGTTGATAACTTATTTATTTCATAAATTCAGCAAAATTTATTCTACTTATACTGAATTAATTAACCATGTAATAACTTAAATTTTTGTGTAACTAACGAAACTCAATTGTGTGATAGAGATAAATTATTAAAATCAAGAAAAACCTAAAAAAAAATTGCTTATTTATTATATTATTATTATACAGCACAAGTCCAGACTGAAGTATATAAATAAAAACTAGTTCCATTTTAAAAAGTGCCTTTATTATTCAATCGTCAAAATTTCTTGTTTTAACTCATCTTTGTGGGTCATCTTTATAACTACCCTAATATTTATTCGATGGCATTCATAACTGTTTAATAGAACTTCAAAATAATCAAATTTAAGCAAAGTTAATTAAAAGGATCGAAGCGTCCAAACCGCTGTCAACCTTAGGTAGGGTTATTTTATGTGTTAAATAGACAAACAGGAAGTACTTAAGCTGTAGCAAACACATCCTTTCCAACCGCAAGGGGGCCTTAAGCTCTGACCAATCCAATAAGCAAACGACAAATATGCGCCACTAATTAGATATTTGCTCTGACATAGACTGTTAAGGAAGAAGGTACCAAGGGAACGTAGGGGATGGGAGATGTGTGATAAGTGCATGTACGTGCGCTGCTTAAACCTAATGATGGTCCAGATACGACCCTAAGCGACCTTTTGCATAATTTAGGAATGCGTGTTACTATTCATGTAAGCGCGTAAGTGTGCATGTGTGTGAGTGTATGTGTGTTACTGAGACGTCTCTCTATGGCTCTACCGTTCTACCGTTCTACCGTTCTACCGCTCTCCTACTACCCATATGGGTAATGACAGCCGCAGACATCCGCCGCCGTAACCCGAAATGGCATTCAAAAGTGTTGAAGTATAAAATAATTACTTCATTTTATCAGAGTGATGTGCGAACGTGCCGCACTGTTGGCAACCGGCTTAAGTGCGCAATTTGTCAGAGTTCCGACAGAATGTAAAGCACGCTTTTAGGCGCCGTCCAATGTTATATAATTCAGTGTGAAAATGATTTTGAGCAAAATTAAACCATAAAGCCCAGCTTCACCAAAAAACAATGCGTTGAAAGGGCTGCCAAGAGCGAGCACTTAATGGATTTCCAATCCCCAGAAAACCAAATAAACCAGTAGCAAAGCTAGCTTTTTTATAAACGCAGGTAGACCATCAGATACTCTGTATTCACAAAGCACCTGCAGTTAATTTATGCTCAAGTGCTGCCTGTGCGTACCCTGTTACAGGATACCGATTTGCAGGGTATTTTGGGTATTGCCAAAGTAAGCTAAATGCGTTTTGTCGCTTGCGTCGTTTATAAAGCAGCTTACATGGCTAAATAAAATAAATGTTATCAGCCCTTAGGGACATGAGCACACACACAAACACACTCTCTCTTGTCCACACAGTAATATCAAATTGTTGGCTTGCCAACTTTAAGCCATTTTCAAAGCTGATTTCGGGCATTGGAACACCTGAAACCCGAATCTGCTGCCAGTTTCAACGATTGCAGCACTTGCGCTTGCATAACCACAAATGCAGACTTGTAGGTGTGAGTAGGTGTGCATGGGATGGGTGTGTGTATTATGAAGGAAGTGGAATCAATAAATCTAAGCAGCACATATACAATACAACACCAATACAAACACACACACAATACATACACACACTCGGAAGAACAAAGAGAGGCTATAAATATGTGCGCTTAAATGTATGCTACATTAATTTTGCTGAAATGCGTTAGAAAAACCACAGAAAATATACGCAATTTACCTTAATGCATATTAATTACCGAATGTCAGAGGAAAACAGAGCTAAAATGAACGGTTAGCCAAAACATGGAAAGCTTAATTAGATCATTCATTATAATTCGCAAAAGTATTCGGCGACACACTCCCTTATGTACTCCATTCCAAGACGCAAAAGTACCAAACAAAAAAACATGTCTAGCTTACAGTTAGGGGCAGCATTATTCATACAGTCAAGAGATTTTGTGTTTTTCTGTTGGATTGTGTAAATAATTGTGCACAAATTGGCTGTAATGTTTATTGACAGATTGAGTCAATGCAAACATGAAACTAAAAGCAAAAAAAATAAATGAAAATTGATTTGCATGCAGGCAGGCAGAGCCTCAAACTACATGTGTGCCTAAATGTGTGTGTGTATGTGTGTATGTAAATATGTTTGTGTCTGCCTTTAATATCCATAGGCAAACACAGTCCGCATGGTTTGCATAATATTAAATAATATTTTCGGCATGAACTGTAAATAATATATTAGTAAGCACATACGCCCATACATAAACACACACAGTGTACATATAGTGTACCATATTCCCATCGACATTATACATTATTGAACCAAACTGTCTGGCGAGTGTTGACATAAAGTATATGATAACTGACTGATTTTATAATAAGTTCCAACTTCAATTTAAAAACAATCAATTCTTTGTTCTCTAGGGTGCCACCAAACTGACCAAGGAGGATATTGAGAAAGTCTTCTCACTCTACGATCGAGTAAGTAAATATTTAAATTTCATTTGATTACATTTTTTTATTAATACGACTTTCACATCAGGACAACAGCGGCACCATTGAGAACGAAGAGCTGAAAGGTTTTCTCAAGGATCTGCTGGAGCTGGTCAAGAAGGTGAGTTCATCCTGTTGTGTTTTAAAGGAGATTTCATTATATCTTCTTCATCCAGGACGACTATGATGCCCAGGACCTGGCTGCATTCGAGGAGACAATCATGCGTGGCGTTGGACACGATAAGCATGGAAAGATCTCACGCAAGGAGCTGACCATGATACTGTTGACCCTGGCCAAGATATCACCAGAAGATGAGCAGTAGACGCGTTTTCGTTAATGCCAACATTCGAAACCGAAGGAAAGATTTGTTAGCACAGAACACACTAATATATATTTTTGTTACCAATTTGGGTAAACGGCAGAAGTTATTTTGGCCAAATGCCAATGGATTACTTTAATGTTGCCCATTCAAAAGGCAGCAGACTTTGCAGAATTTAGCATTTTTCCCATTGCGAAATACTCTGCAAAGATACTACAGAAAATACAAAAGAAAATTGAAAATTTAATATAAAAATTGATAAATTTACAAGCCGCTAAATTCGTAGCGAGTTTAAAATAAATGTTTCAAATTAATTAAATGTTTATGCATGTTAAGCTTTTGAAAGTCTATTTCCTAAACAACAGCAACAACAACTACCAATGCAAAATACAAAACAAAAATCGAAAATAAAAATTAAAATAAAAATATAAAATGTATGCGTATTCGTAAATCAAGAAATTAATAATAATATATTTATAATTATAATTACATTTTTGACAAAAAAGCAACTCGAAACCAGCCAGAAAAACCAAACCGAAACAAAGTTTAGTACATCGATTTTAAAGTCTTGTGTCTGAGATCTGAGATGAGAAATTTTTGAAGTAAATATGATATTTTCTATTCTCTATATACGAGTATTTTTATTTAATTTTTAAAATGTATTACAAACAAAAACAAAAATGAAAAAATAATTTAATTTCGAATTAATAAAAAATTAGCTAAGTGTAAGAGCAGACACTCAACACAAAAAAAAAACATAAAAGATTTAAAATATATTATATAGCAAGAATTTTTTAGATACTTAATTGTTGTTAATTATTGTGTGTACGAAAAAATAACAATATATTTATATCAATTATAATTATTATGTTACACAATATATAAATGTACTGTATACATATACATATATATATATATATATATATATATGTGTCTGACTTTATTTCCTGATCAGTTTTTGTATTTTCTGAGTGTAGCTACAAATATCGTAAATCAGATATCGAATATCGTATTAACTTACCTAACATTTTAGTGCATAAATTTTGCCCAACATCAATCAAACCCACTCAAATCAGTAGCTGCCTTTTGGCACTTGAACACGTCAGGTGAACGTAATAAAAAATACTATTGTACTTACTACCTGTCCGACTCTCCCCCCTCTTTACTGTAAGTGCTCGACACATGTCCTCGTAATCGTCCCTGTGCAAACACAGTGATTGATTTTGAACCCCGCAAATAGCACAGATGGGGGGCACATTAAATCAGTTCGGGAAAAGCTTGTGTTGAAAAGTGGATTTGAAAACCCCTCAAGGTGCTATCACTACTATAAATACTTAATAAAAAAAATTATTAATTGTTCGTTTTAACTATTATTAATATTATTTTTGAACTTAACTCAACCATAGCCAAAAGTAAAAACAATTTAAATCTATGCTAGCTAAATTATGATTATGTTTTAGATAAACTTGTACGATCTACGAACAAATGCCAAGTTAATGAAAATAATTGAATATCGTATATACAGTATACTTATACATATACATATATATGTATATTATCAATTTAATCGTATGCTATGTTTAAGATAAATAAAACCAATTTTAGAATATCAGCAGATAGAAACACAAGCTTACAAAAAAGTAATGATGGGCTTTCCGATACCAAAATACTGAAATACCAAATTCTATACTATAATTATAAATCTATATAATAACTACATACTAACCATATACCTATATACTATCAATATATATATACATATATACTAAATACCATACAAACGAAAATGTCAAGCAAATTCAATGAAACAAATGTGCGTTTTAATAAACTATCGATAGATCACAGTCTCAAAAGGCACCCTGTATCCTGTATCCTGTGTCCTGTATCCTTTAACCAAAATCCTTACTTGCTAGAGTATACTCCCGCTACTTACTCCTCGGTTCGCTGCTCCAGGAGTTCACCAAGCTGCAGCAGCAATCCATTTAGACTCACTAGATTCGCATGCATTTTCGGCTTCATAGGATTCTTCTGCCGCTGCTTCGGATCCTTAATCACTACTGGCTCTGAAAGCGAAGCTCGGGTCAATTCATTTATGCGCTCCACGGTCTTGCTGATACATTGGCATTTACTGATTTATATTTCTGGTTCAACTCGTTGATTAACTATAATTTTAACGGGATAACTTACCATTTTGCAGTCCTGGCTTGGCAGTGTTTGAGATGACGTGCACAATTCGATAGCTTCATGTTCACCTTGTGCCATTCCCTCTTGGTAGCCCGCTGTGGTAGTGTCTCGGGCATATCCTCTAGGTACCATGTGTACTCTACTTGCGGGTCAGGCACTTGTTTTTGCTCCTGTTGCTGTTCCTCCTTTCGTTTTGATTGAATTTCGGGTTTCTTATATTTTTGCTCCGTTTTAAAGCTCAAGATTTGCTCCGACGCTGGCTCGTGCTTCTGCCTCAGAAACAGATCCGGTTTCAGTATCAAACGCTGTTCCGACTTAACTGATTGCAGCTGTGGTTTTCGTGTAGAATCCTGCGCCCAAACCGGCATTGACTTCTTTAATTTCTGCTCCGGTTTGTGAACCGAGTCGGAAAATAAGAAATGCTGTGCCAGCTGCTCCGACTCCTGCTCCAAAATCCGCTCCGAATTTAGCTGCTCCAAAGCGTCCGCTGAAACTTTATCCGATCCTTCTACCGACTTATCAGATTTCAAGGTAAAAAGAGGCTTTGACTTCATGGCCTGGTCCAACTCCTGCATCGAGGCCTCCTCCGAATCCTGCTCAGAGTTCTTCAAAGATTTTCGTTCACACACCTGCCCCGGGCCCAGCATCAATAGATCCTCTGTCTTCTGTCCTAACTTTGGGTTCGATTCGACCGCCCAAAGCAGCTTCGAGTTTTGCTCAAAAACCAGCTTCGAATCCTGCTCTGAACTCTTCTTCGACTCCCTGTTGGACTTCGTCTCTGACTCCAGCAACAAAAGTAGCTCCGATGTCTCTGATTTCAGCCGAGCCTTTTGATCCGATCTCAGCACCTTCGAGCTCTGCTCCTTCTCTTGCTCAATGACGTCTTGCAGCAGCAGTTGCTCCACTTCAGATGCCTCTTGACTTGTCTCCAGAGACTCTTCCAGAGGTACCAATTGCTGAACTTCCTCCTCTATCTTCTCCTGACTTTCCTGTTTCCCATGCTCCACTCTCTGCTGCTGCTCCTCCAACTGTCTCAAGTCCTCGGCCTCATCGTCTGCAGTGAAATCAAGACCCAAACCCAGCAATAGTTCCTCCAATGAAGCCGTGCGCTCAATACTGCCCCTTTTGCCAAAATGCCGATGCAAAAAGTATCTGGCCCGAGTCGAGGAATCCCCGGGACAATGGCAGCTGGTGTCGCCCATGCTGCGAAAGGCAAATCCCGATGGATTGTTGGTCAGCAGACGTGAAGCACCATTGGCATACACGATGCGTGTTTGACTGTAAATAAGAAAAGAGCAACACATTAATGGCAAATCCTCGAGAGCATTCCATCCACATTCCACTTACCACTTAGGAATGTTCACATGCAATTTGGTGATGCGTCCAAAAGACATTCTTCACTTCAATAAAACAATTTACAAAAAAAAACAGAAATAACACAAAAAAATATGGGAAATGTAAATAATGTTACGTTCACGAGCTACTAAAAGCAAACTGGGAATTTTTGATAATAAAAGCCAAAAAAAAAAAAATTAATAAAAATTAGCATCGACATCAGTTGTAGACAGCCTCGACATCCAGTCTCCGTTGGTAGGCCAAGCGCTGCAGCACAGTGGGATGGGTGTGATGCCAACGGGCATAGCAAGAATCGTAGACTGGGAAGCTCATGTGATCCGCATAGATTTTGATTAGCGCCGATCTTAACGGCATCGAGTAGCCCAGAAAGTGGGCAAATCGATCTGCGGCATACTCGAAACGTCGAAGATTCCACAGCATCAGAAAGTTGGCCAGCGTCAAATAGGGCGTTAGAGCAAACCTCAGCACTATGATGAACCCTACAATAATTGGACAAACACCGGCAGCGAAGCCCACCGCCTCGTACAGCTGGGGACAGTGGAAGAGCAGACCGAAGAGGACCATGGTGATCAGGAAATGCACCTTCATAATAAAAGTAGCTTTATAGAAATGACCATTCTTCCAGTGACCCAGCTCATGGGCCACCACAGCAGCCACTTGAATGTTGTACAACCCACGACCGACCTCGTACGGCTGCAGCTCATGTGGTGGCAATCCTTTGTTGTACAGCAGCGTATCAAAAATGACGATCCTCTTGAGACAACAGCTGCCATAAAAGTAGGCATTACTGTACTGCGTCGCCTTGGTGCGTATGATGAACACCCGGTCCATTGGAAAGTCGGTTAGATCACATACACGCTTCACATCCTGATAGAGCGGTCCGTCCGGCAGCGGTACCTGCTTACCAATACAGGGTGCACAGATGTAAGGCAACATGAATACTAGCAGCAGCGTGCACAGCGCCCAAATAGCCCAGAAATATAAAAAGAAATAGTAACCAAGTGATTGCACGATCACCACTATGGTCAGCGTCAGTGGTGCTAGTATGATCTGGGCTAGGATTATGGATATAATGCCCATGCAGATATACATATACCAAGGCATACGGCTCTGTGAACCATAACGTAGCTCCAGTATGCACTTATCATAGAGCAAAACGGGCAGACATCGCAGGGTCACATAGATGCTTAGGTAGAGCACAAAGATTAGACTTATCCAAAGTTCATTGGTGGTTTTGCCTGCTAGCGATTTGCCGGCGAGCTTCCAGACAAACGGATAGAAACCAAAAAATAATTCTGCCAAACTGATGAACATATCAATGCCATGCTTCCACATGAATAGCTCCATTTTGTGCAGCTCATAGACGCGGGCACGATGATAAGTCTCCGGCGGAATAACCGCACGCAGCTCCTCCGGCACCATGCTCGCTCCCAAGCAGACCAGTTGCTAAACAGGCATAAAAATGGATGAAATGCATAACTGAAAGCTGGACATCAAGTATCGTAGCTCACCTGACGCTTGGCCAATATTATTTCCCAAATATGGTCTGCGACTAGGACCGCCATAAGTATCCAAAGGAGAATTGAAGGTTCCAACTTCGGCCAAGTATCGTAAAATACCATTGCACTCAGGTTAAGATCATGATATATAACAACAAATAAAACAACACACCAACACTCATCTATCTATATACAAATTGTTGTATTTTGTCGAGTAACTTATTTAAAAAAAAAAACAGGAGGAAAAAATATTTGAAGAAAATTGAATTGTAAAAAGTTGAAAATGGAATCGGGGCCAACTTTGATCAGGGAGCATTCGCCTCCAGTTTCTGAAGCCTGTCCAGGCGATAGAGCATGGTGGGATGTGTATGATGCCAGGTGGAGTAGCACTCATCCGATATCGGAAACGACAGATTATCCGCATAAAGTTTGAGCAACGCTAACCTCAGGTTTCCGGCGTGTCCCAGTTTATAGGCGAATTGATCCGCTTGGTACTCAAAGTGCCGCGTCACTGTGAGCATTAGGACATTGGAGAGCGTAAAGTAGGGAGTCAGAACATATCCGAACACAATAAGGAATCCCACTATTGTCGGCTGCAGGCCTTGCTCAAAGCCAATAGCCTGGTAGATGGGTCCATACGGAAAACAAAGCGAGAATAGCACTAAGGTAAGAAATAGATGGCTTTTAAACATAATAATTGCTTTCCAGAAGTGCCCAAATTTCCAGTGTCCCAGCTCATGGGCAACGACTGCCACCACCTGCGGATCACGCAGACCTTTGCCTATATCCTCCGGTGGCAATTTGTTTATGTTCTGGACACCACGATTGTAGAGCAGTGTATCGAAGATGACAATCCGTTTGAGGCAGCAACTGCCGTAGAAGAAAGCATTGCTACCGGTGCTCGGATCTCGTATACGTATGATGAACACCTGGCGCATGGGAAACCCGACTCTAGCGGTGAGCTGCTCCAAATCTGCTTTAAGGGATGCGTTCTCTAGTGGCACTCGTTTTCCGATAAATGGATCTATAATGAAGGGCAGCAGCAGTATAAGGATTACGGTCAGCAGGATGGATAAAGCGTAGAGACCAAGGAATGTGTATTTATCCAAGTACTTGACAGTGTAGACACACACTGCCACCATGATGACTACTATCACGAGTGAGACTAAGACGTCTATAAGGATATTCACTAAGAGCATATACCATTTGGGTGGCTGGCGTTTGATCAGACTAATTATGCAGAATCGCTCATAGAAACGACCTGGCATCGATTTGATAAAAATATATAAATTAATGATGCACATAAAGATTATGGAGACAAAGAGCTCGTGCTTCATCCAGTTGGCAAAGCAAATCTTATTGGTCATGTCCCAGACGAACGCATAGAAGCCAAAGTAGAGCTCGAGGCAACCACAGATGACCACCATCCACAGGGTGTTAACGATATGGAACCAACTCTTGTGCAATTTATAGACTCGCATAGAATAGAACTGATCTGGGGCTAAATATGGGCGCAATATGCCAGGCACCTCATTCACTTTGTAAACAATTGAAATCTAACATCGATTAATTAGTTTACAAAATTACAAAACTTTCTTTCGAATTAGGTTTTATACCTCGCGCATCAGCAGATATATGGACCAGAGGTTATCCACAAGCAGTATGCCCATCAACAGAAAGAGTATAACGTTGGGGTCATTCCAGAACGAGGCGGACATTTTATTTGACCCGATTCCAAAATTGACATTTTTACAAAACTAGAATTTACAAGACGAACGAATTTTCCATAAATAATAAAGAAAATGCTGAATCGCTTGCTTTATTTAAATCTACGTAAATATAAAATAAACAGGGAACATAGAGAAGAGGAATCGAAAGATCGATAATAATAATAATTATTAAATTAATTATTATTTTAAATCGATTTTTTTTTTGTTTTGTTTCGTCACAATTTTTAAATAATAATAAGAACTACCAATTGTTTTGTCTTTTTAATGTCACCAACTGGAAAATAATTGTGGTCGTGATTTTTATTTAAAAACTTATAACAATTAAAGGATCCCTGCAGAAATGCTTTTTGGTCTGGAACTTTTAGTATTTACTGCTGTTTCTTGGACTCGCCCAACTCCTTGAGACGGGCCAGACGCTGCAGCAGAGTTGGATGCGAATGATTCCAGGTGGAATACAGCCAGTCGTAGACGGGAAAGCCTAAATTATCCAAATTCAGTTTAATCAAAGCACGTCCAAGCTGATCCTCGAAGCCGAGCGAATGAGCAAACTCATCCGCTTGATACTCGAAACGACGCGATAAAATGGTCATAGCAAAGTTAATTATTGCATTGTATGGAGCCATCACATACGTGAAGACAATCAGTAGACCCACAAGTATAGGTCTAGTGCCAGGCTGAAAGCCCAGAGCCTCATAGAAGGGAGCATACTTGAACAGATAGCCAAAGACAAGGAACATGAGAAGCAAGTGTACTTCCATAATGACAATATTTTTGGTAACATGTCCTAGTTTCCAGTGACCCAGCTCGTGACCAAGCACGGCAAGTACTTCATCGTTTGTACATCCCTTGCCCTTCTCATCATCCGTTAACTCCGAGTCGTCAGCCTTGCCCTTATTAAGCAGCAATGTGTCGAAGAGCACAATACGCTTGGAGTTCCACAGGCCATAGAAATATGCATTGCTGTGGGAGGAGCGTTTTGAACCCTCGACCACGTACAGCTTGGTAAGAGGAAATTTCAGTGATGCAGCCAAATCCTCAATTGATTTACGCAATGGTCCATCCTCCAGGGGTGTGTACTTGTCGAAAAGCGGAGCAATGAAGATAGGATAGATGGTGAGCAGCACAAGGGAGATGACACCAGTGAATACCCACAACCAGATAAAGAAATTATCTCCACCACGTTGAACAATAAATATAATGGCCGCAGTGATGGGCAGCATAACCACTTGGGTTACTAGAAAGCTCTTCATTTGATCCCAGGCAAAGAACCGATATGTCTGCTTGTTAAAGCCGTGCAACTCCTCGAGCACAAAAGTCTTATATATCTTAAACGGCAGCGACTTGAACGTGGACAAGAAATTGGAGATAAGTACGAAAATGCAGCTCACAAGAATTTCGTTGCTGGCGTCCCACTGCATACGCTTTACCACATCCACTGAAATCTGCCAGATAATGGCAATAACTCCAAGATAAAGTTCAAAACATAGGAGTAATACATCCATTAGCAATGCCTTGAATATGCCAAAGTTTTCTTGATCCAAACCATATTTACGTGCCTTATGGAACGTCTCCTCGCTCATGTGTGACGTCAGTTCACTTGGTACTTCCAACGCATTTCGATAGACTTTCACCTGCGAGTGGTTTGAAACGAGAGTAAATTGACTTTAATTGCAATCAATGAACCAGTCTGACATTTAACAGTGTGCTAAATATACATTTGCAGACCCGTATTGCATACATTGAATTATGTATGCATCATCCAATTTTATTGCCGCGTTTTCATAACGGCACGTGCCGGCTATGCAATATTGTCTTACCTGTCGCAGTGAAATATAGATTTCTAGAGCATTTTCGATTATGACTAACGCCAATATACTGTACAAGACAGTATCTGCATCTAATGAAGACATTTTCACCAGAATTTCAAGTATTCGGATAAATAAATAGAAAACTACAACGCCGAGCACAACGGCAGAGTGACCAGATCTTAATTACTAGAAAAATTCCAATATACATATTTTAAAATATAAAACATATATATTAAAATATACTAAAACTACTATTAATTGCAGCAAATGGTAACACTGGCTCGCAATTGACAACGAATATGTCTTCCCTCCAGTGCTGTGCAATCATCATCAATCAAAGAGTAATCGATAACTTCACAACAAAATTCAAAATTTTAATTTATTTTAATTTATTAGTTTTAACAAATTTAACTAAGACTAACGTATTTGCACATTAAAGTGTTCCACACTGGCGTCGGCAATCATTTTATGTATTTCATTAACCTCAGCCTGCGTCAAGGTGCGTTCCATATGGCGATACACTATACGGAAGCAGAGACTAGTTTTGCCAGTCTTTGGGTGTTTGAATTTGTCCACTAAACTTATCTGAAAGCAAATTATGGTAAATAACTGTTTTAACTGCATTTCATGTCGCTTTTACCTGCTCTACAACATCGCCGGTAACAGAGCGTACCAAATCGTAAAAATCGTTCGGTGAGAAACCATCGTTTACATCAATGTCGTCCGGCAGCCAAAAAGACAAATCATTTGTACATTGTGGATAGTGTGAGATAGGCTTGTACTTGGGTAGATTCTGTAGGTCCTTCTCGCTAAATTGGGACAGAAACCCGCTATCTTTGGACCAAAACAATCGAATATCTGGTATATCGAACAATATCATGGCCAATCGTTCCAAACCCACGCCAAATGCATAACCGATAGACTGATGCACTCCTGCCTGTTGAAGAATCTCGTGGCGCATGATTCCACAGCCGAGCACCTCTAACCAGTTGTCCTTAAAGTAAATTTCGAGCTCCCAGGACGGCTGTGTAAAGGGAAAGTAGGTATCCACCCAGCGATATTTGATACGTGAGCCAAACAGATCCTTTGTCAGTCCTACAAGTACATGCTTCATCTCATGCTCCATTAATTTGACGGCTTCTAAAGTATGACACGGCTGTTTGGTCTGATCCATGCACTTTGAGGATGGTAAAATCCGTTTAGGATCTGCAATTGACCCCGACCACGTCTCCTCAAACAGCTCCAAGCCAGGATTGCGCTCAAAGAGCTTGTCCTTGGTAACCAGACGAACTGCATCCGCCTGATGGAATACTGGATAATGTGTGCTATCAATCTCATCACGTCGATACACTTCACCGACTACTAAAAAGTTATCCAATCCTCCAGAGATCAACTCTACCTGATGGGCCGTGGTGTGGGCACGCAGCAAATGTTGCTTATTGATATAATAGCAGTCCGATTTCTGACGACTCACGTGATCACTGGGTATCAGCAAGTTGTCAAAATTCTGCTGCACTGTTACCACAGGATTTAACTGATCGTACACAGAGAAGAGTGGATTTCCCCGCTGGTTGCGATACGCTCCATAAAAATAGTTTACAATGCGTTGTCTGATTATAGACAATGGGTGGTCACGCTGTAGATGCTTATTGACTCCCAGATGTGTCAATATTTTTGGCGTCACATTCGTCCAGCTGTCTGTGGCGTACGTGCCCCCATTTATTTCCAATTGAAGTTGTGGCTGGTGGGGGGTCGATATTTTCTTGACCTCCTCTGCAGCGCTGCTGGCTAGCAAACGTAGTGGATGTTGCGAAAAACCAGAACTCAGTCTCGTGCTGGGAACACGCAACGTTAAAAACATTTTATTCTTGTTTTTTATTTAATATAAGTCAATATTATATTATTGCATTCTATTACAAAACAACAGCTGTTTTTATCGATGCGCGTGCGCCGAAAGTATCGATACCAGATAAGCAAATCGATATGACGCAGGGATGGATCATGTACTATCGGATTTCGTTATTACTACTAAATTTAAATTATCAACGTTTGTTTATGCATAACAATTTTGAATCCAAGTTATTTGGATTGGGGAACAGATAGTGAAACATTTTATTTTAGTTGTCCGTTTAATGAATTTATACATATAGATTTCACTTAAAGAAAAAAGATATTTTCGATTTTTTAAATTATTTATTTATTTCATACAAAACATCAACATTGAAATATACATTGTTTTCAACTGTAATGGCAAAGAATATAAAAATGTGATGAGTTTTACAGATCGTGGCAGTTACATATGAATACGCCAGCTAAATTATAAACTTCACTTTTGAGATGCTCGTGTTGAAATTGAGGTTTTGTTATTAATTATATATGAGGTTTAATGAATTATGAGATAGGGCTTAAACCAAAGGATAACTGGCTGCTGTGGCAATGCCGCACTGGTTGTCAGCATTACGAGTCATCTTAATAAAGCCCTTGTCACCCCATGTGGTACCCCAAGAGTTCTTCACCAGCCAGAAGTCCTGGCCATTGCTATCGGTGCCAAAGCCCACGGCGAGCACACCATGATCCAAATTTTGGGGATCGCATTGTGGCTCATTGTAGACACCCTCGGAATAGAACTGGAATGATTCGTGAGAGGCATCAATAGCAACCGAGACGGGTCCAATGGTGGCAACGGCTTCAGCCATTTTCTTTTCATCGCCCTGGGGAATGTCAACGAATCCGCGATCTGTGGCACCAATGGTATCCTTATTGAAGTGGCAGGAATCATCAATTCCCTCGTAGGCATATGACTTCTCAGTGTCAATACCACCATTGTCTTTAATATAACGGAAGGCATTGTCCATAAGGCCACCATTGCATCCATTGTTACCGTATTTGGTGGAGCAATCAACCAGATTCTGCTCGGAGAGAGACACCAAGGCACCAGTCTTACGGAAATGCTGACCCTCCAAAGCACCAGTACTAGAGAAAGCCCAGCAGCTGCCGCAATGTCCCTGATCCTTGACCTCCGTAACAGCACCCTTTGTGCGCCAATCCACCGACTTGGGCAAAGTCACATGCTCCGGCGATATGAAAGTGATGCCTGTGAAACCAATATCGGCAGCACTGAAAGAAAAAAAATAATGGCAATCAAATTTAATATTGATACACTTAAATATCAACTGTAGGCAATAAACTAACCGCAATTGCTTCTGCAGTGTGTAGTTGAATCCATTCATGGTTTGATGGAACTCATGGTGCAGCATATCCGCATACTTGTTAACAGCCATCTTATAGCTTACTTCTCCAGCGGCATAGCGTTGATTGTGTTTGGCAATCTTGTGTTTGTTCTCATTGAAGATCTTCAGGCGGAATCGCTCCTCGGTCTCGTCTTGATAATTCTTGCGATGCTCAAGCTGCAATTACGAAAGCAATTCCAGTGTTAAAATACTCAGACAGAAACAGAAACAAAGAAATGAATTTCAATGCTTATCAATACATGCTTTACGGTTATCACAAGACGTGTTTTATTTTGTGCTCTATAACAGTAATTTTCAAATTTACCTAGTACACACAGATTAGATAGCTCCAACAGTAATCACAAATGCACATGCCTCAGAGAGCTAGAAAGATAGACTAGGCTCTAGGACTAGCTAAGTTCTCCCTGCATTTTGAGGCTAAGACTCGATTTGGATTTACTGCCCTTGAGCAGAGAGTATTAGATAAGCCGAATCAGTTGTTATCAAAGCCAAGATACAGGTGGCACATGGCCAAAACGTAACGCGGTAGACAAAAACAATAAAACTAAACCATAACCATAAAAAAAATTTAACTACTCTGTCAAAATTCAGGTAGAAGTTGTAAATGGGTGAGAAGAACAGTTAATAAAAGTCTCAGACGCTGTAGTCGACCCGAAAATACTCTATAATTTGTCAATTTCCATCAAGAGATTAAAAACTAAAGAAAGTCTTCTAATTTGCTTCATAGCTAATCTACCCTTTGCCCCCTTATGTGTACAGGGTATGTACACAGCATTTGTGTACACTGCACAGTAAACATTCTTTGGGCGCTGCCAAATAAACTCGAACCACATTAATTTAAATGTATAAGAAAAACCAAGCAATTGTCGCCCTAAAATGACCGGATGGTGTTGTTTTTGTTATTGCTGTTTTTGTTGTTCTTTTATTAATGTTTTGTTGTTTGGTCCCGTCACATTGCGTGTTTCGACTTTCCTCTTATATTCCGTGTAATTGATACAATTTTTTATGCCTTCGTGGCATTTTGAACTTGATTGCTGACAAAAAAAAACGGATAAATACCAAAATGTTCTGTAAAATGTTCGCATCTGCAAAATTATTAATTTTATTATATAATCATTTTTATGTGAATTTTGTAAGAATAAGACTTAAAAAAAGTTCAATACAAAGGTTATAAAAACAAACTTAAATATAGTAATTAAATGCACGTGCTTACAGATACACACAGTGAACACATACATGCAGTCGTCATATGTATTGGTGTTGTTTTTCTCTTCTTTTTTTCTCACACATATTGATTCGTATTTTATTATACAATTTATAGCTGTTTGCGTATTCTTTATTTATTTTGCTTGCACTTTAGTCGGTGTTTTTTCCTCAGTGAATACAGTGAAGGTTCGTTGCATGTTTCCTATTTCCATGGCTTCGAGTATCTTATAACTACATACATAGCTAACTGTAAGCTGAATAGTCACAACACGGGATGTGTGTTGCATCAAGTGATTCCAGCAAGGTTTGGCTACAGTCTCTCCATTTCAATAGCGCAGCTATCATCGTTATCGTTGACCGAAACTGCACCTGCATTAAGTGCATTTGTTGCTAATCCTGATGTGCTCGGGGCTGTCGGATCTACAGTTGCCTCCAGCTGCGGCAAATCTTGATATTGGCGACGCTTACGCATTATGAAGCGCAGCACAAAACCATTGATAACGAACAAAGTAATGACGAAGACAGCTGGAACAACAACATCCACAGCTATATTTAAATCACTGGAGCTGGCCATTTCAATATGTGAATTTTTATATAATTTCTTTTATAAACGCCTTATTTTTCTATCTTTACAACTTTACGACTTTGTTTGCTTTAGCACGTTTTTCCAAATGACGCGCGTGTTACTTGTGCTTTTCCTTTAATTTGTTTCTTCACTTTGCTCTCTTTCTCTTCCTCTCTTTGAAATCGGCGCGCGCACTCTCTCTCCTCTCTCTATTTCTGTCAGTCAGTGTTATTCGCTTACTCTTGCAGAGCTAAGGTTGCGACTGACTACTTGCGTTGAGAGTCGAGCGGTTAATAACAAAAATAGCAGCCTGATATTTTGTGTGGTGCGCGCGCTGTGCACGCTCACACACACGCATACATCTACAAAATCGGCTACGCAAATAACATACATATATTTAATCACTAGATTCATTTTCATTGTATGCGTGTTCGCTTGCAGGGGGTCGAAACGGGCAGAAAGGCAGTGGACTCGAACCGGTTTCCCAAATACGTCGACTACAGAAGGCGAGATGCTGATTTATGAGGATATGCATAAAAACATGTACATGCATAGGTATATCGACATATGATAACCGGTTCGTAGAGCATATATCGATATCACATACGGACAATCGCCCACTTGTTATACGTCATACGTCTCCTTGTCTCCTTCTCTCCCTACATATTTTCGCTCATTTGCCTAGTGAGCGAATAAAAGCTTCGCGGTACAAAGAGCCAAAACAAAAACAAACACGAAACAACAAGTGATAAGCATTTTCAGCAAAGTCACACGCCATTTCCGAGAGAATATTTGTTGTTATTGTTAATTTTGTTTGCGAATTGCGCACAAATTGAATTAGAAAAAAAAAATAAAAAAAACTATGACATCTTAATATGAACATGATTGACAGAGTTTGGGAGGTCGCATTTCACACGCTTTATCAGCACAAACTGGCAGTTGTTTATGTGATCTGTTTTAACAGAATGTGCACAATTCAATCAATTGAATTTGCATATCAGCATTTTTAGCACGATTGGCATTTTCATACATCGATACAGCAATAATTTTTCACTGTGAACTCGACAAATTTAAATTTTTGGGAGCGTCTGTAAGTATGCTTTGAGTTATTTCATAGCCAGATTTAATTTAAGCAGAGCCTTAAGGTAGGCAAAAAAATATATTTGATTCTCAACCAAAAAGGCGTTACAAATTTAAAATCCTTATCTTAAACTGGTTGCACAAATTAACAATAATTTTTGGGGGAGAATAAGTCTAATTTTTTTTTTTTTTTTTTTTTAAAGACATCCAAGCAAATGAAATGCTAGATTTCAAAAAACAGTACAACACATTGCTATCCTGCTGGCATTATTATTTAGTTATAGTTGCTGCTTATAAACAACACACCTCAGCATATCAACATATAAACTATTTACAGATCGTAAGATTCGACTATGAAGATCACTTCATTTATTCGGATAAAATATTATTGATGTTGGAAAAAAGTTATTTCCTAAAACATAAAATAAAAATTCTAGATGACAGTTAAAGAATTGGCAAGTAAACTTAAAATACATGTTAATGTATAATCTATTGTTAAATAACCTATTAAATACACATTATAAACTAACAAATAAATTAGTCTTAGTATATAACGTTATTGTCGCGAAGATAAGCAAAGAGGCGAATTGGGAACAACTGCAAAATAACACCGATAAGGCTTTACAATTATAAATAGACGAGTTCATAGCGCGCTACGCCGTTTAGCTAACCCGCAGACAAAGACACAAAGCAACAAATGACACAAATTAAAATTCATAACGATTCAATGACTCAGTAAATGGCATTAATTGCAAATTTTTGCTGTCCGTTAATCGGTTTCCGTTAGAATATGTCGGGTTGCTGAATGAACTCAACCCGCGTGCTTATCGCAGCTGCACTGAAGCATCTGCTATCAGTAGCTGTTAATCCGTACCAAACCGAGTCGGTCACAACAGAAATAAATAAAATAAATTGAAGGCGGTTTAGCTTGTCTATCTGCATCTCATGTGACATTCTAGAATCTCGATGGATTGCGGATCAGTCATGTGAGCCGGCATGTGACTAGGCTAATCAGCAGCTTGTGGCATTGTTGTAACAACGACAGCTTGCAACAAAAAGAAGAGAAGGAGGAGAAAGAAGTGCACTGTCAGTGCACCCGCATGACTCATGAGGGAGTCCAAAAAGAATGTACCCAAACAATGGAAAAAGACACGGAACTAAACAAAGTGGAGACAACAAAAGCGTATTAATCATTTCAAAACATTCAAAACTGGCCACCTGCCATTTAAAAACAAAACAATTGTGTAGGTCTAGTTTCAGTTTCCTGATTAAAACTAATGTGTTACTCACCTTAAAGGCATGCCACTCCTCCTTGATGACATCGGCAAAGGAGACCGCTTGGGTTACAGCCACCAGGGCCAAAAGGGCGAAAACAACGCGCATTTCAATAGTTTAACTGCAATGGCGAAAAGAAAGATAAATTAACAGTTATTTACTTGAGCTTGACCAATCACGTGATGAGCTTTTACAGAAATGAAAGCTCAGTACAGATTGGTATAAACAAACAGAAATTAAAAAAATAACACAAACAAAAAAGCGCTGATGAAATACAGACAACAACAACAAGATACTTTGCTGAGTTAGCGCTTAGCAAAAAGTTAAGCAAAAAAGGCCACACAAGTTTTATTCGTATGGCAAGGGTGTGGGGGGTCGAGTACTGCCGTAACTGTTGCTCTTAGGAATATTAAAATCTGGCAAGGCTCAAGCAATTCATCTACTCGAATTTACCGTTTAGTTTTGCTGATTTTCTTTGAATTTGAGCATTCATTCCGTTATCTTGTCGGACATTCGCCTTGGCTTTTGTGTTTTCATAACGTTTGTTGTTGTTATCGCAGGCTTTGTATTGGGCAATTTTGATAATGTATTTGTTACATGCATAAATATGTATCACAATAATTGTGCCAAGTTCGAGGGCCAAAACAGGTTTTGCTGGTGAATCAGCAAAGCAAGAAAGCAACAAATACAAACTAATAAAAATGACACAAATAACCAATTGATAAGGTGAACAGAACAGAAGAAAGAAAATAGGCCACACTACAAAAAACAGCTGAATCAAATGCGCAACAGACACAAAAAGTAATGGCGGACAACGCAATAAACAAAGGCACTAAAGTCTATGAAAAGAGAACGATAGAATAAAGAAGAAAGTAGAAAACAGGTAAAACTGTCGCATCAGCTGAGATATGCTGCTTTGAATTAAGACTGCGATTGAGAGATTCGAACAATGGCGATTAACATTTACTTAGACAATAAAAAAATTATGACGCATTTTGTTTGAACAACTTTTAAAATAAGGAAACATTTTAGAGCTTGTTGTTATTATACGTACGTATTTATTTGCTGATACGTATGTATATGTACAGTGTACCTATGTTTATATGCACTTACCACTTAGAACTGCAAAGCCACTTGAATAATAATCTATTTACAATTTACTGCGTCTTTACAAAACTTGTTAACAGCTTTTACTTATATACGCTAATTTAGCTTATTCGCTTAATTGTTAGCTGAGCACTGCACTCCAACACTTTTCGTGGTTTAATAAATTCAATTGCAAATTGTTGTTGCGAAGAAATCTTTTCTTGTACACTTTGGTCACACCAAAAACGTCCAAGCAGACTTGCCAGACTACGATTTGAGCAAATACGCGACAGTATGTTATGCTGCTGTTATTCTCAATTTAACAGTCTCACAATATCTGTTAATTCAATTAGTTTGGCATTGTGACAACTCTGAAATCAAAGTTATCGAACTAATTCCATCACTGTCTTAATATTGCTCGTCATCCGCAGAGCAGGCGATTTTATTAAAAGAATTCCCAAATTGTTTATATTTTCCACATTATATATCCAGTAAGTATGAATATTTAAAACTACTAAATAGACTAACAAAAACGAAAACATTGCAGCTCTCAAGAAGCGCCCGTATCATGTTTGGCAGACAAAGCGGTTTGGGCAGTTCCAACAGCTCCAATCTTGTGGAGTTTCGAGCTGGCCGTATGAATATGGTCGGTAAAATGGTGCATCCAGATGCGCGCAAGGGCCTCGTCTATATGACACAAAGCGATGATGGCCTCATGCATTTCTGCTGGAAGGATCGCACTAGTGGCAAAGTCGAAGATGATCTAATTGTCTTCCCCGATGACTTTGAATACAAGCGTGTGGATCAATGTAAATCTGGTCGGGTTTATGTGCTCAAATTCAAGTCCAGTACGCGACGTATGTTCTTCTGGATGCAGGAGCCAAAGGCCGACAAAGATGATGAGCACTGCAGACGCATTAACGAGTTACTCAACAATCCACCATCGGCCCATCAACGTGGTGGCGGAGGCAGCGGCAGCGAAGGCACCGATCTCCAATATATGCTCAACAACATGTCCCAGCAGCAGCTGATGCAGCTCTTCGGTGGTGTGGGTCAAATGGGCGGCTTGAGCTCTCTTCTGGGCCAAATGAAGTGAGTTGAAGTCAGCACTTATGTTTGAGATGTGGTAATAATTCTCATGTTAAACGTTGCAGCTCCCGTACTCCTTCGTCGCGGAACACAGCAAATTCTGGCGGTAGCGGAGGCGGAGGATCGGGCAGCGGCGCTCTACAAACTCCGGAAAATGTGAGCGTACAACGCACACCGTCCGCACCCACCAAGGGCTCCAAGTCGGGCAGCAGCCGCAGCAGCAGCAATTTGCAGAGCGAATCCGCTGGCGGCGGCAGTGGTGGTGGCAGCAGCAGCAGCGCCGATCCCGATGCCTCCGGTAAGAAACAAACAACAACACCAACAAAATCATCAACAACCACAAGTGGAGCATATGCGAATCCATTCCAAGCCTATTTATCCAATCTCTCCCCTGAACATGGCGCAGGTCGTTCCCTTAATATCGACCTGTCCACTGCACTGTCTGGTGCCGATGCAATCAATCAATTGATTGCGGATCCGGAGCGTGTCAAATCGTTAATCGTTCACTTGCCGGAATCGGAAGACGCCGATGAGGATCGCAAGCAACAGATCAAGGATCACATCAGCTCTCCACAATTTCAACAAGCCCTAGCTCAGTTTTCCAATGCCCTCCAATCGGCACAGCTCGGTCCTGTGGTCAAACAATTTGAATTGTCCCACGATGCCGTTTCTGCTGCCTACTCGGGCAATCTGGAGGAATTTGTCCGTGCTCTGGAGAAGAGTCTTCCGGCCGGCGCCACCATGGCGGCCGAGGAGGCCACAAAAGAGACTCCCGTTGCCGATAAGAAAAGCGATGCGGAGCAGGCCAAGGATGAGAGCGCAGCTTCAACTGAAAAGCAAGATGAGAAGCAAAAATAACGCAGCTCTCTGATATATATATACACATATAGGTTGATATGCTCCCTCTATAACCAATGTCTAATACCCGTAACAAATGCAACGCGTTTTAAACCATAATTTTTGCACATTATCAGAGTTTTTCGATTCTAAAATAAAATTAGCAATGCAAATTGTTTGTATATTTATTCGTGTTCGTATACAGCAGCAGAGTAAAATTGGTTTCTTAAGAGCTAAACATACCCTTGGAAATGAATCAGTGCCATTAAGGGCACCCTGAGAGGGACTATAGGATTGTCTTCAGTTATATCGGTTTTGTCCATTGTCACCAGCTAAGATTGAAATCTGACAGTCCAGAGGTTATTGGCAGAAGAATCCCAAAAAGTCATAATAATAAGATATTTTGATAACCTGTTATAAAAAGATTAAGGTTAAGTTTAAAACGTTGCAAGGGATTAGACCCATTTATGTCTTTAAGTTTGATCATCAAAAATATATTATTTTACTCCATAGACGTAAAAAATTTATGCAAGGACTGATGTAGTTATAAATAAATTTTAACTCCAAAGTGGTAATTTTGAATCAAAAGAACAAGCACAATATTGAGGTACAAAAGAGCCAATTCCAATCAAATATTTATTTTAGAAGGAGGAGAACCAAATCAAAAAGGCTTTGAATTTTTTTTGACATTTGTGTCCACTAAAGAACTTGTTAACACTAAGTTTGAATTTTGTAGCAGAAACGGTTTCGGTTGCTATTTTGCTGTTCGTTGTCGGATATGCGTATACTGACGGTAATCACTGTTTGGGACGCGCTCTCTTTCTCTTTTTGCCTCTCAGTTGCGCTCACGCGCCGCCGCTCTCACTAAGCGCACACAGATACACACAAACACACACACAACAGTGCATGGTTGCGAATACTTGGAGCAGATATGGTATTATTTATTCAACTTCAAACAGGCAAACCGCGCGTTCGCTATTTCGCTTGATTTTGATTTCAAATTTGATCTCTTAAATATCACAAATAACAATTATATGGCTAAAAGCTAAACGCGTTTTAAAAATAAAAAGTGTTATTCATATTGTGGTGGGGGTATATATAAAATTAAAAAAATTCTGTTGCTGATTTGCGTCGTAAGTTTATGTTTTGTATGCGTTGCTGTGTTGTTGTTGTTGATGGTGCTGGTGCTTTCATTTTGCAGCAAGCTGCTTTCAGTACATACAAACGCACACACGCACACATGCATGACATATGAATAGATATGTATATAAGTGTGTTTACTGTTACTGTCGTCCGTGTATATGTTTTTTTTCCAATGCATGACTGCGCGCCGCATTGTTGAGAAAAGCTTTTTCCTCAACTTGTATGGTTAACTTGTAAAGTTAGCACAACGCGGCAATAACAAAAATGTAAAACAAAACTAAAAAAATAACAACAATTAGCCGTAGCGGCAGAGCGGGCAGCCAGCTGTGTTGGTATTGGTGAGCATGAACGAGAGCAACCGTCGTTGTCGCTGTCGTTGTCTCGCACACAAAATCTTTGACTCACTCGCACTCACACACACCAACACACACATATAAAAGCTTGCAAAAAGTGTATGAAAAAAGTGAGCCGCTGCAAAAATTGTTGTTAAGACAAATAAACAGAAAAAATAAAAAGAAATTCGCAAGTTTGTTGCTCGTGCTTGTGTGTGTGTATGTTCGAAAAATAAAGGGAGAGACAGAGTGAAAGAGAGATAACATTAATGAAATGACAGAGAGCAAAAGTTACTTTATCCCGGTAACGATCTGGCAACACCAACAACAACAGCAGCAGCAAAAGAAATTGCGTTGCGGCAATGGCAACAATTTGCAGCAATAAGCTTTAAAATTATCGGTTAAAAATGTTTAAGTGCACTTTAAGCAGCAACAGCGAACTGCAAACTAAAATAATAATCTTCGACTCTTAAAAAAGGCAAAAGTAATAATACAATATAAAAAAAACTATATACCCTCTGCAAGGGTATAACAACTCAAAGTTTAAGTTAAGGTAGAAATCCGACAAAGCTATTTAAATCAAAACTCTTTTAATGTGTAACAAATTTGAACTAAAAATTCAACCAACAACCAACAAAATATCAACGACAAATCCAAATCGAAGTAAAACACTATCAGCAATAAATCCATAAAGCGCCGCATCAGCTGCAATTGTGCGATAAGGTGAGCAAACATTGCCAACTTTCGATGTGTGTGTACGATTCTATATGTAGGCTTGTATGTATGTATGTGTTTATGTGGCTGGTAAGAGCCATAGAAGACGAGTGTTTTCTCGCAGCGCCGACTGCACACAGCTCAGTTTTGACTAAATTTTCCAGAACAGCTGCAGAAATTTCTGCACTCCCACGCGCCTGTCACTCGCGCGCCATTTTATCTAAAGCTTTCTCAAGCAAGTTGGAGCCATAACATAGTTATATACATATATGTATATATATACATACATACGTACATACATTATGCTGTAATGGCGCCTGAGCATATGCTATATCAATTTCAAGAACGAACTGCGTGCGAGCAGGACAACTATTTAGTTTCCACTGCTACTGCTGTATGTGAGAACTTTTGTTTATGTTTTGGTAGAAAGGTCACACGGGCAATTTTCTTCATTGTTTTTCTCTCATCTACCGCAGGCATGTCAATATGCGTTGCTGCATATGTAACTGTAAATGTATTTTATATTCCAATAAAATTGATTGAAGGACATTAGTATTTGTATACATATACATAAGGTCGTCTGCTTATTATCCAATTGGACTTAACATTTATAATTGCTTTAATCGCGTGATGCTATTTTGTCAGATTTTACAATAAGGAATGAAAAAGCTGAGTGGGAACAATTTCCAATATGGCCGAAGTGCCTTTAACCCACGCAAATTAAATAAGCAAAACTGAAAATTGACCGCACAGGAATCGAAGTGAGGAGCTTTTAGCTACTATAGAATGACATTGAACTTGAATGACGACAGAACTATCAAAGCTAAACAGATTCATCTGTATGGTGATGTGTGCCCATCTGGTTGTACACACGTACACATGCAAACGTACTTATATTCACCGTTGTAATAGGGGGTGCAGCAACAGCTTTAAGCTGCTGCTTTTAACAAATGTGCAGATTCCATCTCAACAGTTTGTTGTTATCATTTGCAGCCATTACAGAAATATCAATCGATAAGCGTTGTTATTGTAGTCGTTGAAACACACACACACACACACAAACGCACTCGCATGTACTCATAGCCATTTGCCCGCCATTTTAAAAGTTTAACTCAAAGCTTTAGCTTTGCATTCACGAATGTCGACTGCATTTTCGGCAGTAAAACTATTCTCTCTTGCGCTCTCTCTCTCTCTCACTTTTGGAATGCGTCTCTGTGTGTGGGGAAAAAGAAAAGGCAGTCGCACAACGAAAGTGAAAATTTTGTTTTTCTTTATGGTTCCGCGTCTTCTTCTTAAACTTTGCTCCATTTAGCGCATTGTGTTTGATAAAACAAACAAACAAACATCTGTTTAACCTCCAAATATTGTTTCATTTGTTGCATACACATGCATATGCATGTGTGTACACACTTACTGTCGTCAGTGTGACCAGATTGAACCACTTATATACGTAACCAACCAATTATATTCGATTCCAGTTACTTTGGGCTGGATACCGCATTCAATGCAATTATAAGACCCAGCCTTAGTTCTCCTTATCCTCCTACTTCTCCTCCTTCCTCTGATGCGCCCAAACCATTGGCACAACTTTTTTTCGGCTGACAAAAGCAGATGATTTTCCGGTTTGCGAAAGCAACCAACAAAAATCAAGAAATAAATATAAAAATTGACGAACCGAAGATAGAATACCCTTTTCATTATATATACGAGAATATAACAATTACAATGACCTGTATATAATTGATCATACATAAATTGGTCAAGATAACACTAGTAGTTCACTAAATGTGCTGTTCTGGACATGTTTTTTACGATTTGCGTGCCAAAAATTTGAAATAAACTTGATCGGATCGCGAATTATGCGGACTTTCTTTCTAGTTTTGGGGACTCTAGTTCTCATAGAACGTTCGTTAAAAATTAACCTTCCAATAATAAAATGACTAAGAGTTCACCTGTTCCAAGCTTAGTGGGTTCTGCCAACTCCACAGCAGCTCGATTGTACCCTTGGTTAGGGTATGAGTGTGCTCCAAAACTGGTTTTTGGCCAACAGCCTCAACAAGGCTCCCAGACTCGAGATGGAGACCCAGTAATGCCTTTTGATGCAATCGTACAACGAAAAGAGAAGCCAATTCAGTGGCGTTTTACATATTAAAGCTTAAGTTTTATTTTAGGCATATGTCTTAGAAATCAACTGGTTTAATGGTAATAAATCGCGACAGTATAAATGCCACTAAAACTGTGGCACACACAAAACAAAAGGCAAACGTGTAGAAGCTCTCCTCCGTAAAGATATCGGTGAAAGCGGGTATATCCTGGTAAATCTGCTCAACAACAGCCAGTGTTCCCTTGGCCTTCTTCACCATTTTGTGCTTTCTCGAGGATTTACTTCTTCTTCTGCTGCTTCTTGCCACCAGCACCTCCACCCAGTTTCTGTTTTTCGGCCTTGGTTAGCACTTTTTTCGTAATCTCCTCCGGTGGAGCTAGTGTCGATACGTGTTGATTGCACAACTGCAGCAGTTCCAGTGTATTCAGATTCTCACTATTAAAGCGAATTTCCTTGACTTTGGCTAGCTCTGCGAAAAGAAAATAATAATATAATCCGATTAAATTGCTTCAAATTATTTCTTACCTTGTGCTGAGTCTATGAGCGAGAATTTGATAAACGCTGGCGATCGATCGCAAACAACTTCCGGTTTGACAACGCACTTAGGATTTGATTGGGAGACCTTTGGCGTAGAAAGCAGGAATAAAAATTCGCTGTGGTTTAAAAAAAACAGTCGGGAAATGAAATTAATTAATTGTTACATTAGAGCGAAGTCTTAATAATGAAAAACTTGATTTCGATTCTTTGACTTTTTAAGGATTTAAAAATTAATTTATTAATATTTTAGCATATAATCAAAAAAAAAAAAAAACTAATATCAAAATAATACTCAAAACGTGTTTCATCTTGTTCGTGGTTATAATTTTATTGATCACATCTTCTATTTATTTGAGTCTATCCTAAGGACAGAGTGGCCCTTTTGACCCCTAATCGGTGTCTCACTGACATCTCAAAAAAAAATTGCTCATAACAAGTATTAATTGGATACATTTTCGGAACAATTATTGGCAGCATAGAATTTTATATGTAGCACTATTTAAATAATTCCCATGTTTTATTTCAGCTGTCTCTGTCAGTGGCTAATAGAAGAAAAGCCTCAAACTGACGCCGACACCGACAAAGATGTCAACGGAGCGGGAGCTGGCGGGGGGTGCAGCTCAACTCCATACGCTGCCGTTGACATTTCAGCCTGATTTGGGAACTGCGCTGCAGCTAAATTCCGTTGGGATCATTGGAAAGGTTTATGGTAAGCTTGTGGACCCTTCATTTGTGCATCATTCAACAAATCATTTCTATGTATTTTTACTGCACCACTAAATTTAGTTTATAATTTTTTTTTTTTATCACTTTTATTTAATATATTTTTCGACCACGTACTTTAATTTTTTGTGAAAATCTTTACCATATGCGTTGTACTGCGCATGTTTCATAATCGATAAACTGGGTGCTGGGAAAACGTTTTTCCAACCCTATGGCCGAAGTATCCCATCTCCCCACCCACTTTTCCGCCCACTCACCGTGTCGATTTTACATTTTCCGCAAACGGATCAAACTGCACTGTGATACGTTTAACGCCTTTCAGATTGACGCTCTTAAGTTGTTTTCCTATGGCCGATACAATGCCACCTGACCGGCGGAGTGTACCACTAAATGGCACTGACATTTTAATGCAATTTACTGATTTGTGTCACAAATGTGTTAAACAATTTGCAATTGGTTTTATAACAACACACGCACAGCGTTGCCGATAAGCAGCGTTGCCAGCTGTGTAAATGCTAGCAATATTGCCAGAACACGGAACTTGCATTGTTCAACACTGTAATTCCAAATGGCAACTCTTGTGTTGCCGTTTTGAGTTTAACAGCGCCAATTCGAGCTAACAGAATAGTTATTGACATAATTATTTATTCAACAAAGACATCTCAATTTTTATTAATATAAAAAAAATTTTTAATAAATGCTACCAATCTGTATTTTTAATAAAATGCACAAAATGCGTCACTGACACACGTCGCGAGGCAGCAGCATGTTGCTATCACACTCATACGCATCATCCCCCAACCAAAGTGCTTTGCCCTCATTTAAGTGTGGTTAGTGTACAGTATGCGTCTCACTCACACACGTCGCGAGTAAAATTTTTGTGTTTGCTGCGGGACGTCCAAGTGTGAAAAACTTAAGAAAATTGCATTTTTTGCATAATGCGCGACGTGAAAAGCTAACAAAAGTTATCAAAAAGCAAAATCTAATAGTCTGGCTAACGTCTGTGTATAGTTTCTGCAGCGAATAGTGTTCGGGTGCACAAAAAACGACGTCTCGAAAAATTAAATATACGTGCACACATTTTGCTGCCCAATCTAAAACGCATACAAAAGCATTTTCTTGCTGTAGAAGCGCCACCGTCGTCGTCGTTTGTCCAGCGGAGCACCCAGCACACCAGAAATTTTCAAACATATACACAAACACCCACACGCACTTACATACGGAGAAATCAAGAAAAAGAAGCATAAAAAGAATTTGTTCTTAGTTGTATTGTAAACACAAAAAAATAATTAAAAATACATAAGAGCATTAGAGATATATACACATACATATGGCTATGTAAATGCATATGTACATGTAAACATACATATAACGAAAGCTGTGCCTACATTTGTGTTCTTTTCCAATACTACAATAAAAACAACAATAAAAATTAATATAATATAAAATATAATATAATTAACGAGACTCGACATTAAATTGAAAGCATTTGTAAACGCGAGGTCCTGTGCGAAAAATTCCAAATAAATTTATATTACGCCCGCAACAACAAAAACAAATGCGAAAATTAACCAAACGAATAAACTACTTTAAAGTGTGATAAGCAAAAGGCTGAAATCAAAAAACAAAAAAAAAATAACATAAAACAAAGTATCGTAATTAGTAGGAACGAAAAGCCACAAAAACCAACCAAACTACAACTACAAGAACAATCAAATACATTTAAAGCAGAGCAACTACACACAATAAACAAATAAACACAGAATACCTTTGTATACACTCTTACATTTCTTAAACAAATACTAGTGCAAAATGTATCCAGTTGGACAACGTAAGTGGCGATTTGCAATGCAACAAACCAGATTAAATAATTGTATTTATCTGCCACATGTTACATACACATACAGACACCAAAGCCCCTAAAGACCATGTCTTCTGCAAAATAAACTGATTGATGTTCTACTTTTGAAAATGCAAACACACACACGCTCGTGTAACGTCTGTGCCTTTTCAGTTGCAAATCTCCTAATCGTTAAATGAAAAATGAATGAATGCGTAAAATGGCCGAGTCAAATAGGGTGCGAAACACTCAGACAGATGAGTGTAACTCTAAAGTGCTCAAAGTGCACGAGTAATGCGCTCGAAACTCCACCAATAAGACAATGCACTATCCAACAGAATAAGAAGAAGACCTTACTAGACAACTGGGCAACCGTATAGGTGGCGCTTCGATTGAGAGCAAGTGAGAAAGATAGCGATTTGAATAGGCAAACATGTGCGCCAAATTGGGTCAACGACCGAACGCGTCGCAATAGTTGTGCTTTTGTCGGTCGGTTGGGGCAGAGGAAGATTCGAATTTTCATTTAAAGCGGAGTTCAAAATCATTACTTAAATTGCGTCGAATTTTTTGTTGTAGCTTTTTGCGTATCAGAGCAAGACATCTGTCCCATTGTTTTGAATAGAGATGGCATAAAAGCATCAGTATAGTATCGATAGTATGCAGTAGTAGGTACACAGTGGTGGGGAAATACAAATGATCGTCCCATTTAACGGTGTTGGTGTCTTTTTAACACAGTCACACACACATACACTTGTGGCAGATTTTTTTTTTTTTTACTATTGTACAAATAAAAAGATGATATGGATGAAAAATATTATAGAAGAAGAAGCTGTAACTAAAATATTAATCGCACTCTATATAATATATATCATTTATTTTATCGCCTTTTTTTCTCATTTATTATTTTATTCATGTACCTTATGATTTACAAAACATAATTGGCCATTTTATTTTATTTTTATTGACATATATTTTTTTGATTTTTCCTTTTATTTTTGACCATTTTGATTTTGATTAAATTTTCTTTTTATAGAGTCACAATGGACCACCCCCTCGCCCACGCGGCCTCAGAGCCCCTCTCAGGCGCAGACTAGCTTCGACACGCTCACATGTAAATTTCTCTCCAACAAAACCAAAATTACTAAAAAAATACTAAAAAAAATTATTACGAAAATTATAATGAAAAAATAAATAAAAGTATTTTTTATGTTCTTTACTTAAACGTTTGCGAAAAAAACAGAAACTAATAAAAAAAAAATATACACTATTACTAACCCCAAAAGTCTACACACTAATTTCAAAGTAATGTGCAAAATTGTTTACTAACAGTAGTTTTTTTTGTTTTGTATAATAACATTTGATTTCTGCCTTGTTTAATATTATTTTCATTTGTATGGAATGAAAACCGTGTATAAGTCTTAAAATCTAAAATCTACACTAAGTTCAAAACTCTCCAAACCCTTAATTTATTTAATTAGTGGTAAATTTTGCGTTTTTCGTGTAGTGCAAGAACAATTTGCATGCCACGTTCTCCAATAGTTGAATTAAATTAATTAGCTTGAGCGTCGCATTGTTGTTAATTTATTTAAATATTTTCTTTTAAAATTATATATTGAATATATTTGAAGTTTGTAGACTAATCGTTTTATTTGACCACACAACTTTCAGCACCACCAGCGCCCGGTTCATCGGTTAATCCCACCGCTGTCACCAGCCCCAGTGCTCAGAATGTGGCTGCTGGAGGTGCCACTGTTGGTGGCGCTGCTGCTGCAGCTGCGGCCCAGGTCGCCTCTGCCCTGGGCTCCACCGGCAGCGTGTCGGCGGCAATTGCCGCTGCGTCGGCTGCATCGCCCACCACTCAACCGGATATGCCGGTGTTTACGTGTCCGAGACGGCCCAATTTGGGCAGGGAAGGTAGACCAATTGTGTTGCGGGCGAATCACTTTCAAGTGACGATGCCACGTGGATTTGTGCATCATTACGATATCAACATTCAACCGGACAAGTGTCCGCGCAAGGTGAACCGTGAGATTATCGAGACAATGGTGCATGCTTACAGCAAGATCTTTGGTGTACTAAAACCTGTATTCGATGGTCGCAATAATCTTTATACCCGTGATCCCTTGCCCATTGGCAACGAGCGACTAGAACTGGAGGTGACTCTGCCCGGGGAAGGAAAGGATCGCATATTTCGAGTGACCATCAAGTGGCAGGCACAAGTCTCGCTCTTCAATCTGGAGGAAGCTTTGGAGGGTCGAACTCGTCAAATACCATATGATGCCATCCTGGCCCTCGATGTGGTCATGCGTCATCTACCCAGCATGACATACACTCCCGTTGGACGGAGTTTCTTCAGCTCTCCCGACGGCTATTATCATCCATTGGGTGGCGGTCGTGAGGTGTGGTTTGGTTTCCATCAGAGCGTTAGGCCCTCGCAATGGAAAATGATGCTGAATATTGACGGTAAGCTACTCTGCATATATTTGATAATTCAAGCAATAATCTATAATCCTTTACTTGCAGTTTCGGCCACTGCCTTCTACAAGGCACAGCCAGTCATTGACTTTATGTGCGAGGTTCTGGACATACGCGACATTAACGAGCAACGAAAACCTTTAACCGACTCTCAACGCGTCAAGTTCACCAAGGAAATCAAGGGACTCAAGATAGAGATCACTCACTGTGGACAAATGCGTCGCAAATATCGTGTATGCAATGTGACCCGACGTCCTGCTCAAATGCAATCGTAAGTTATCAGGGGCAGGGGCAGGACAGACAGTTCAGCAACTAGTTAAAGTAGTTTATCGGGGGTTTCAAAATATAAGGGTTTTCAAAGAATTATTCTGGACAAAAAATCTTAATTTATTCTTTTAAGCATTTGTACATATATATATTGTATGAGTTTTTAGAAGAAAATCCGATTTGCGGTTTAAAATTTATAAATCCGATTAAATAAAAGAATTAATCGGATTATAATGAGTTCGAAAATCTTCGGATTAATCGAAGGAGTTAGCAAGAATAAAAACAGTTTGTTGACAAAACGGCGGCCATTTAACAGAAAAATTTAGTTTTAAATATAAAGAGTGTCATAAAAAAAATGTTATTAAAAATTAATAACCAGTCTATCAGTCCCCAAATGGCTTTTGGTAATTTTATTTTTCAATAAATCGATAACTTCCGTTTAAGAATAATATGTGTCTAGATAATTTTGAATAAGTATCTGCCAGTTAGAAGAATCAAAGTTAATCAGCCAATCACTAATTCAGATAGTTTATTAAAATCTTAACTAGGCTTGGCTAATTAGAGCCTTGTAAAATTGGTTAAGACAGTTTTACTGATTTTAAACAGTTTTTGAATATTTTATGCACTTCATTTAATCTTTAATTCTTTCTCACAGGTTCCCGCTGCAGCTGGAAAATGGTCAGACCGTGGAGTGCACCGTGGCAAAGTACTTTTTGGATAAGTACCGCATGAAGCTTCGTTATCCACATCTGCCATGCCTGCAAGTGGGACAGGAGCACAAGCACACCTATCTACCACTGGAGGTGTGCAACATCGTGGCTGGACAGCGTTGCATCAAGAAGCTCACCGATATGCAGACCTCGACCATGATTAAGGCCACCGCACGCTCGGCACCAGATCGCGAGCGTGAGATCAATAATCTAGTGAAGCGTGCCGACTTCAACAACGACTCATATGTGCAGGAGTTCGGCTTGACCATCTCGAATTCCATGATGGAGGTGCGTGGTCGTGTATTGCCACCGCCAAAGCTTCAGTATGGGGGACGTGTGTCGGGCATTGCTGGACAACAGCTGTTCCCGCCACAAAACAAGGTCAGCCTGGCATCACCCAATCAGGGTGTCTGGGATATGCGTGGCAAGCAGTTCTTCACCGGTGTCGAGATACGAATCTGGGCCATCGCCTGCTTCGCTCCACAGCGCACGGTGCGTGAGGATGCATTGCGTAATTTCACACAGCAGCTGCAAAAGATCTCCAACGATGCTGGAATGCCGATAATTGGTCAACCGTGTTTCTGTAAATACGCCACTGGTCCCGATCAGGTGGAACCCATGTTCCGCTACTTGAAGATAACGTTTCCGGGTCTGCAGTTGGTTGTGGTTGTGCTGCCGGGCAAGACTCCGGTTTATGCTGAGGTTAAGCGTGTGGGCGACACTGTGCTGGGCATGGCCACGCAGTGTGTGCAGGCCAAGAATGTAAACAAGACATCGCCACAGACACTCTCTAATCTGTGCCTCAAGATTAATGTTAAACTGGGCGGCATTAATTCCATATTGGTGCCATCGATCCGACCCAAGGTCTTTAATGAGCCCGTCATCTTTTTGGGCGCCGATGTGACACATCCACCCGCTGGCGACAATAAGAAACCATCGATAGCTGCAGTTGTGGGCTCCATGGATGCGCATCCATCACGATATGCCGCCACTGTACGTGTCCAGCAGCATCGCCAGGAGATCATCCAGGAGCTGAGTAGCATGGTGCGTGAGCTACTTATAATGTTCTACAAATCCACCGGTGGCTATAAGCCACACCGCATCATCCTCTATCGCGATGGTGTCTCCGAGGGACAGTTCCCACATGTGCTGCAGCACGAGCTGACTGCCATACGTGAGGCATGCATTAAGCTGGAGCCTGAATATAGGCCTGGTATCACTTTCATTGTGGTGCAGAAGCGTCATCACACACGTCTCTTCTGTGCCGAGAAAAAGGAGCAGAGTGGCAAATCGGGTAACATTCCCGCCGGCACCACCGTCGACGTTGGCATCACCCATCCCACAGAATTTGATTTCTATCTCTGCAGTCATCAGGGCATTCAAGGCACCAGTCGTCCCTCACACTACCATGTGCTCTGGGATGACAATCACTTTGATTCCGATGAGCTGCAATGTCTCACCTATCAATTGTGCCACACCTACGTGCGATGCACTCGCTCCGTTAGCATACCAGCGCCAGCTTACTATGCTCATCTAGTAGCCTTCCGTGCCAGGTAAGACTCTTTGAAACTAAAAGAATTAAAACATAGGCTTATCGATTGATTCTATTGCTTAACAGGTACCATCTGGTTGAGAAGGAGCACGATTCTGGCGAGGGATCACACCAGAGCGGATCATCCGAGGATCGCACACCAGGAGCGATGGCAAGGGCCATAACGGTTCATGCCGACACCAAAAAGGTCATGTACTTTGCCTAAGAAGTATACAAGAAAAGCGACACCAAAAACAAAACTAATACACACAAAACACACACATACATTTCTAGACAGCAGGAGCAACAACAAATTTTCGAAATGGAATTCGAATAAGCAGGAAGAAAAAACAAAAGCAAAACAAATCAAGAAGTACGAAAAAGCCAAGCCGAAAGCATTAGAAAATAGGATTAACCATTTTAATTTTTAAGTTAAAAGTAGTAAGCAGATGAAGAAGAAGAGAAGAGAATAATTTGATGGAATGTCAGTTAAATCCACACATACACCCAAACACACACACACACACACACATACACCGCTAAATATGAAATGGGAATCGAATGTTTAAGCACAAGTGAAAAATAACAAAAATTCTCAAAAGGAAAGAATACCAAGCGTAGCGAAACAAATAAAATTATTACTTAAAAGGGAACAAAACGAAAGTCAAAACAAAAAGTAAACAACAACTACAACACACATTTACGATGAAAACTTTTGTAATAGAATAAATTATATTTTTACACAAACTGAAAAGAATAGACAAATCGAAAAACAAAAAATGGAGACAAGAATTGCAAATAACCAAAGGTTTTTAGTATATCAAAGAAATACAAGGAGTTAAAAAAAAAAAACAATTTAAAAATGTTGCAACACACCCCACACACAAACACCCCACACATATACACCCCACACACACACACAATAAGAACAACATGAAGAACTCGGATTCTCTGTACTGTGAACGAAAACCACCAACAAAATGCATAAGGTAAAAAACATAAAAAAAACAAGATAAATGACAACAACAACAAAAAAAGCTTGACAAGCATTAAAGAGTGTAATAATAATTAGCATGTATTAATAACAAAACAAAAAAAAAACAAGAACTTCAATACTTCAACTCAAAGTCCAGATAATATAAAGGAGAGAATTGTAAAACTTTTTAGAAAACATAAGTTGATTGAATAACCAAAAACAATAACAAAATAATATACATATATATACAAGATATATGTATATACATATATCCAGATATAATGAAAAAAAACTCCAATTCAACAAGGGACAAAACTTTTGATCATACAATTGCTAGTAATATTTATACATAAATATTTAGGCAACTTATATGTAACTATATGTATCACGAGCAAAACAAGATAGAGCAAGTGTAATTTATGTAATTTTAACAAAAAAAAAAAACCGACAGATTTGAAGCAAAGTGAATTTAGTTTATAATTTAAAAGTAAATTATTTGAGACAAACATTCACACGTGAACACACACAAACAAACACACACACACGGCATATCAACCTAATGTCCAATTTATTTATGTACATTTTGAATTAGCTCAAGCTTAAGTTGCTTAATTATTAACATTAATTCTAATTATCAAAGTCTTAACAATAATATTACGTGGTGTACGGGTCATAAACAAAACAAAAAAAAATATATATTCAATTTAATTTTTTTTAAGTTAACACTGGCAGCAAAAACAAGAAATTCAATAACAAAGACAATTAACAAATTAACAAACATTTGGTTTAGAGTTTAGTTTAAGTTTTAGTTGTTTGTTTTGATTGCCAATCAAATGATAATATTAATAACAAATGTACTTTATAAAGGACACAGTTCAAGTTAACATTATTGCTGGTTTGCTATCTATCGAATCCAACCAATTGCGGTGGACTCATTTATTTATATATACATATATATATATATTCTTATGTATATAGATATACTTAAAATATATCCCTCACACACAGATACACACACAAAACCACATCCCTAAACGCATCTTAAATTTAGTTTAAAGTTTGAACATTTTTTTCAAAATCTGCCAACAAAACGTGTCGTATACTCACAAACACACACATTTATACACACAAAACACACACTCTTACACATGTAAACATTGTAAAATATTTAAAGATCCAAATTGAATTTTTTAAACGATTTAAACGATGACAAATTAGTTGATACAAACTAGACCAGACACTTTTGCTTTTTTTAAACAATACTAAAAGTAATAATTATTATTATGCATATTATTTTTAACATGTCTACAACAATTTGTTTTGTAGTAATATGTTTTAACACAAGGGATTAAATTTGTACGTTTTTTTCAAGTGAAGCAAAGAAAACAAATCATAATAATTTTAAGCGAATGTAAACAAAACAACAAACAATGCAAATAATAATTTAAAGGGGTCTCTTAACTTTAAGGATTCTTCAATACACGATGGTAATGATGATGTATGTATATCCCTGTATCCTTGTATTGTATAATTGTAACTGTAATTGCTGTTTCGACAATTCTAAAATTACTTTTGAAGTCTTAAAGCTTTAAACATTTAAACACGAAATAGTTTATCAAAAAATGAATAAAACACTGAAAAACACTAAAAATGCCAAGCCTCAGTTGGAACTTGTGATGTCAGAAGAATAAAATGGGGCAAATTATTATTAAAAATACAAAAGTATATATATAAATATATAATCCCGTACATTATACAGATAACTATAAATTCTATTTAGCTTGCAATAAAACGTAATTGTATTTTTCCCAAAACAAAACAAAAGAAAACTCAAACTTAACAATTTAATGGTTTCTTCAATGTCGAAGCACATTATCTCTTATATATAGAATACTATATATAAAACATAGCAGAAAAGTGAGTTATAGTGGCAAAACGTAAACTGATGAAGTAAATCTCCAACTGAATGAAATACTTTTGCTCTGCTCAATCTCAATCTCGAGGCCGCCAATAACGAGTATATATACCATATAGATAATACCTTTTTTCTATTCCGATAAAAACAATATATAATAAAAAAAAACGCGGGGAGCCAACTATAATTATTTAGTGCTTCTGCTGAACTTCTATGTGTCGAAATTAAATATTGAGCTTTAAAATATATTTAAAAAAAAAATGAAAAAAGAAAATGAAAATGCAGAACAATTATTAATTATAAATGTGCCGTTTATTGCAACTCAATGAATAATAATTAATTAAATAAATAGTTTATAGAGTCTAAGTACACATACATGATACAAATACATATATAGATGTCTACAATAACAATAACAATAATAATAATATTGACGAACGTATCGAAGCTAGAAATCAGCAATTGCACAACTCTTCCTAAAGGAAATAAAATTATGCCACAATTAAAGAAACAACTACAAAATCAAAGGACTTATTCCAAGCAATTATATACTTATATATTTATATATATATATATAGTTGTATATGTGTGCGTAATTGTGTACTCTACTCTTCCAATTAGTTCCACAACACACTACACACACTAACGATCCACACACTCGTAATCCACAACCCAGGCCCACTGTCGTCGTAGTGTTCCAACCACAACAATTACTGAATTATATGTATAGTTATATATAATTATACCTAGCTGAAATTGGATTAGCATAAATCTTGAAATTACTCCTAAAAGTCAAAGGTATCAACAAATATCATCAGAAGCTTAAACAAAAATAAATATAGTATATATTTGTATGTATACATCAAATGATAATAATCAATTTCAAAGCCCCTTACTTTAAATTTAAAGTTTACACCAAAATGCCGGGTAATTTATCAATAACATGAATAATTATTAATTATTATTTAAGCGAAATGAGACAAAAATACATTATTCGTAAAATATATGTGAAGCGTAAGCAAAACGTCAAATATGGGAAATCTGTAACTTTGGTGATCTTTTTAAATGTTATTAGTAAACAAAAAAGTAAATAAATAAATAAAATCGATAAATACAACTAATAAGTAAAAAAAAAAAAACAACTACAAATCAAACAAGTTCTAAATGTGACTTAAAATACGACGTAAAACATTTTTTCACGTTTAAAAACAAATTAAATATGTATGTATGTATGTATTGCGAATCATCCATAAACAATTAATGTAATTCAATTGAAATATTCAAGCAAAATATTATAAAAATATTGAAAATAAAGAAACTTATAAAATAAATCAGATGTCAAACAATTAGTTTTAAGCGCTTCAAATATTCATCAAAAATATTGCATACACTGATATATGTATGTAAATCAACTAATTCAATTAAGTTACATTTTATACAAACATTTCGAATTAGTTTGCAATTTTGTGCGGTTTTAAATTCTATTTTGTTTCAAAAACTGAATTAACTAAAAACGGCAATCCAGAGAAAGAGAAAGCCAAATAACATATTTGATTGCATTGGAAATAAAGAAACAAAAAATACATATACACATATTTTCTGTTCAATAAAAATATATTTAACTAAAATCCCATTGATGTTTTATTTGTGAATGGCGGTAAAAGCATTCAACTCAAAGCTCTTTAAATTTAAGATTTGCGCGCCACAAATGATTTAGGGCTGCAAGACAAAAAATACCAAATACATGATAAAGAAGTTATCGAACTGTTCAACCCTTCTAAGGCTGCCACTTTAATATAATTTATAAAACAAATAATCAAGTGAGTAAGCACAAAATTGTCACATTTTGAAAACAATTTCGAGATATTCAAAAACACTCATTTGATTAGATAGTATTCTGGCAACACTTGTACTATCGATAACAAATTTACAATTTCGATATGAACGCACTGCTCCGATGGCCCATACGATTGTTGACGTTTGGTAGAAACCGAACGGGATCTCAATTAGAAGCAATCGGAAAAACTACGTCAATTTCTAACGGCACCTGCAGCATGAGTAAAAGTGCATTGATTATTTTGGCACCTGGAGCCGAGGAAATGGAGTTCACCATTTCTGCCGACGTACTGCGTCGCGCTGGTGTGAGTACCAAATATTTTGCCGGCTATTTATAGATTTATAACCTTTGCGAATTTTGTGGCAGATTAATGTGACGGTGGCCGGATTAAATGGAAGCGAACCCGTCAAGTGTTCCCGTGACATTGTCATTGTGCCGGACAAGTCGCTAGATCAGGCATTGGAGCAGTCCTACGATGTGGTTGTACTTCCCGGCGGATTGGGAGGCTCCAACGCCATGGGTGACTCAAAGGCAATTGGAGAACTGCTGCGAACTCAGGAATCCTCAGGCCGTATAATTGCCGCGATCTGTGCTGCTCCAACGGCTCTGGCCAAGCATGGCATTGCCTGTGGCAAATCCCTGACCTCCTATCCGGCCATGAAGTCTCAATTGGTAGATAAATACACGTAGGTTTCACGTAAATTTCTTGTAACCCACTCTTTTACATATGCTACACGTTCCCAGGTATGTGGATGACAAGAATGTTGTTCAGGATGGAAATCTTATTACCAGTCGTGGTCCAGGCACAGCCTATGAGTTTGCACTCAAGATCTCCGAGCAGTTGGCGGGTCTTGAGAAGACTCAGGAGGTGGCCAAGGGAATGCTCCTAACCTTCAGCTAAACTTATCAATTTTGATTAAAATGACATCAAGTTTAAGAATTATTTAAAATAAAGTACATTAAAATACGTACACAAATTCAGCATTACTTGTGCTGCCCTTGGGACGACCCTTGTTAGATATTTTAAGAAATTCAATAGAAAATAATTAACTAGCTTTGGAAAAGAGTTTAAAGTAAGTTTATGAATTTATGGCCGCATATTTAAATAATTTTCTTACTTTTTTCTTACAAATTATTAAAAGTTAAGTAATGAAAAATCTACAATCAGAGAGCAGCCTAGTCTTTTCCACAGCCAGGCAGTATGGCAACACTGGTGCGGTATTTATGAAAATGATAACAATTTTTGAAGGTGGCGCAAAATGACAGATCTTGAAACTTGGCATATGTGACGTCATTAGCTCTCTTAGATTTGTCGCTCAACAGAGCGTAACCTTGTGTATGTTATCTACGGCACAGAATGGACCTGTTTCATACAAACATTTCCTCTCTCGCCGAGAGTTATCGCTACCGGAAAGAATATTTCACTTGCTCAATCGATAGACGATTGCAGCAGTTACAATTCAGAAGCCAACGCGGGAGGACGTGCGCGATTGTAGTTGCCGTCTGTCTGGCCGTTACTCGCATTGTTTTTCGGTAGAATTAAATTTCGCTTGGATTTGGATTTTTAGTTTTCGGGCACGTGAATAATATTTTTTGTTTTCGCCGTTGCGCCTGCTGCACTTCAAACGCCCAGTATATGCCAATGTGTGTGTCTGTGTGTATTTGAATGCAAGTGCTTTCTTGCGTGTATTAGTGTAAGTGTGGTCGGAGTAAAAGACGCTACCGCTGCCTTGTTGTTTTTGTTCCTATTTCTTTTGGGTAAATTGCACAAGTGTAACGGTATCTATATCTATAGGTGCATCCGCGGCAAAAACAACAACAACAGTAACAAGAGCGCCAGTCACTCTATTGTAACTGCATAGTGTAAAGTGTGTGTAAACGAAGTTAAAGTTAAAGAGTAACATGGAAAAAAATAAATTGTGCAGCTCATTCAAACTGCACGCGGCTAAAAAACGCAAAAAAAGTTAATCCAAAACAACAAAAGCAACTGCAACAATAGCAAACACAACAACACGGACGATCCGCTTGCTTAAATTGCCATAAATTATTTTATAATTTTTGTGTATGCAGTGTAACTACATAGATATGTACATACAATTACATATGTATGCAGCTTACTTTTATAGCGAATTGGTTTGTTTGCAAATGTGAAAATTAACATAAGAATTAGAGGAGCAGAGTGAAAATGGCAAACGAAAAGAAAAATCTTGCACACGAAAAACCAAACGAAAAGAAAAAAAAACTGGTGGAAACAAAAACAACAAAAACCATGGCGCGTCACCCTCTTTTCCTGCTGCTGAGCTCAACCGCTCCTTGTTGTTTTATCTCTTGCTCGCTCTCAGTATGCCTCTCTTTTTTGTTACTTGCTTTGTAAATGCTGCTCTCTCTTGCGGCGCTGCTCTGCTCCTTATGAGTCAGCTTGCAGCCTGACGGAGCAGCGCTGCCAGCGTCGGCGTCAGCGACCGCAACACGATTGAGGGCAATGTATGGCAGCAAAACAACAAACACAAAAAAAGCGTGTAAAAGAAATTGTGCAAAATTCAAAACTTCAATGTGTTTCGGTTCTCTTGTGTGACAGTGACAAATGCTAAGGCCAGAAACAACAAAAAGTGCATAAGCAGATCGTCAGTTCAACGCTTAATTTTAAAGTTTGCAAAGCACAAAGCTTAACAACAAACGGTATTTGTTCTCAGCAATTGTACGGGATGTGGAATTTAAGTTCATAGCTCTTAACAGCCGCCTTCATTTGTTTCGCTTGCTCCGTGTGTGTGTGTGTTAAATAAACAACTACATAATTTGTTTATAAAATGATATTTACACCAGAGAACAAGCGTAATATAATTTATGTATGTGTGCTGCGTGTGTGTATAAGAATTGTGTCAGTTGCATCATTCCCCTTAACTAACTACCCCTTAATGTACATGCAAACGTGCGTCACAGCAGCGTCGCTGCCTGTAAAGGCCGGTTGGCCAAAGCAGAGCTGCATTCAGATGCTGTCTCTTCAGTAATTATCTGTCTCTCTCTCTCTTTTACCAACGAATAAGCACTGACACAGACAAATTCTTAATTATTAAATATCACATTGTGTTGCTAATTAACATTTGCAAGGCGATTTGCTTTTTGAAAAATCGATATTAAAACGCGTTCTAGTGGTGACTGATGATGATGATGGGTGACACACTCTCTTAACTCACATGTTTCTTTTCTATCATTCAATCGCACACATTTCACGCATACACTGACACCACCACAGACAGACACGCATACACACATGCACACTTGGACTAAAAGCAAAGCAATCAACCTGCCAACGGCAGCCCTGACACTGACCACAACAATATTAACAGCAGGCCAATGTCTGCAGGTGAGAGGAGAGTGAGAGATAGAGAGCGAGTTTGTGAGTGAATGTGAGAGCGTATGCAAGACTTCCTCTCTCATCTCTTTAACTTTAGCCGGCGCTCTGTTTACAATTTAGTATGTTTTTTTTTTGTGTTATTTAATTTTTAGGTTTTATTGGTGTGTTCTTCACTCCGCTGCTTCTCGCAACAACAAAGTTCAGTGGAGACTAAAAATGCACGCAACCAACCCCTAAATAGAATTCGTAGGCCATTTGGCAGCTGGCCACGATGGGAACTGGCAGTCGTTGGTTATTACTGTATTACTTCATCCAGTTTTTTGTTGTTCTTCTTCATTATCTTTATGGCTCTGTCTCACTCACTCTCTTAACAAGTTGTAACATCGTCAAATTGATTTGCTGTCTAGCCTAGAAAATAATGTGAGAAGGGTTTGTTGTTGTTGTAGTCGTTGTTGGCCTGGAAAATGCACTCGAGCGTTGACTGTAGCTGTTCTACTGCTTCCTCTTCCCCGTCTGCCTACCCCCTCCACTACTTTTCTGCTTTTAGCTTGTTCTTCTTGCGAGTATTTTTGCCGTCTGACAAGTTTTGCGTTATTTTTTCATGCACTTGGCCCCATGTTTTTATGGACCCTGTACGAAAAGAAAGGCACACAAGGGTCTATCTTATAGCTGGCATAGAAATGATAAGTTAGACGTTTCCTGTGCCTAGAAAACCATAAACTAAACTTATTGTTATTAATTAGGTTCAGGGTCTTTGATATTTAAACTCTTCTGTGATAGCTTTTCTGATATAATCTTGTTGTTGTTCAAGTCCAGGGTCCTTTCGAGTCGATTTGCTGAGCTACCGCTTTTCCCTTCAGTTTTCCTCTGCTTTTGTCTGGGTGTGTCGCATTTTCCCTCATGAACTCGTGCCTTAAGTTCAAGTGCCCTCAATGCATGCAATTTGAAGGCGTGTCCAGTGTGAGGTGTTTCCGATTAGTTTAATTGCTCCTAAGCCCCAAAGAGCTCTCTAGATAGTTTAACACTAGTTTGCAGATTAGACAAACTCTCTTTTGGTTTTAGCCCAAAGGTACAGTCGCACTTTTTGGTGGTATTATGTTATCTTTCTAACAAGGAACGGAGCTATCAATAAGAGCGTTTCCAACGAAATCTATCAATTAATAAGTCACCAAGTTACCAGTTTCCTACAACTTTTGACTAATTAAAGTTTTGAAGAGGCAACGCCTACGTAAATTGGTTCTCCGGGCCCATTACTCTATGTTCGTGAAGGGAAAGCCTCAATTAGCCGCCGTCTCTGTAGATCGGTAGATCGTAAACATGAAACTACAGAGTTTTAAAACAGACCATTTAATAATTAGCGGCTAGACAGATGGAAAGATGAAAAGAATGTTGAAGAGTATGTATGATGGAGGACGGAGAGTTGAGAATGGAGGATGGAGGTTGTAGCCTGAGCTTACTTTGAAGACTAACCGATCTCAGTTGGTGATTAAAAACTAGACATGAAATCCACTCCGACCCCCAAAGATGACAGGAACCTATCATAAGATACTTACAACTAAAGAGATTAAGATAAATCAGCAAAAAGACAAATCTACAAATTAAATAATATCATTGAAACAAACGAGATTGCAGAGACTTTGTCACATTAGAAAAAACAACTGGATCGTTAATCTAGAATAAAGTTAAAGAATATATGTTTTAATTTATTAAATTAGTTCTTGCATAAATTTTGAATACTATCAACTGAGAAATACGAAAATAAATAAAATTTTCTTATATATGCCAAATCAAATTACAGTGGGAGATTTAGAGAAATACGCTTAAGAGCATAAAGAATCTGAGAGCATCTTTATCAGTAGTTAGAAATTGTAGCTGGATTCATTCATGAGTTAGAATATGGAGAATATGTGTGAAGTTAGACAAGTTTGTAAGTTGTGACTTCTAAAACTACTTAGTTTATTTTAGTTCATTTTATTTGTCATAGGAATCCAGTTATTGGTATTAGTGTTAATTATTAATACATACTTAATTATTGTTACATTGTCAAAACTACAATTTAATATTTCACCCTCTAAATTGTTATGAAAACTAAACTTGAAATAATTCTATGGTATTTAAAATATACTTATATGGAAACATTTAGCTTATAAAATAATCAAACAAAGCACGCCCGGCGTGTATGGAGTTTGATATGTTGATATGTTGATCGCTGTTCCTAAATGGGGCAAAACTACTTCCAATTAACACTCGGAATATCATTTGGGTGATTTCACAAGAATGCCAAATAGTTTTGAGTTTTATAGAAAACCTAACTACTTTTGAATGGCATCTATAGACTAAATATAATTTGAATATCATTTTAATTGAACCCGTTTTTTACTGTGATATGCAAATGTTTTCTAATTGAGTGACCCCGAGTCCGAGTTCTATCCAATATCGCTAAATAGAGCCCCAAAGGCATGACATAATCGCAGTCGCATAACTCACCCAAAAGCAGCCCCCGAGATCGGAATAAATGTGATCTAATGCTCTAATGGAGGCATTTAATCAATGCAATTTTCTGAACATGATTTCATTGGAGTCTAGTTTTTGTTTTTCCAGATCAAGATTATAATGTCGATTATTAATGGTTGTCAGTTTGCGGTACAATTACAATTTGCACGGAGCTTATTAGTTCCCATGGACCCCGTCTTCGCCCCCACCTACGCTGTCGAATTCTACTCCTTCCCCTAGTTCATATTTTGCCAACGCGATGACGTTGTCAAACTGGTTGTGCACATGTGTGTGTTTGGTGTGTGTGTCTGTGTTTTTATCAGCGTTTATTGTTTTGTGAGTATTGTTATTGTCCGTTCAAATGTCGCTTAATTGACTTTGTGGTTTGCCTCAGTCTCTCATTCCAATTCTCGCTCTGCCTCTCTGTGTTTCTGTATCTCTTTGACTATTCAGCCTGGGAACCCCGATCGAATGGTGATATAAGCTTAGCTTCTCCTTCCCCTGCACGTGGAACTCACCTTATTTTTTCTAGTCTTTTGAGAACCTCTTCAAAGTCCATTGTTGACTCCTCTCTGGGTTCGCTTCGCGCGGGATGTCATCAAAAATTACAGTTTGCGGTCACTTCAAGTGCTTTTTTATGGTCTCCCCATAAGAGTAGTAGAGTCATAAACGTAGAATTGCCGTAGGAATGTTTTTTAGCTATGACTTAAACTGTTTTAGACGAGCACGTTTGTCGTTATTCGTATGTGTACCAGAAAAGAGCTAAAACTTTTTGGCATATCCAACAAACTGGAGAACAAAATTGTACTTATTTTGGTTCAACTGGATTCTAAAACCGAGAGCTAATAAGAGATTTCCCTTACGAATTAAATTTGTTTATAAATTGTATTAATTTTGTTTTGTTGCATTTTCATCTCGGTGATGAATCCACGTGGCTTTCTAATAATTTGTATTTATCTTATAACAATTACAATTTATTTATACAATTTTGAGATAGTCCCTAACACATTTAAAAAATGTATACATATTTCGAATTTTAATTCTCTAAACGTATTAAATATTCATTCCCTTTCAGCAGTTTGTATTTATAGTTGAGATTGCAGCTTCCTCGGGTTCTTCAAAATGATCTAGAATTACGTTTGATTTCTTTTTTCAACTTAAATAGAACTTTTTAAAACTCTTCAATCCATGTCCACAAGTTATATATATTTTTAGCTTTAGTTTTTTTTACCAGATGTTTTTTATCCCATAGTGTGCGAATTTCCTGCAGATTTCTTGTGCCTCATATCAGCTTTCCAGTTCGGTTTGATAGTTTATTTTTAAATTGAGTTTTTTAAGTTTTGAGAAATGGCGTTGTCCGCATCCTGCCATCTCAATGCTCCCCACTCCCTCGTGTAAAATCACACGATGAAAACAGCTGTTGGTGGATACTCTGACGTCAGGAACGCTGCTGGAGGTGATTCTCGCCTCGTCTCGTTGTCATCTTTTAAATTGGGTTTGCTTTGCTTAGCTAATTTGCAATTTAAATGCGAATGTGAATGAATATAAATTGCCAATGTATCGTTAATTAAAACTATGTAAATTTCGAGCTTCTGTCTCGGCCAGAAGAATTTCCCATCTGTTCTATAAACAAATTAAATTCACGAATTCAAGGGGAAGTCATCGTAAATTAGCAAAGTGTAGAATAGCCTTCAGTTAAAAGCATTAAAACAGCGATTAGATCAGATTCTCTATCTCTCTCTCTCTCTCTCTCTATTCGCAGTCTCTCTTCAAACTCCTCTCACAGGTAACGCTTTCGAAAAGGTACAAAAGTTAAGGCCGCGTGCGTATTTTTGAATTCTAACTGTACAAGTTATCAGTCAACAATTAAATTCATGATTCGCTTATCTGCTGATAAGCATACACACACACGCACTCACATGCTTACTCACACACACACACACCTAAGAAAACAAAAGCTAGATCGTTTTTTGTGTTGTGTTGAAATTTTGGTGGACTTTTTACGATAAGTTCCGTTGATTTTGAGGGTTGACAGTGACTGACGGCAGCGCTGACTGCGATGACAGCGACGCTAGCGTTTGGGCTGCTGTCAGTGGCTGTCAAGCTGCTGCCGGCGTTACAGTTTGACAGCCACTTGAGCTGAATGCCAGCAGTGATTTGTTGTTGGCTTACGCTGCTAATCATTTCTTTCTAATCTTAAGCTTGCCACTCACGTCCAAGCAGCGGACGCCTCTCTATCCCCTCACTTTAAAGGGGGGAGAGAGCTTTATGTACAGTTAGTATTGTTTTGTATGACTGCCCAAAGAGTGTCGACAAAATTGATTAAAAGTCATAAAAGCGAGCGGCAAAAACAAATAAATAAAAAAGACGTATCGATAATTCCCATAAACACATTGTGTGCACACACACTCGCACACAAACAGTTAGTTTACTTTGCCAAAAGACATTCAATAATAATACAATTTAGCAGCAATAATTGGCTATTGGGCCGGCTTTGGGTTGTAGATAACGAGCGAAAGAGAAACACCAATTGTAAGAGAGTGTGAGACAGAGAATGGTAAACTAACGGAAAGCAAATAAAAAGTTTGCTTCATTTTCCTTCTTCTCTGATTTCTTGTTTGGCCAAGTCTGTTGCACAGCTGCCGCTGTCGACGTCAGAGTTGCCGTCGTCGTCTACTGTCTCTTTTTATGCTCTTGCACTTTGCACGCTGCTTCGCATTGTTTTTGTTGCCGCTGTTTATTTCCGGTACAACAATGCGACTGCGCAAACGCGCTCTCTTGCACTCTCTGGGTTTTCCTCTCTTCACTATAGAAAACCGGTCTCAGCAAACACTCTCTCGTCTGCTTATGTTGACATTTTGCTGCACTCAAACAAACACACATACACATACCTACATGTATGTGGTGCAGTAAACGTAGTTTCCGTTGTTCGTTCGAATTTCATTGATTGCAAATAAAGCGACCGCTTTTCGACATCGAATTCGTCATAGCCTGAGTTGTTGTTTTGTTTGTGTTATATCCATAGCACAGTGGCTTACAAACTGTAAGTGCACAATTATCGCCAATGCCTCTTCCGTTTGTGTGAAAAGAATTTCATGTGTGCTTGTTGCTTGTATGCGAGTGTTGCTGGCATTGACCCACTGGCAAACAACAACGTCGCGAGCGCGTGATAACAAGTGTAGTTGATTTTGTTTCTTTTCCTTTCCACTTCGTACACACACTTTACATAGGGGTTCACAGTAGACTTTTATTCGCCGCCTAAAAGTATGCAAAGCAATTATAATAACCACAATAAACTTTGTTTTAATTCTGTTTTATTACAGCAAAGTATTAAAATGCACAATATAAAATGTTAGTTAAATTGTAGTAAAATTTACAAAATAAGAAAGCAGACCTTCGAGAGCTTTGCAAGCCGGCATCATACATTTTAATATATATTCATACACACCCAAATTACGCACAAGACGCAAAAACGGCGTCCCCGCGGAATTTCGTACGTTCTCGCTCCACACCGCAATCGCCACATTCGCCGCACTTGGTGGCGATAGCCGGGCGGGGGGAGGAGGCAAACACTCGGATCCAATCAACATCGGCTTCGCCATTGGCATCTGCTTCGGCATCGGCCTCAGCGTCGTGTCCGCTGCTGCAGCCACGGCATCACCAATCGGAGCAGCAATTGTCAAAGCGACGTTGCATCTATGCATCAACGGGGAGTGCTGCCAACATTATGATGGATCGCGAATCCCTTAGCGAATGGGCTAAGGACAAGCCGCTTAGCATCCTCCAGCTAGATCCGGCGGATCGTGCCGTGCTGCGCATAGCAGGTGAGTTCCAAAGTCCCTTTAACATAGTTGTCTACAACAAGATCTAATCCAGGCTGACAGACTTATCGGAATAAAGGTTTAACAAACTTAATATATAGTAAATCAATAAAAATAAAAAATCTAAGATTTTATTGGATGCACAATCGAGACACCCCTTAAAATAAAAAATTAAATAAAAATGTTTATTAAATGTTTTTATGAAAATTTGTTTTATTTTAAGATTTTTCCTTTAAAACGCATCCTATTTTCATTGTGTTTTTAAGTAAAAGATAATGTAATCCAATTTTTACTAGTTGTAAGAAATCTGGACAAGAAAATCTTTCAAAAAGGTATTAATGAAAATCAATTTGTACTAGAATTAGAAATTTTCATCTTTATTTCTTTATATAACGTTCAAAATAAATGTATTTAATTTGGAAAAATAATGGATTCAGTTTTGAATTAATTTTATTGACTTTCTCCAATTAAAGTGGATTTTTTCTGCATTCAAACTAAATTCCTTTTAACTAACAAATCTTTATAAATAATTACTCTAAACTGAAACTATAGTTTTTATTAACTTCCATTGATACATTGCTGTATTTAAATGAATTTTAAGCCTTTCAAGTTAAACAATAACGCATAACGAGTGTTGACAAAAGTGCTGTTGCTGTGTGCCAATTCTTTGGTCAAATATTTGCGTTGGCCCACTCAGAACATGGCTTAGAGGCGATAGAGAGAAGTCGGTTCATTGCACCCAATTAATGACAATGGCTGTCAAACTGTGCAGCAATGCTGCCAGCAGTTGCAAGTTGCCGCAATCTGCATTGGCTGTAGCCCACTCTCTGCTTCTGCTAGTTCCCCTGCTTCTCCATCTCCGTCTATCCCCCTCTCCCCCTCTCCGCCTGTGATGACGACGCTCCCAATCCGCTGATGGAAAACTCTCGCATATTATGCGCTAATTCCGCACCTAACGGTACAGCCTCTGCCTGTCGCTTTTATTCTATTTCTGTGCCGCCAACGGAGTTTGTCCCACAGTATTTCCCAGTCCCCGCCCTCCTAACGTCCCCTACACATTTCCGCCGCCATTTCCCTAACTTTTTGTTCGCTTTATTCGATTTCTTTATATTTTTTGCAATTGCAACACAAAAATTGAAATTTATGTCGTCGTTTTGTTATTGTCTCCGTTGAGTTCATTGTGTGGCAACAAAAAAATAAATAAATAATACCCGTGCCAGTTGAATTTCGACTTGGAGATACCAATTAGATTATTTTCTGAGCTGACTTCATGTGTGTCATATGTTTGCAGCAGTGCACTGCAGTGTTGCCAGATTTTGAGCGTCGATATATGCAAGATTTTACAAATACAAGCTAGAACAAGCTGCAAATTAAAAAAAAAAAACAAAAAAATATACTTCTTTTTGCATGTTTTACGACTTTACGATTTGACAATATTGTACACAATCCCCAATCTGAGGGTTCGAAACTTTTTTCTAAAATATTGAATAAATTCATACTCAATTACCACGATTCACCAACTTCTTGTTCGATTTACCTTAAAAAATACCTAATGGCCAAATGATATTAAAATAGGCCAGATTTAAGGCTATAAGCATTTTCATAATTTTTAAAGTATTTCCGTTTTCATATAAGCTAGATCTAGCCTTAAATAGGCCAAAATGGCAACACTGGTTTGCAGTGATATATTTTATTGAAACAAAAAACAGATAAAAAGATTGACATTTTATTTGTCACGTAAGATTTTTTCCATAAAAAAAATTCAATATTATATTATATTATATGACCTGGGAGCGGTTCATAGAATATAAAAAAAAAATACTTTCTGTTAGTAGATACTTGAGCCTTGAATTTGAATGAAGGAAAAGGCAAAATACTGAAATTTGAATTTTTGACAGCGTTTTGAATTTTTGTTGATGAAAATTTGAACTTAAAATGTTCTTAAAAAATAGTAAATGTTGAAAACAAAAATCCTTCGTTCAGATTAGTGACTAGATCATGTTGAATAAGTGTTCAAAATGAAAACAATCGGCTTAAGACTTTTCGAATAATCGTGTCAAAATTCATTCAAAAACACGCTTTCGAGAATATCGTGATTAACTGCGACGCATCATTATTACTCTATCAATTATCTATCTCTATCTATCTCTTACAATTTTACTTGGATCAGCTCCAAATTTTGGCAGAATATAGTCAACCTATTGAATAAATTTATAAGCAACATAATAAAAACAAGTTTCAAAAATTCTGAAGCCCACTTAACCCATTAAAACAGTCTGACCTTATTGCTTTTATAGTACTTCGTGTGGATTTCTAATGTTGTGAGTTTAGTCTCGATACTCCATGTGCCTACAATATACCCCTCTGTTGCATTTGTAGGGTATAAAGTAAGGCAAAAAGAACTCCGAAGTCCATTGAATGCTCTACAACAGTTGTGTGTCGTCTCTTTTGTAAGTTATTTGCAGTTTACGAGACAGATGTGAATGCTGCTTTCCACAAGATGTCATGTGAACTGCCTGGAAGGCAATGGAATGGCACTGGAATGCACTGCAATTGCAGCCACTGAATAGCTATATTCTATATTCTATATAAAGCCTTTCTTATTTTGGAACCTTAATTTCTTTTGGGCACTTGTGTTTTAAATTTTAAATGAGATCTAGAATATTATTTTATACTTTGTTGTATAAAATGAATTTTTCATGAATTTAATTAAATTAGAGAGCTTTTTAAGTAAGCATTGTAAAATATTACCGTAAACCTTTGTTAAATTATAGTATTATAGTATTATAATTCAATAGTTAAATTCATTTTTAAATGATAAAAGTTTATTGTTTAGCTCTTTACCAGCTAAAACGACAGCGCTGTGATTGGGACTATCTTTCAATACTAATAAATCTTTAAGTTTGTCTAAGTTGTTTATCTTTGGCCTCTAATTGGCTTAACAAATTTGATTTATGGCACGATTAAATCGGTGACCTTGATTGGATTGTGCTCACACCTGTCTGCAGTTTTTATCAACCGTTACGCCGTTTTAATGTTTTCACTTTTCCACTTTCCTTGACGCCCACACTCACTCAGAGTGGCCAGTCTGTTGTTAAGCCACGCCCACAAAACAAAAATGTTTTTATATTCAATTGCAAATGATTTGAATAACAACTGAAACAAGACTCGAGACAAGATCTAAAAAGGCTAAAGTTGATTGTGGCTGAGACTGAGACGGGAGGAGCGAAGGAAGAGGACGGGGTATGGGTATGGGTGCTACCAGTGACAGACACCCACTGGAAGTAGAGATAGAGCTCCATGTTGCGTAGGCTCCATGTGAATATAACTGAACCGATTCGCAAAAGTCGGACAACTCTAAAAGTTGCAAAAGTTTTGCATTTCATTTTTTGTTGTTGGCGCCGAGTTTTAATTAGCCCTGAGCTAGTTTGTCCACACACACACACACTGCCACACTGCCACACACGTACACGCACACCCACAGTTATGTTGATGTAACGGAAAAACTTTGCCACATTTGTTGACTTGGCGTTTAAAGAGAACTGAAACTTTTCGCAGGCAGCTAATGAAGTCGGAAGCCCACACAAATTGCCGGCATCGTCTAAGTTGCCTCTGCTCTTCACTCTCTCTTACTCACTACCATTACCTCTCACTCGCACTCACTCCCTCTTTAACATATTTTGGGGGAGCGTTGCTAATTTATTAATCAAACAAATTTTAAACGTTTTTTCATATGCCTATATTTAATATTTCTCTCTCTTCATCTGCCCTCCCTCTGGTTACTCTCCCTCTCTTTTGGTCTATATATCGCCGTCTTTCTTTTGCTTTGTACGCCTGCGCGACTGTTGCCTATTTTGGTTACGCCAAATATACGATTTCTTGTGCCGTTTCAAACTTGGCTCAAATCTTTTGGTTGGTTGCGTAGGTTGCACTTTTGACACCATGTGAAGGCTGTTAACATTTGGTTTAAATACTGTATTTAGAGGATATGCAGGAGTTGTCATTAAGTCGTGTTATAGCTGGGAAACTGGCGTTAAATTGGAATACTAAACTCTAAAACTTAGTTTTATAAATAATTCATTGAAAATCTTATTTTTAACTTTGCTTTATTTATTAATTATCTAATGCAAATTCCAGAAGATTTTATATTAAAATGCAAACGCTTCTAAAAACCTCTTTGCATCTCAGAAATGCCTTGCACTGTTGCCAAACTTCATTGAAAGCGCATTCAAACTTCGACTCTTTTCGCTTACTTGCTACCAATTTTTGATTGCCATTTTGTTACGCATTGTTCGATCAAATTGACCATTTTTGGGAACTATCCACGAAGCGTAGAGCGTTCAGTGCTGTCGCATAAGCTTTTATTTTTAGATGCCGTGCATCACTGCCAGCCACCAGTTATCGTTTTATCACATCGATCCAGCTATCGATTGGCATTTCTGTCAATATATCGAGTCAGAGCAGGCAGAGCGGCAGTCAGACCAATCCCCCCAGTTAGTACGATTAGCATAATTCATTAATAAATTTCATGACGCTCCTAAAAGGCATAAATACAATATATAAAAAGTATTGGTAAACGATTGTATCTATTTGATATGCAGCTCACAATTGTGCTTTGATCGCATCGTGTGCACTAATTGGCCTGGCAACAACCCGCAGCGTACCGGAAGTACAGTCAGAGTTGTCACTCGCCAGAGTTGTCGCACTGCTTGTAAGAATATTTTTTTTTACTTTGTTTTTTGTGGAACAGTTTCTTTTATTTCGGCACTGCGCTTTGTTTTGTATCTTGTAGATACGGTACGCCTACTGCGCGTACATAACACGATGTTGTTAATTGAAAACTGATAACTGAACGTTGCTACTCTTCCAAAAGCACACTACTCAGCCCCCTCCCATCCACCCATCCACCCATTCACCCTTCCACCCATTCGTACGGTCGTTAGAGGCGTTCTTGCACTTGAAAACCTGCTTCTGTTTGCTATGAGGCACTTTTTTTTCTTCTTGCTCTTTTGGGTTTCTCATGTTCTGTTTTGTGATGCCGTTTTGCTTTGCTGTGCTTTGGTTTGTTTTTTAATTGTCATTATGTATGCGTGTCGAGCAACCCTATCGCGGGGCGTGTTGTCATCTATAATTCTCTGTAGTATCTGAATGTGTCTGTCTGTCTGTCTGTGCGTTGATATCTTTAATTAGTTTTCAATTCAATTTGCATTTCCATAGAACGCGCTCTTCCAAGTTGTTTTGCGGTTTAATTTTTTATTTGCTTTTTTCCAATCGTTTTTTAAGTTTCAGTTTTTTGCTTGTTAATTAACCGTTTTAAATTATGACAATCTTAAGTGCTTCAAGAGTTTAATTAGAATTTAACGACTTAGTCGAAATAGCGACATAGCGAAATACAACAATAAATCGATAATAATAACGATGTTGGCAACATGTTGACTTCTTTATATGCTTACTGAGTTATGATCAGTTTTTGGGGTATCTCGAACCGAAGGTCATTATAACAAGTTTCAGTTCGACAACACTTGTTCGTAAATACACTTTTTTTTTAGATAGTTCCATCTTCATATCTTTTAGTTGCTGCTTTTATCTGTACTTCCCATCCCAAGGTTGTAGCTCTGTGTATATGGTAGAACCATATGGCCGAGCTCCCAACTATCTTCACTGACTCATTCAAGATAAGCAATTTGCTCTGTCAATTTGTCAACTACACAATGCGTTACCAAAACATCCAAATTCCGTCTATGGATTTACTGTGTATCTTAATATATCCATGAATATATACATATACATATATATGTATATCTAAATACACACGTCGATCAAAAGCAGTTGCCGCCATTCGCACACTCCAAAAAAACAACAAGTAACAAGTTAAATCGGTCAGAGCAGACGACTCGACTAGAAGTTACCCTAAATCTTTACGGTTTCAGCTAAACCTTTTTGAATCCTGTTACCTATGTTGATTTTAATTTTAAATAAATTTTATTTAAACAATATTTAAGTTGTTGCATCGAAACAAGAAGGTATTGCCTATATTAACTATATAAGATTAAATATTCAAAAAGAAGTTTTGCAAAGGAAAGAAACTTTATGTTCAAGAATCAGGAATTCATAAAGATTCCTTAAAATACATTAGATATGTGAGCTTTGTCAGAAAATAAAAAGGAATAACTTTTACACTGGTGTAGTTTTGTATAGGTGTAGATTTTCCTTAAATATTTTATAAAACTACGAAAAGATTTGTTATTAAAGTTTTTGTTTATATGGCATAAATAAGGATCCATAAAGATTTGTGTTGGACTGTAGCAAAAACTTAAAACTTAAATTGTTTTGGTGATATACAATGCTCGTGTTACTTACAATTTAGCAATCTTTAAAGGGTATTTAAAGATGAAAATAATATAATGAAAAATGTACACAATATTTAATTATGCTACTAATTGCCAGCAACAACAATAACAAAAATAATAATAAACATTCAGACTTAACCATTGCGAGGTCAAGAGACTCCTCGACTTCTCCAACCCTCTTAGTTCCCTCCTCCACCCCTAGTCACCCCCTGCCTATCCCTGCCTCATGGCTGATAGCAGTTGTGTTGGGCAATCCATTGAGACTGTCAAGTGTCACAATAAAAACAACACACATCACCTAGCACAAGTGTTTTTTGTGGCATTTGTTGTTGTTGTTGTTGGTGTTGTTGCTTTTACGGTTACGCCCACAACTTCAATCGAGAAACTGCAATGAGATCAGCGCTCCGTTTTTTGCTCAGTGATCAATTCCCTTAAAAATGCAGCAAATAAAATGATTAAAATATGTTTTTAACTTTTTTTGTTCGGTTTTTTTATTTTTGTTGATTATTTATGGCCTGTTATACATTTAACAGTCAGTTGTCTGTCTTTGAGTGTGTGCATGTGTGCATGTGTGCATGTGTGTGTGTGTGTGTGTGTGGTGTGGGAGGTTGTTGTGCATGACGTCACTGCTGAAACTGGCTTGCAAAACAAGTTGGCCTTTTGACAAAGCCAACAACAATCGCGCAAATCATTTAAATGACATTACACGCAAATAAACCGTAAACAAGTGATTTAATAGCCAATCATAGTTGCTGCCTGACGAAGAGATACCCTGTATCAGAGCAGATTCAATGGGTAACGAACTAAGATTAAGAAAGGAACATCAGATTGGTTTTATTAATTTATTATTTTCAGTCCAATCGTCAAAGATTACTGTTAAGTCTGGCTTAAGTTTAAATAAATCAATCAATATGGAGCTATACATTCCCAGACGTTAAGTAGAGTCCATGGAAGTTCAAATTGTTTCCCAGTATGTAGTCATGCAGATCCCATCCTTTCACCGTCCGTTAAACACCCGTTTCAACCCACATTTTCGCTGCATTGCAAATCAGAAACTCGTACACAACGCTTCGGTTCCTCCGATTCAACCTGACCATAAAAGACCATTTAGTTTCTGTGTGTAAAGTGCATGAGCAGATACAAAGTTCATAAAATTTATCTACAATTCTCTTTATTAAAGTTTGTATTCAGGATTGTCTTACTGACATAAATAAAAAAAAAAAAAATAAATTAATTAGTTTAAGAAATTATCGTTTCAATAATAAATTCTCTACACATGTGTATTTAAATATGAGTAGTACACGATATTGGGAAATAATTATCGTATTTTTCTCTTTCTTGGGAAATCCAAAAACACACTTGTTATACCTAAAAACAAATGCTTTTCCATGCCATACTTGTTTATTTATAATACATTTTTTATTTGTTCGTTTAAATGTATTGTTTGTCACTTAATAGTAGTAGTAAATTAGTATGCATAAGCAAAGCTATCGACTGAGCTAGTTGAGCGAAACAAACTAAGTAACACTCTATTTACTGCTCAAGTACAGGGTCTTACTACAACGAGACGGTGATGCGACGCCTACAACTCGAAACCAGTCTCGCTCTAAGTCTCAAGCCCAGTCTGAGTCTTAGGTTCAGTATCAGTTTTCTGGTTACATGTCGACACGTAGTTTGGAAATGGGGGTAGCAAGGAAGAGGGGCGTAGAAGGGTGGTTAGGGAGGTAGTTTGTTTCGGGGACTGTGACTGTGACTGGGACTGGGTCACTTGCTGTGCTTTAAGCGGACCCTTCTCATTGCCAAGTGAAACACGAAAATTCCATTGTTTCATTTTGCTGTTTACCTTTGTTTACACAGCATTTTTTTTTTTGCAGAAAAATGTATTTGTTGTTTGTCTCGTTTGATTCCCATAACGTCATTCATTCCCGACTCAAACGGACACTCACTTTAGTTAGTCCAAATGCCATATATTGACATATTTTTGCGTCATTTCTTTTTTTTTTTTGTCATAAATACTTGAAAATTACGGATATAAATAGAATGTTAATAAAAAATGTTAAACAAAATGTAATGAGAATAAAAAATAACAAATGTCTCCATCTTCAGTTTTAAGTACATGACGCATTAACTGAATGATTGAATGAGTGACTGAGTGACTGACTGACAGATAGTCATATTTACTTCTCGGTTGACGCCCTGTACTCGAGCATTATTATCTTTATTCAGTCCAAGTTTGAGTATACTCATTAAGCAAAGACTCGAATTTGTGCTTTGGACTTGTGCCTGGGTTTGAGTCTCTCTGGGTCTGGGTCTGAGTCTGAGTACGAGTGTGAGTCTGGGCTCGGCTTGAACCCGTGTCTGGTCTACAGCTGTTCGTCATGAAGCGGATGTGGATGTGACAGACGGAATTCTGGTGGTTTGGGCGTTACAAAAAGAGCGTGGGCAGTTTGTAACATACACAGAACGGGTTGATTAGTTGCTTAGTAAATATTGTGCAAGACTGGATTTTTCTGCATGCTGTCAAGAAAAGCAATTTTGAGAGTATTCATGAGTACTTGGGACTAATTTTAATTAATATTTAAAGTTTTTTTTTTTTGACAATGAGTTGTACTCAAGACTAACTACCGATTTAATTACGATTATTTAAATTTGAATAAAGCACATTTAATTCGAGTATTCATGAGTATATTTAATCACAAAATTTGTTTAGCTTCTGATTGAAATTTAAATAAGCAAAGTATTTTCATATGCTAATCAGTGTATTTATGTTTTGTTGAATTCGTATTCGTAACTATTCATGAGTGTATTTAATGAGTATTCTTAATTATTCTGACCAATTTTTACTAATTCACGTTTTGAAGTTTAGACAATATTTGAATTGAGTGTTTTTCATTCCTTGTGTATTTAAATACATTCAGGATTCGGGATTATTCGTGAGTGTACTCGTAACTGCTTTTCACGGACAACTTGTGTCTTATGAGTACATGAAATTATTTTTTTTTCTAAAATCAGGAATATCTTTAGCATATTAAAAATTTATCTATTTCATACTATAGATTAAATTCAAGGTCATTCAATGAGTGCATTCACTTGCACTAATCATCAATAATCAGTACTTGAAATTATTAAGCTTTACAAAGCTTAAATCATTTATCAAGTCGTTTATCCTTGCCGCTGACCTTCCACACACTTTTATACTCGATACATACACACGTACGAACACACAGACACACACCCACATACGCACTAATACTAACACCCAAAACAACTGAACGTAATCCACAGCTCGTGGGTTTAGTTCAGTGGAAAATCAAACTTCGAATAAAAGTTCCAAACTGTTTTGCTCCTCCTACAAATTGTGAACCTAAATTTGCCTTTGGTAATGGGGCGTGTCGAGGTGTAGCGTGCCTTAAGGCAATTCAAAGAGCCATAAGCAATCAGCTGGCAATTAAATAATGCCAATTGGAAATCAGCTCAACGATTTGCGACTCGGTAATAACTAATTAAAAATGAAATTTGCGTAAGCGCCTCAACTCCCACTCACATAAACACACACAAGCGCACACACAGACACATACGAGAATGAGTGCAGCTCGCAATCTGAATATCGCACTTGTATCGATTGAGGCCGGACACTTGAGAGCCGAAGAGCAAGCACTGCACAAGTGGGCTGCCACAAGCAATAAGCACGAAAGAGTATAGTGTAGGTATGCGGTGCGAAGAGCGGAGGGAAGCACTGTAGTTATCTAGATACCAGAATCACTCGACTGAGACACGGCATGCAAATGAATGAAAGGCGAAGCTAAGACACTCACAAATACACTCAATCACACACACACACATACATTCAGTCGCACAGTAAGCTTCGTGTCGTTAAAGCTTAAGCCTACTCATTTACACTCGTATTTGGAGTGCTCAGCTTAGTCACGACTTCCAAGGCTCTTTGCCATTGACTCATTCATCAATTCGGCAATTGGTCAGTGACAAATATTGTTCAATTATGGTATCACTTTCCATGCATTTCCGTTAATTAGTACACATCTGTTCGTGAACTTAAACCCACTGTCACTTCCACTCCCACTCCATTGTGCTCTCTCTCTATCTTTCTCTCTTGGTCGGCTCAACTTTCCATTTTTATAAATTGCACTCAAAATGCAGCACATGCGACAATTGCGTCAAGTGCTTTACGCACACGCAATAAACAGCCAGTTCGCTCAGCTGTTTAAATGCCACACTACCGCAATACTTCACAGTCTCTTTCTCTCTCTGGCACTCTGATACAAGAGAGTCACTTTAATTTATACGCGCTAGTGGCGCTCTTAAGCTTACTCTCAGCACTCGTGCGCTCTCTGTTGATGACTTGTTAATCTTTGCATTTCATTTCAACATTTTTATGGATTCCTTCACTATTTTTACACATCATTTTTCTTATTGGTTGTTGTTGATGTTGTTGTTGCTGCTGTTGTTCTTGTTTGTAGCTGCTTATGTTTATAAGAGCGCCAACCGTATTATAATTTGTTTTTGGTCAGCAGCCACTATATAGTGGCGTTCTAGATATCACTACCGCTCGTCCCTTCATCTCATTCCACTCCCCCGCCTTTCTCTAGCAATTGTTTACGCTTTTTAAACTATTTTCGTGCGTTGCAATAAGGAAGTGAGTTTAAAGAACTCCAAACGAGGGCTGCAAATGCTTCGAGCATCATTTCTTTTGCTTTTGGTTATTAGCTTGGTCAGCTTCAATCCAAATTAGGGCTTTTTGTTTATTAACGGCCATGACCATTAGCGGTTTATTTTATTTATTTTGTTTTCTTTTTTAGTTTTATTTTTATTTCTTCAGATTTCGTTTTTTTATTCTTTTTTTTGTTAGCCCACATGCTTGAGAGTCACAATAGTATAAGCTAAAAGCGGCTTCCTCTCGCCTGTTGTTACCGCAATTAAAGACCCGCAGAAAAGGCGCATAGCGAATTTCTTGACCAAATATGTGGCATTTTTTTTCTTATGAGTGGAGCTAAATCTTTTGCTCACTTGCTTGCTCACGCACTCAAAGAGTCCACCGATCGCAGCGCTCAGTTAACAACCCAGCCCACACACTCACAAAACTACTGAGAGAGCAAGAGCAAGAGCAAGAGTGCAGAGTGGGAGAGCAAGTACTACACCTGCTTAGACGCTTAGCTCACGTATGCACTCAGTCACTCAAACACTTGCACACACACACAGGCAGTTAGCGGCGCCCATTGAAATCGTTGCTTGCGCTCTGACAGTGCTCTCAGTCCAATTTGAACAACGATACCGAGCGGTTGGCGTTCTCCTCTGCAACAAAAATTTGTGTCGTTTATTAAGTGCCCAAAGACAGCAAAGCAGCAGCGATAGCAACAACAATTTGTAAATTCTGCTGCCAACGCACAGCCGTTTTTCTAACTCGGCCCTGCAACAACAACAGCAACAGCGACGAGAACGCGTTGTGTCGTGTGTGTTAAAGCGAGTGAAAAAAGTTGTGCAAAAATCGCAGAGGAAGCAAAAAGCGTAATAATTCCAACAAAATGCCAAAATATATGCAGAATTAATAGAAAATAAAATTCGCGTGTTTATCTAACAAATTATAAAACTAAAATAGTGACTTAAATTTATTGTTATTAATTTCATTGATTGTAAAACTAAAGCGAATGAGTGAAACCATAAAATGACTGTTGAATATTTAATGTTGCTTATCGTCGTCGCGTACTGAATGAGTGTACTCCGACCCTCCAACCCTCCCTCTCATGACTTGTTGCAGCTGTGTTTGTTCCTTGCTGCATACCTCTGCGCTAATGTGTGTGTGTTTGTGTTTGCATTTTTTAAATATTTGCAAAGTCAAACAAACTTCTTTAGTACCAAAAGACAGTCAAGAAACTTCTTGCTTGCTTTGCTTTTTTTGTGTGTAGTTTTTTTTTTGTGCGCTGTTGTTGTTGCCATTTTTGTTGTTGTTTTGCCTCAGTGCCTGACTTTTCATTCAATAACCAGTTTTGACGCGCTCTTTTCTTATATTTTAGTTGTTTTTTGTGTATTATTTTTTTTATACATTTTTGGGCGCTACCTCTGTTCCATTTTGTTCTCATGACTTATGCGACTGCGTGCACGCACATTTTGTTGTTGTTTTAAGCATTTGATTTCGCTGCAAGGCGAATTGCCAGCAAATTTAAAATATGACTCAAACTTTACGTGTAGTTTTTTTTTTATCTCTACATTCTCTACATTTCTTCTTTGCCACATTCTTTGCTCACTTACAAATTCCAGGCACGGCTCTCTTTCACACACACACTCTCTCTCTTTCTTGTTCTGACTCACTCAAAATTAGTTGACAGTGGCTTAGAACGACAGCAGTTTAGTTTTTGTTGCTCAATTGCAATTTGAGTGCTCTTTCTCTTAAAAGCTTAGCAAAGAAGTAAAGGTAAAGTCGGTAGTTAGAAAAGTTGCACACACGGACTTGCAGACAATAGGACAGTAGGACAGTTGGGAGAGTGTGTGTGAAAAAATATTTACATATTTACTTTACTTTCATATGTACATAAGCAGCTTGCCACACAGTGTTGAAAACTGCGACAGATGTGAGTGATGTGAAAATTAGTAAACAAGAAATACTTTTTTTTTTATGAATTATTGTGTGAACTTTTGTATGTGAATAAAAACAAGCAAAACAACAGCAACAGCAAGAAAAACCACACAAATTATGAGTGAAAATTAAAGAAATGTGAAGAAAGCTGCGAATTAAATGAACAACAAAAAAAATTAACATTGAAAATTGGCAAATTAAACTCATTGAAAAACCATCGAATTATGCAAATCAAATTTCCAAAAAAAATCAACATATTTGACTTGGAAAACTGAGTAAAAGTGCAAGGCAAAACTTCAATAACCGCCCACTTCCACCACTTACCGCCTCCTTTACACCCATTTGTTGTGTGTGAAATAAAAAAAAAAACAACAACTCAAAAACAATGCACAATAACAAAATAGCCGCTACTAATAAACAAATTGAGACTCAGAGAATGAGAGAAATTCATGAAATTTTGTATCTGTTTCTGTATCTGTGTCTGTGTCTGTGAATGTAAATGTACCTGCATCTGTATTTGAGTAGGTGAAGCGACTCGCCGAGTCGTATCTAATCAGCGCGACAGCATGTCTCATTGCCCAGCTGCCTGTTGCGTGCTTGTACTATTATTTATGTAGTTATTTATACATTTTTTGTCGTTGCTGATTTTTATGGAAGTTTGAAGTTGAAAGAAAGCTGACCTCATGCATTTGAGAATGCAAAAAGGCGCTTCACAAACAGAAACACAACAAATAATGCCATTTATAAGCGACCAAAAATAAAAAATTATACTCAACGCAAATCGCAAATGAAAGTAAATTTTTTTATTGTCATTGTTGAGTTTTTTAATGCAAAACACACAACACAAGAAAAAGGTCCGAAAGAAAGAAAGAAACAGGAGACAAATAATTTAGAGCACTATACGCTTTTACTTGTGCTTTGTATTTGTATTTGTATCTGTATCTGTAACTGTCTCTTGGTCTCTTCGAGTTTCATCTGTATCTCTTGCAATGACCAGCAGCTGTGCTGTCTGATTTCAATTTATCTTTATAATTTCAATTTGCTCACTGAGCCGCACCCCTGGTAAAAGCTAATGCCCTTTTGTCCCATCAGGTAGCTGGGGAGACCTAATGTAGTTCATTCCCGGATGATATACGACCATCTCCGACGCAGACGATGTCAAGTTTTGGCTCAGAATCTTTGCAACTGTTAACAACCAAATATTAATAGCTTCTTAAGTTCGAAAAATTTTAACTAGGGAAACTTGTAAAGAATCAGAGATGGTTATCAAAAAGACAGTGTATCTTAAGTTCGTTGCAAAGCAAACATTTCTCAATTCCTTTATTTCCCACTTTTTTTTTATAAATTGTTTGTAGTTCTTGTCGAGACAGTTCAAGAGCCGGACGAGAAATGCAGAAAACAGCAAGTCGTCTGTCACTTGCAGATACACATATACAGATACAAAAAAAACAGATATTTATACATGTAGGTGCAAGCGATTCGCAAGTATCTCTGCTTTGGCCAGTGGCTCAGATTTTGGCTTCTGGCCAATTGGAACAAAATGCCGGCAAATCGAGAGAGAGCGAGAGAGAAATTCGCAAATAGACAATGACTTGCTCAACTTTTACTTAATGTTATTTCTTGCATTTGTTTTAAATTGTTTCATTTTGTTTATTTTGGTTTACTGGCTTGCAATTCGATTCGATGATTTCACGTTCAAGTACGCTGACTCACGCGGCTAATTTGCATTTGCTGCATCTCTCTTGTTTCCCCTCCTTTTTAATACCAGCAGATCCAAGTCCAGCCTTTCATTTAAAGCAATAAAAATAAAATCACAAAGTGCCATCCACAACGAAATTAAGATAAAAAAAAAACTTCAACAAATACGTGCTAAAAATATATAAAATATAAATAAAATTCGCGTCCACCGAAAGCGAAAGTAATTCAAAGTGCTTGAGTGTGACGAGTGCTTCATGACATCGCAAGATGACATCGCATTCCTATTATAAGGATCGTCTCGGCTTCGATCCCAATGAGCTGCAACATGAGGCTACAACCAATAGTCTTCAGAGGCAGCATCAGCAACATCAAGTCAGCAGCAGCAGCACCAATTCCATGAAGCGTAGCAGCTCGAGGCAAACGCATCATCACCATCAGAGCTATCATCATGCCACAACAACGAGTAGCTCCGCCGCATCGCCGGCACGAATCTCTGTCTCGCCCGGAGGCGGCAACGGTGGCAATGGCACCCTCGAATACCATCAGGTGCAAAGGGAGCAACGTGATCGCGAATTGTATGCCAATGGCCATAACAGTAGCAGCGGCAGCCATCAACATCATCACCAGCAGCAGCAGCATCAGCATTCACATCATCGGCATTCCCATGGCAAAATCGAGGCTAGTCCCGCGGCCAAGAAGGCTAAACACTCGTCGACGCAGGCGCAGCCGCAGGGCGGTTACGAGGATGCGTTGACCCAGTTTAAAGGTAGCATGTCCATTTGGGACCATTTTATAGAAGATTGGGACATCATGCGTAAGTCGGCAAAGGTTCATTTTCACGATTCAGAGTTGCTCGTTGTTCGTTACTCGTTACTTCTTACCTGCAGATTGTTTTTCAGTTGCTGCAAGCTAAAAGTTACTCGCTACCCGCTACAAACTGTTTTTTTTACAGTTCAACTAACAAATATTGAAATTTTTTTAATTTGTTTGTCGTTTAAATTTGTTACTCTTAATCTCAGCTTTAAAGTGTCCTAGACTTCTTTAGCTAATTCGTTAATCTGAACCTTGTTTCACCTCTTAAAACGAAATATTTGTTGTTAGTAAAACGTTTACCTACTGTCTGTTTTACACAAGTTTTTTTTTGAAGATTCCCACTACTCGCTACTCGTTAGATTTGAGATTTAAATCTCGCTTATTGGTTGTATGATATAACCGAGTGAGTGCTCTAACTTAAATTGGCATTGATGTTATCACAAATGTCACACAACTTAACTTAAAATTATTGTTACTCGTTGTTGGTCACTCGTTACTAGTTACTCGTCACATTGGTCTCAGGGAACGGTTTGTTTGTTTTTCCAATTTGTTAAACGAAAAACAGAGTCCATTGAAAATGCCGCCAGCGGAAATGATTTGCATTTGCTATGACTTAAAAATAAAATCTCGATTAGAAATAAGCTTGTATAATTCTATTTCTAATTATGATACGGTATCTGCGTTTTAGCATCTGGCGAGGGTTCAAGGTCGTGGTAGCATTATAAATGCTAAAAATCAAGAAATTTATTTCGTATTAATATGCAAAATACACACAAAGAAACCATTTGACACCTTTCGGTTTATGAAAGCACTTTGATTGACTGACCCTGACCATGAAAATTTGATAGACATTCAACGCTACGAGAGTGTAGCCCATATTTAAGGTAAACATTTCACCTTTTCTGGTCGCCTTTGGATCGTCTGCATAACTCAACATATCTAAGGTGGAGTCTCGCTCTTCTGTGTTTGCCAACTTCTGTCAATATTTAGTTAACGTAGCTTTAAGCATAGAAAAGTATTTAATTTTTTGTATTTATTGAAAAACTGGTTGTGATGACTTGGTCGTTAGTTTTGGACACCCAATCCGACCAAACTGAGGCAATTAACTCTCAACTTAACTCAACTCTCGACAAATTAGTTATTACTCAGAATTCCTAGAATTTCGAATTTCGTATCAACACATTTTTGGGGGAAATATGCATGAGACTTATTATTAAATACCAGTATATATCGTGCACATAAACCAGTTCTTGGTTTACTAATTTATTAAGCAAGAGAAGACAGTTCAGAGTTTACCCGACTAGCAGATACCTCCAAATATGTAGGTATCTTTAAATAGGTGTAAAGTTACTCATATTATTAAAAACACTAAAATGGTTAAATTTTCTCTGTTTTGTTGTTTTTATAGCCATTTGTAGACTTTTGATTGTTACAGGGTATACGCAACGACACATTTATGAGCTTTTTATGCTGATTTTTATATTAATTTGGCTTTTGTTTAAGGTTGACACAAATCTATTCGATATTGTTTACAAATTATGGAAATACAATAAATTATTATAATACGTTTATGGAATTTCGAACCATTTTGCTAATGTGTTGATGGGGCCAAGAAAAGATGAAGAAGAAGAACAGCTAGGCGCTTAAATACCTTATAAATACCCTAACGAAATCGTTCGAACTTTGAGCTCATCAAGTGTCATCAATATATTTAGGTTTATGGAAATACTTCTGACTGAATTCTTGTGTTATTTTATCAATCGCATAACTTGCACTAAGTGGAAGAATGGCAAAAAGCAAAATAAATAACATCGAAGTGAATTTTTTTTATTTTTATTTATAGGCAATTGCATAATAAACTTTATTTGCAAAGGCTTATCTAAACTAATTACGATCACTTTGTCAAATTGTAGTTGTTGTTTTTGTTATCGCTGCTGTTGTTGTTTTTGTTGTTGTGGTCAAGCAACGTCCTTCGCTTAGTGTACCATTTGTTGTAGTTGTAGTTGTTATATTTGTTGGCTGACATTGAAGTGCGCTAATCAGAATGCAAAAATAAACATTAACGTACATCAAATACGCGTCAAGACGCCAACTTAAAAATTTGTTAACAACAACGACAGCAACGACGATACTACAAATAGCAACAAAATACGTTAACAAACATTTAATCGTGGAAACGAATTCAACTTAGAACGTGACATCATCACGCGCTCACGAACACCACAAAACACTAACACTAACACCACTAAAACCAGATAGCGTGTGTTGATGTGTGTGTTAGACACACACACACTCATTTACTGACACCTATATCATTCTTGTATTTTGTTGTCAATTTGAAGTGAACCCTATAAATTCATGAACTGCGATATGTTGACGAGTGCTGTGTTTGGATGTGTGCGTTACCAAGTGATAAACTAGCTATACCCTGTAAACAGTAATATACACAGCGCTTTCCACAATTGGTATTATAAAGAGCGATGACGTGATTTAAAACCAGAGAAAACTTAATGCACTTGTTATTGTTTCAATTTGATAATGTTCTCATACCCTGTAGGAATAGAATGTTTCGAAGTTGTTTAAATTTCATTAATATTTCGGCCAAAAACTATGAAAAACAAATTGTCTTATTCAAATATTTGAACGAATTTTTTCTTTATAAATGTTTTACCTCGAAATAAATTTAATTCCATAAGTATAAATTTAACCATTTGGTTGGTTAACTAAAAATAATCATTGAAACATTCCATTAATTTCGATATGATCATACTGATGATATTTGTTATGCGGGCTTTCTTTTATATTTAAATTTTTAGTTAAAAGAAAAATAAAGTTAATCAAGATATAAAATTTAATTCACAATTACAAAGATAACACATCTTTTTTTTTCAAAACACATTAATCAACAAGTGAGTTATGCATATAGATCAACTTTAATAGAGATGGTATACTAGTGAGTATGCCAAGTTAGTTGTACCAAAAGTAAACTAAATCTTGGTTATAACCCAGGTAAAATATTATAGTTATAACAAACCTGTCAAACCTTATGAATGAATAGAGGTAGACGGGTGGAGTGGGGAGAAATTTATGATTATTTCTGCACACTTGTGTGTGAGTCACATGTGATTAAGTAGAAGTTTAGCTTAGTCTGCGATTGTTTTTAGTCAGCAACAATTATTTATACAGACACAAATGCAAGTAGTATTTTAAAAACAATGGGTATAAAACGAGTTAACAGCCTTCACACAGAGACACACACTTCAAAAAGAGTTGAAAGAGAGTGAGAGAGAGTTTGTTTGTATCAAAGAAATGAGAGAGAGAGAGAGAGAGAGAGAGAGAGAGAGAGATTTTACCGCTCTCTGAATTCGCAAACTCTCGAAGTGCTGGCTTTTGTTCTCTCTATAGAGTTTTATTTATAAACATATTTATATTTTTTTATTTATTTTATTATTTTTGTATTTTGTTTTGCTTTTTAACTTCTGCTTCACACAATGTTAAGCCACTATTTATATTTATTTACCCAGCAGTACTGCGTATGTGGTTTATTAGCCCTTAAACTTCATTTACAACAATTTCTATGTACTTTAACACTCGACTTGGTATCAGTCATTGGGCACTGAACTTTGTTTACACTCACCTAAGTCTTTTGTTATTCCATTCGATATCTATTTATGAGAGATGAGATTAGATTGAAGTCTGAAAACCCAAGATTATACCCTTTTGCTCTGATTCTTATGATTATGAACCTAAAAAGATCAATCTCTTTCACACATAAATTCATTAACTATGTTTACAACTAATCAACTCATTTGGTGAATTTGTTGTCATTATCTAAAGATAGGTAGGAACATTAAATCACCTCTCTTTGGTCAAAGTGGGCGCTTATTTATAGGCCAAAGTAAATCAAGGCAAGGACTTATCAGATGGTTAGCCTTATCGGAATATGAACAAAGTCAATGTCTGAGAGGCCCTGGGCTTTATATAAATGTACACGACGAAGTAAATATAATGTATAAATACTATAATACTTATCTTAGTATATGCGATAGAAGTCTTTGGCTAATTACGAGCCAAGTAACGTGAATTCTCAATTAAGTGGTATTAAAATGAAATTGTGTACAAAACAAGCTCATTAAAAGTTTAGGCCATAATTCAGCGCCTACGCTGTAAAATGAATAGTTATAATAGCTAGATTTTTGATAAGTAGGCGTCAAATTTAGCATAAATTATTGAGCAATTTTATAATATTCGGTCGATGATGTCGTCAGCCTGCAGTTTAGATCGTATCACAAAATCGTTGAATGATTAACAAAAAATAAAATAACAAATAAAAAGTTGGCATGAGCTTTATTGTTGTTGCATGATCCAATCCTAACCGACATATTGGTATTACAATGCTTAAGATATTAATGTAAGACCTTTCTCGTTTCACATTTCCACAGACGAACGCGATGCCATTCAAAAGAAGACTTTCACAAAATGGGTTAACAAACATCTTAAAAAGGTAAGTGCATAAAAGAAAAATCAAAAGCAAAACACCAAGTGAGACAGAAGTAGTAGAAAGAAAGAGAGACAGTAGAAACATCATCATCACCATAATCATCATTACAAGAGCGTTAGTAGCTATGCAAAAAAAGTATTGCTCCAAGTCTGAACTTTGGATATCAGATACACAAATCTTAGAAGTTTACGATCTTTCAACTTAAAACTTTTCTCTGATTTAGAAAAAAATACAACTCAAAACCGATTTTAATACTTTTCTTTAATCTATTAATGACAAGCAGCATTGGAAATATGCCAAGGTATAAGTTTGCAATATATTTTCTTAGAGATACTCGAAATAAAAATCTTATTTCTTGATTTTCTTAAAAAATTTGATCAATTTACAGACTTACACAATGCTACATGTTTGTGTTACCACAAATGGTATTCCCTGTTGTTCACAGTCTGTAAGTTCAATTGTATATAAATGTTGCTTATGTCTGAATATTGTGAGAGATCATATTTATTTTTGTTATCTTCTTTTTTGATTATCTAATAATTTTTTGAAATTTCAATAACATTGCATATTTTGAGGTATTACACAACACTCAAAAGAATTAGTTCTGAATTAGCTTTTCGTTATTGTTTTTTTTTTTTCTTTGTACACTAAGTGCACTCGCCCACTAATAAAAAGTTAACCCGCACCTTACGTTGTAAACACCTGCATGTTTGTAGTTTCTTAACTTTAACCTTTTGAAAAATGAAAACTGAATTCGTTGCGTTTCCACTTTACACAGGCCAATCGACGAGTTGTGGACTTATTTGAGGATTTGCGCGATGGTCACAATTTGCTTTCACTCTTGGAGGTGCTATCTGGCGAACACCTGGTAAGTCGACACCATTATCGACACTCACCTTTCCCGTCTACGTTTTTTCTTTGTTACTTGTTGACCAACAACTTTTTGTATTTTCTTCTTGACAGCCACGAGAGAAGGGTAAAATGCGTTTCCATATGCTGCAGAACGCACAAATGGCGCTGGATTTTCTGCGCTACAAGAAGATCAAATTGGTCAATATACGCGCTGAGGATATTGTGGATGGTAATCCGAAGCTAACGTTGGGTCTGATCTGGACAATTATATTACACTTCCAGGTAAGTCCAATGAATCTTTTAATGTAAATGGAGCGAGATTTAATAGAAGTGGGTAAATCGAGTGGGATGACTTTGAGACTGTAAAGACTTACTTTACAATATGTCAAACGTAAACTAAAAACTATTTACAAATTGTGTGATTTTGTAAAAAGTATGCAAATTATTGTCTGTATATTTTTGATAGTTCACAAATTTGTTTAATTAAATACAATATAAGAGGAATAATATACTTTTATTTATAATTTTACCAGTTACTTTAAATTGTCTTACATTCGATTCTTTTAATTAGTACTGCTTATTTAATTCATTCTTTAAATCTTTTAGAAAGAGAAGAAAAGTAAACTATGAAAAATTTTGATTTTTAAGCTACTTTTCGCTAATTTCCCTCGTTACTTTGCTTACTCATTTGATGTTTTACAACTCTTTTTAGTTAAAATGTAGTAAATATTAGATAACTGTGGGCAGTTTACCCAAATGCTGCCCAACATGGTTATAGATTCAAAGTCATCGGGCATCGCCCACAATCAACAACAAATGGACGAACACTTTGATCGCTTGAAGGTGACCCTCAAATTGGTCGCCCAATTCGTGAGATCGTTTAAATTTTTGTTGCTGTTTGTTTAAGTTTCAAACAAATTCATTTTCATTTGGGCGTCTTGTGAGTTGTTTATATAAAGTTTTTGTTATAGTTTCGCCATCGATTCATTGAGACAACTGCAACAGAGCTTCAACTATAGCTCTGATCAGCCCACACACACACACACACACATACGAAGACTCACTTGTTTGATAGAGTGTGTGAGTGTATGTGAATGTTTGTTTAATGTTGTTTTGAGCACTACTCCTACCCAACAGAGCAGCTGTTGAATTTACAGCTCTCTCATATCTGTTGACTTATTTTGGCGAATGCGGCGCTGCCTTTAAAGGCATCTAGTTTACCTTCTCTTCACCACCACCACCACCACCACCATGACCACCGCTACCAGTAGAGCACCACCGACAGCAGATACGTTGTCTGACACACATAACCAAGTCTAAGTGGTTGCTGCTACAGTTCGTCAACTTGTTAATGTTGTTGTTGTTAGCAAGGCCGTTACTGATCAACTCAACCACTTGGCCAAGCCACCTACACGGCCAAAAAAAATTAACTCAACTGAGAAAAATTGTGTGAATGAATGTATTGATCGGGATACATTTATCTGAGCTAACTGAACATTCAAACAATTTTTATTATATTTAATTGTATAGTTTAGTCAGTCATTGATGGTTTTAAATATTTTATTCAATGTTTTAGCAAAATTTAATTAATTGAACGCAGTATTAGCAAAGAGAATCGTTTTCCTTTTTGCGTTAGTTTATTTAGCAACAAGTGATCGGTTAGAGTGACTCGGAGTCATATGAGCGTTTCTAGGATTAAATTTAATTTTATGCCTTTATCAAAACACATTTAATGTCGGCATTCTTGATAACATATATACCATCCATTTTACTTATTCATTTCAACAGTAATAACTCCCCCTAAGTAAATCCTTTAGTTGGAGCGATCAACATCGTTTGAACTTCTCAAAAACGGAATTTTATTTTAATGTTTTTATCGTATGCCGATAACATTCGTTTTCATATAGGGGTAACTCTTATCTGTAGAAAAAGCTTTTCACAAACCACAATTCCTATAAAGTGGTCACAATTAATACGTAAACTGGAAATTGCTTAAAGCTGCGTTCAAGTCACAGCTTCATCGCTTAGTCATCGACTGAATTCGAGCGATCGATTGATCGATCGGCCAATGGGCACATTTCCGTCTCCAAGTCTAGCACTAAGTCAATATGTGTGTCAACAACAACAACAAGTAAAACAAATAAAAATGCATAAAACTAGATGCAATTTTAAACTCGAGTATTTCGTAATTTGCGACAACGCATGCCGCATGCCTCTGCTGCAGTCGCAGTTGTTGTTGTTGTTGGAGTTTCAACTGCGTTCAGAGGCGGCTCGAATTGATCGATGGCGCGCATAAATGCTCATTGATGCTGCCAGTCAGTCAGCCGCGGTGGCAGCGACCATGAGGCTCCAACAACAACAACAACAATAGCAAAAGCAACAACTGCCGCTGATTCAATTGAGGCAAAACGAATTGTAAATCACTTGGCAAATGTGAAACTCAATCGCGCGTCATTTACTGTTTATGTTATTTATTATTTTCTGTCTCTCTGTATTTGTCTCTCCCTCTTTTACCTCAAGTCGCGCTCCGTCAGCGTTGACATCTGCGCCTCTGTCTTGAGAATTGTCTGATTCCAAGGATTTATGTATAGTGCGGCTACAGTTGCGGGTGTTGTGACTGTATCACACACAGAGTTACTGGTATCTGTATCAGTTCGCGCAATTGTATTTGTGTCTTTTCATGTATTTTTATATGTATCAGTGATTTTTTGTCTGATGTCATGTGTTTATTTAATATATGAAATGCAAATTTGTGGAAGCGACTTAAAAGGACATCGCAGCTTGTTATTTTCGCTTATTTAACTCCAAGTCACAAAAATGGTTAAGAGAAAAGCATAAAAAGGGTATAATCAATACGAATCGACCTGTGAATAACAGAATTGATTTCGATAAAAATGTCACACTTTTTAAAAGATCTTATCCCCAAAATATGCGCAAAACTTTTTTATAGCTAGAGTTACTTAATATGAAACATTTAATTTAATAAGTTGAAATTCCCATTTTAAACTATTAAATATTGCAAACAAAGACTCGAATCGCTTAGTCTTCACTGCTTTGCATAAATCAGAAAGAATTTTGAATCTCGTTTTGATTTGATTTCAATTATGACATAATATCTATTTATACGGGCAATACGACAAACGCTTTGTTTAAGCATTATTTTTTTTTTTATTTATTTATTAATACAGCTCTGCTTTTTGTAGGTCAATGTGCAAAATACAAAATCTTTATACTTAATTCTCATCGGATTCAAAGCCAATAAATTGCCAGCAATTTGCCAGCAGTGCCAGTGGCGTTTTGTAACGCTGCTTAGCTATAATTAAGTTATAAATTGTGCCGTACAATTAATCTATAGGATCTGCAAAACACCCACTTTGGTTGCTCGAAGGGGGTAAAGTTGCTTTTGAATTTATTGAATAACTCGTAGAAGTTGCCAAGTTCTGGTAGTTGCCTTCGCCTTGACTTTTAGTGTTTGTTAACTTCCGTCAGCTGAAAAAATGTTTTTGGTTCTTTTTGTTGCTGTTAGGCAGCACTCTCAATTGTTTAATTTAAGCAGGAAAAAAAGCACAAATTTAATATTATAATTTATGGCTTGAATCGTTTAAAATTGCCAAGGGGCCTATCAGTTCTGCCGAACACACAAAAATTAGTAGTTAAGATTGAGCCAGCTGATTACTTGTTGATTTTACGGGGTATTTGATAGTGCAGCTATTCCACAATTCTAGCAAAAATCTGTGAAATCTGTGTCGAATTACGCTGACAAACGTTTTCATTATAAGTTGCGGCTAATTTTCCAAGCAATTTGCTCATTATTCACCGCTCGTTTTGGCCAGTTGGGCAGCTCAGGTGATTTTTCAATGTGTTCGTCGAATACACATAGATGCGGTAGTTATATTTGGTCAGATTACCATAACCGAATAGATATTTAGCTAAGGCGTCCAGGCGTTAAGACGCCTAAAGAAAGTATCTGTGAAATGCATAGGTACAACATGAAACAAATCTTAACACAGATACAATTTCAACGTCATCGATTGAAGTTTATATCCATTATGTATTATGATTTATGATCTATCTGTTACAATGAAGTCAGCGACAGCAACTCGCTATAGCCTTGAGGTCTGTTTATAACTGAAACAATAAGATGAAAATTATTTCTAAACAAAAAAAAAACTAACAAAACGTATAGAGTAAAAAGAGTTATGTGCTTTGTTCATGACATCAGCAAAGTTGCTTAAGGTAGAACCTGACCCGCCTCGTCTAACAAATAAAAATATAGACAAAATGGAGAAAACAAAAGAATTCAATATAAGAAACGAACTCGTTAGCTTTTTAGAACTTGTACGGAAAATGCACTTGTTTGTCCAAATTATGTTGTTAATGGATTGCGTAGGCAGCAGCTCAAAATCGTATCTAAAAATCAATACATCGATATGTGAATTAGGAATATCTTCATTTCAAACTGTATAAACATAGTCTATATCAATTTGATTGCTCTTTGCCGATTTGTCGATTCGTTCATTAATAAATCGTTTGCCAGCTTTTGTGCAAATATGGTACGAATGCCTGCAAACAGGTTGGAACATTCGTTCATTTGATCATTTCATTCACTCATTTACTAGACAGCAAGGCGCAACCACGCAAAAATTCCGTATTTTCGTATGTAAATACTAAATCTTTCCATATAAGCAAAGATCAAATCGTTTCGAGTACTAATTTACACGCTCCGTGAACGTGTTTTAATTCACTTATAATTAACGTGAATGAATAAATGAATTGAGTCCGACAATCATACAAACGGTTCAAGTACGTAACTGAGATTATAAAACGACAAACTTACAGACGGGTTTTAACTGAATAATATATAATCTATATATACATATTTAAGTGTATATAATTGGTGATGAGCCCACACGATCTCTGGCTATGACAGTAAAAGCAGTCAGGAATGTTACCCATTTGGTGTGTTGAATGACGTGCCCACACTCACAACTCACATAACTTGAATGGAATTGAATTCAATAATGCAAATATGTATCGAACAGCTGCTTATTTTCTTTTTGTCACATTTCACAAAACAAATATTTGATTTGCTCTTGAACAATATTTTTTGAACTAACTGATAGAATATCCTTTTAATCAAATCTTGGCTTATTTCGTTCAAACAAACACTTTAAATACATAAAAAGATTCTTTTAATTAGAAAATATTAAACATAAGATCAAAAAGATTATATTGTTTTAGACTAATTTTAAGAGTAATGTAATTTGTTTATTTTTTATGTGTCGGAAATACCATTATTTTTGAAGACAATTAAAATGTAGATTTTTAAAACAATGTTAAAATTAACATGTTTGGAAAAACTTCATTTCCAGAGTAAAAACGGGTAAACTTTATCTAGTAAAAATAACTGGCTACAAATATTTTATTTTTAACCGTAATTGTGCTTTAGATAACTGCAAGAAAAAGTTAAATATCAAAATGAATATTAAGGAAGCCTTAGGTATGCATTCAATTGCTGCTTAACTTTTCCCCCTATCATTTAGAAATTGGGAATATCAATATTGTGGTTTACTAAGTAAACGATAATCACAACAGATTTGTTTAGCATCGATTACAATTCGATAGACAAGTGTTTAGGATTGTAATTGTGATGGGTCTAATTGCCTTCGCACTCATATTCACATTCACTGTATTCAGACTGTATTTACAGTACTCGCTGCTGTTAAACGCACTTTTCCTTAGCTGCTACTTTGGTGGTTGCCATTTTATTTATCCACCACAAACAACACTTTTTAAGTGCAAAACACAGCTCACATTACCACAAATTACATAGATAATGAACAATTTGCTTACACGTTTGCATCATATTAGTATTAATAAGTCTGTCAGCCTGGTTAAAATGACCCCCCAATGCACCTCCTCTAACCACTTTACTCTCCACTTTATGCCTACATGCTGTCAACTGGGTAACCTCCTCATGGCTGCAGTGGCTAATTAGATTTGCAATTCTATTGGTAGCAAATAACAGCCAAGCTATGACGCCCCCAAAGTTGTTACACTGAGCAAAATGTGAGGCTAAAGTATTTTAAGGAAAATCTAGATATCAAAATTATAAAATGCCTCAAAAAATGTATTGATCTCAGCAATGTGTAAAATTGTTCTTCTACCTTTGCGGAAGTATATCAACTTTTATTTGAGTGTAGTTTATATCTCCAATGACTGTTGACTGGGAATAAACGGCAAATGTATTTATTAGACAGTTATTTGTACATACTCACACTCATATTCATATTTCGTCGTACTCGTTTGAGCACTTGAACGTGTGCTCCGCCGTACACACAAAGGTAGATACGTTTATTCGTGTTTTCGGAACAGCTGTAGTTACTGGCTTTTAGCCATGCAGGGCAACGCTGGTTGGTTAGCCAGTATGTAACATGCTAATTAGCCCAATGCTGGAGACATGTATGTCACTCCCCTCTCAATTTCGAACTGTACTTATATTTGACGGCGTATTTCAATCAAGCCTTACGGCATTTCCTCTTATCGAATTGTAAGTGCTGCTTTTATAGATATTTCAACACCCACTCTTGGAATAATTATACTTTCTAGATCCCATTGCAATACCATTTATAGATCGGATCTAATGATTTAAATATACCTTGAATGCATTTTAATTGTCTGTCAAACAAATAATTCTTAGCTCAGTTAAAATCGCCTCAAAAGTGACATTTAACATTTTCAGCGTAAATTGATAGAAATGTTAAGATCATTGATAAATATCAATAAATTAAGAAAAAACACGCCCAAATTCACACATTAGTAGACTTTTAATGTGCTTTTAATATGTGTTACTGCCTTTATTTATTTAATTAATTACGCCTTTGGAAACAATTAAATTGAGTGTAATTAATTGTGTAGACGATATGCATTTAGTATACATAAAGTTTTAGGATTACCTGGTTTAGATACAGTGTTATACAGATAAAGTATTAAAAAAATTAAATTTATAAGACATAAGTGAGTACAACAAAAGTTTTGTGTCAATTTTGCACACGTTTATTTAAAGTACCAAACAAAACAGTTAGAAATTTATTATACATTTGAAATTAGTTAATTGACTAGACTTTTATTTCAGTTAAGTTTAAATTTACAAGTTTGTCTTAAGTTTGTTTAGTTTGAAGTATCCTTTATACTGGGAAACTTGCTTAGAGAAACGTCATTCAAATTAGTTGGTCTTAATCGTTTTTTACCTTTTGAGCTGGTATTTGGTTTGAACATTTTGCAGTTTTTCATTTTGTAGTCTCTTATGTAACCATCTATCTGGCTATTGTGGTCATTTATTTTGTTGGGGTCAGTTCAAAGATTTTGTTAGTCTGGACAATCTGATCATCTGTGTAATGAGTTTTTCGTGATATGTTATGAGATTTAAATTCAAATTACTTTGCCTAATTTAGGTTTTGGGCGATATTCTATAGCTGAAAATAGATGCCAGAAAATATTTGAAGAAATGTCAGGAGGTCAGCCAACTGATCATTGAATTTACAACCAACTTAACCCACTGTGCGACGATTTTGGCGGAGTTTCTAGCTGAATCGTCATCGGACTAACTCTTAATTCAACTTGATGTTTTACCTGGTTGGCTTTTTGGCAGTTTTTTTTTTGTTATTATGTCCATTTTATGGCGTTGGCTTTGTCTTTGGTTTGTTGTCTATTTCGGGTAACAAAGTACTTCTAAACCTGACTACTTGACTGACACGATGACGCAGCTTTTGTTTGAGGTGAACAGAATCCAAAAACAGCCGCAGAAAAATAAATGAAATAACATGACAAATCTTTGGCTACCACAGTAAAATGACAAAAACAACCGAGAACGGTAACTTTTAAGTTAAAGCCTTACAAACATACGGTACTGCTCATGTCTTAGATACCCCGTATAAATTGAGTTAAACGAAAGTACAAAAATTAGTTTTGTACTCTCCTGATTACATTTAAAAATAATCCTGATTTTATCGTTGATTTTGAATAAAGAACTAATTTAAAATATAGTTGTTCAATTGAGAAATTAAATGATTTAGTTTTATAGATAATTTAGGTATTCAAAAGATTTTAACTTAAGTTAAATGTTATAAACTCGACATGAATATATTTGGATTACTACGCTGGTCTTAAATCAATTCTAAAAGATTTTATACAAAAATTGACTATTTGTACTCTGTGAGTTTAATTTGTCAAGCGAAATCCCTGTGTATTGCATATACAGGGTATCTGCTAGTGGATCAATTTTCACTAGAGTTTTGCAATTGACTTTTTGTTGTTATTCTCGCTCTTGTAACCTTCACTCTGTGAATGTTGTTGTTGCTGCTGTTATTCTGCGTTGGCAGTTGTTGTACTTGTTGTGTTGTTCTTGCGTTTGCTGCGTTGGCGTAGGCGTTGGTTGCCACGGCTACCACACACACACTCACACCTGCAGGCGCTGTTATTGTTGTTACCTGTAAGCACATGTATGTACATACGTCATATGGCATGTAGGAGAACGCCGAGCTCGAAGTCAGCAATCCATAACGGGGTTGTCTGCTAGCCGCGACGTTAACAGCGACGCAGCGTAACACAGACACACACACACACACACACACACACGCACGCAGAACTGCTGTCAGCACGATCGCGATTTCAATTCCAAAATATATAATTTTGAGCTTCGCTTTTGGAACGCCAACGCCGGGCATATTAATGTGCCGATTCCAATTTGTTTCAGTTTCTGTTTCTATTCTCGCCAAACTGACGCTAACTGCGCTGCTGCTGGCGCGGTTGACGTTGATGTGAACGTCGACGTCGGCATCGACGTAACAACACCTGGCTATTGCCAACACTTTAAGCATTTTAACTTGGCCCGATCGCGTTTAGTCGTTGTCGAATCGCCGCACACATTTGTTGTTAATGCCCCCGTCGCATATTTATCTATTTGTTTTTCTAAAAAGATACACACATGTAAATGTATCTACGAGTCATTTAATTATATGTAACTCGAGCCAGGAGCTAAGACACGAAGCTCTATTGTCGTGCGCGTGTGTGTGTGTGAGGAAGTGTCCGTGTTTGATGTAAGAAGGCAAATTCGGTTCTGGTAGAAAGAAAATGTCAAACTTAAAAGCCTCAAAAGTGAAATGTGAAACTAAAGACATAAACAACAAACTCTTTTCGGCATGATGTCACAGCAAATCGAAACCAAACGCAATAATCATCATTTCAATTTCAATTTGAGATTTATCTTTTCAATTCCCAGTAGAAGTCGCCATTCTTCGCATGTCTCATCAATAAGCTTTTTATGTGCTTATAGTCGTTGAATTTGATTTATTAAAAGCCGCCTTATATCAATTGATTTCAATCTTCAAAAAAATACGCCACTTTTGTGGCTGCAATTGAACTCAATTTTGTTTCAATTAATTTTTTATGACGAGTTCATTTAAACGGCAGTGTATGTGCAGTAAAAAGTTTGCTGTACAAACAGTTAATGATGTGTCTGGCCAAATTCCTTACGTACACTTTAAAAATATTAATACGACTTAAAAAAAAAAACTTTCTCATTCGATTTCTATAAAATGATTTTTTCGAAACTTAAAAGAACTAAAACTTTTTTATATTTGTTTATCTCGTTATTTATTTCTCTCAGTTCATCATTTTTGCACTGATATTTTAAGAGTTCTGGTTCAGCGCTTACCACAAACTCTTACAAAAAAAGTACAACAATATATTTTGTTGTCACAATTACTTTTGTCCATTTTTCGTTCTTCTTTTCACAATTAATTTGAATTTACGTCCCCAAAACTTGGAAAAACAATGTGTCGAAACAATGCAAATTGGGCAAATGGATTTATCTAAACATCCAATCAAATCTTGGCGATGTCGTCGACTTCAAACAGTAGCAAGCCACCGAATTTGGCTGCAGCCACAATTGCCAGATGCTGCTAGTGGTGGTAATGGCGGTGCTGCGGTTGTGTTGTGATGTTATGGTGGTGCTGCTGTTTAACCCAAAGCCATTCAAAATGTCAAGCCATTAACGCCTCTTAGTGTCGCCTCCGCACACACTTAATGCCAAGTTGTTCAGTCAAGTCAGCATTTGTTTTTGTTTTTTTTCAGTAATGTTGCAATTAGCATTTTTTGCGTCTTCGTCTGTGTGCTATATGTGTGTTTTTTTGTATGGAGGATTTGGTGACCGTCATGTCACGCATCTGGTGTTGCGCAGGCGTTACCTTTCAATATGATACCACTTGATTTTCGGGTGGGCGCACATTTTGGCCATGCCCGCTTTTAAGTCACTTTTATTTACTCTTAGCAGTTGTTGTTATTATTACAATAAAAACATGATTCTTATTTTCGTTGCTGTTGTACTTGAAACTGAAGCTATGAAAACATAAATAGATTTTTGCTATGCTAAGAGCAATTGCCTTGTTATCATATCAAGTCAAACATAAAGAGACAAAATGTTATAAAATTGTTAAAATAACAATAATAATAATGAACAAAAAAATATAGTCAATATAAGTCAAATAAAAAAATAATGTACTAAAAGTGTGAAAGAGCTCTTCATTTATTATATGAATAAAACAATTAATAAATAGTATTTGTAAAGCTAACCAAAAAAGAATAAATGTTCAACGAATTTAAGTTATAATTAACCAATGTAAAAATAAATAAATACAACCCTAATAAATATTCAAAATACATCAAAACAAAAACAGTACAAAAACTACATTAAATAATAAAACATTTAAAACAACTAAATATTTTTATAAGATTTTTTAACGTCCCAACATGAAAGAAGAAAACACTGTTCCATTCCATAAAGTTCCATGCAAAAAATTAGTTGGAACCACAATTAGCTCTATTGTTGTTGTTGTTATTATTATTGTTGTTGTTCTTGCTGTGGTTTGAGCCCCGCAGCGATTTGAGCCAAGCACATGAACCTTTAGTTATGGTTCTTTGTTTCTTTCTTCTTTTTTTTTTGTTTTTTGCAAAAAAGAGAGGAAAAAAATATATTTATTTAGCGTGACGAATATTGAATACACTTAATAAGGCAATTGCAATTTAATGAAAACGATTACGATGGGTTTCTTCAAATAAATTCCATAAAAAATAAATATAACAAATAATATTAATAAAAATATTTTTCGTTTTTTAAAAATGCTATAGCAGCTTCTGTAAGAGTATTTTACAAGACAGTTCAACTATAGCCTAATAGGTTGGTTGAATGGATAATTATGTGTACGTACAACACATAAATAATTCGCTCATCATCAACAACAGCAATAAGAATGGGGCTCCCCTCTGTGGGTGCCTGCTGATGGTTACGCAAGTCGTGGTGTGGGGGAATGGGTCAGTGTCTAGGGCAAACAGAACAAGACATCCGGTGGTAGTGCCGGTTTGTTGCCGGTGTTTGGGGCCTATGCTAGGAGTCGGCTTTTGACTTAATTAAACGCAAATTGCGGAGCTGGTAACTCGAATTGTCTGTGAACACGAAAAGTGGACGCTGTGGCGTCGGTGGCTGTTAAACAATTAAAATCATTTTGAAAGCACGCACAAAAATAGCAAAATTACGAATCGCACCAAGTAAGAAATTAACGAAAAGGAAGAGAAAAAAAGAGACGCCAACGAAACAAAAAACACGAAACACGAAACGCGAAACAAACTGAAAACGAATCGATAAAAATCAACGATAACGATATTCGATAACCGATAAAAGAGACGATAGCCCAAAGCTGGCTTCCACATAGCAAACATGTACTCCAGCACCAGCTCCCAGTCGACACTGAAGCGCACGCAGCAGCTTGTAAAGCAGACAAACGGTGGTCAACCTTATGTCACCAGTGGGAGTGAGGTGGTCCACACCTCGCGTGGACCGGCGATAACGACCAACATCGACGACTCAAGTCTCCGCTATCGGCATGAAACGAAAAGGGAACGTACCGTTGAGGCCGTCATCACCGATTATCCGGGTATTGCACCCCACGGCACCGTTCCACACGAACGAACCAACTTTGAACGCACCGTGACATTCCAGGATGCAATCGATGGACGACGACCATCTGATAGCAGTCGTGCTTTAGTGCCCTCCAGCGACTTGGCTCCCGCCATCAGTAGCAGCAGCTATCAGCAGGTGACGCGTAACAAGCGCATCTCCACCGAAGTGCTCGGCTCGAGTGTGGAGAGCACAAAGACTTCGCAACGGGCACCCAATGGTCATCGGCGTGTGACCACTCACATAGTGCGGAAAGTGACCACGCTGAGTCGCGCTGAGGAGAATCAGCAACCTGCTGAGGACCTTCTGCCGCCAGCCAAGATGATACGCAGCTCGGAGCTTGAGTATCGACGTGCACTACCGCCGGCTATTGAGTCGAACATGCAGCGCAGAGAGGTAAAACAGGGTACTGATAGGGTAAACTGAAAAGACATTGAATACAAGTAAAAAACAATTTATTGATACAGGTATCTACAAAAAAGGTATATTTTTGGATGTAAAGCAATTTGTAGTTACCAGAAACATTAATCTTTGATTTGAAGCAAATGGTTGATAAAAAGAGTTAAAAACTAACAAGAAAAAAATGTACAGTCGAGCACGCCCGACCGTAAAATACTCTCTGCAGTGCATGGCAGCGCTGCCGACACACAGGCAGCAAACGTATTCGAACATGTGCTTGTATGTTTCTGTCTCGCTTGCACTCAAACATTAATATGAATGCGGCAGCGCTGCCGCCACATGTGCTTATATGTTTCTATCTCGCTTGCACTCAAGCATAATATTGCTTTCAATTATCAATATTGTAACGCTTCTAGATTTCTTGTTTATAGTCCGATTTTAATGCACATTTCAGGATAGGTTGATACAGTTAGGCTCCACACGAATTATAAATTACAATACTGTACTATATTAACAAATGTCTAAAGACGGAACGAAAGTTGGGAATTATTTTTATTTAAATGTCAATGCATTTACGCTGTCTGCCTGCATGCCAATACTGAGATTTTCGCCGAAAACACAGATTTTTTTCGAAGTGTGTCTAGTTTTCGCTGATTGTCGGCGAATGGGGCGTGGCATCGAAAAAAAGATTCTTGTATTGACTGACTAAATATGTAATCGATTGAGACCACGCTCGAATTTGTAGCTCTTACCATCTCTGAAATCTGTTTGTTTATGCGGACAGACAGACGGACATGGCTATATCGACTCGGCTTGTAATGCTGATCAAGAATATACTTATATACTTAATGGGGTCTGCAACGCCTCCTTTTGCCTGTTACATACATTTGCACAAACCCAATATACCCTTGCAGAGAGTATAAAAAGGGAGAACATAGAACAGAACATCAATGCATATTTGCTTTTAACGCGAAGGGAGCGAAGCATCAATCTTCAAACAAAATCATATACGAGTTTCCGACCAATAACGAAATTAGTTGGATTAACGACAATGTTACAATGCATTGCTCGAAATGAGTATAATTAATTTATTTTAATTAAAACACGATCTTCTCTCATAGGAGAATGTATAATCCACTTAGTTCTTCCTTAGAATTTATAAAAACAACTTAAAATCGCTCCATTTACTTTAAATTTTTTTTATGTCCATGCCATACCATATTAATATATAGCAGGATTAAAAGTAATAACATCATAATATTTTGCTATTTCCTAGATCTCCGATATTGTTGTGGGCAAAGAAGACAACGTATCTGCTCGCGAGGCTCTCCTGCGTTGGGCACGCCGCTCGACAGCTCGGTATCCGGGTGTGCGTGTTAATGATTTTACATCATCGTGGCGCGATGGTTTGGCCTTCTCGGCTTTGGTGCATCGCAACCGACCGGACTTGCTTGACTGGCGAAAGGCAAGGAACGATCGGCCGCGCGATCGCCTCGAAACCGCATTCCACATTGTAGAAAAGGAGTACGGCGTTACACGTCTATTGGATCCAGAAGGTAAGCTTTATATTTACACCAAAGCTGATTAATTTACTAAAGTGGATTTTTCTTTTGATAGATGTGGATACTAATGAGCCGGATGAGAAGTCTCTGATTACGTACATTTCATCGCTGTACGATGTGTTCCCGGAGCCACCCTCTATTCATCCATTATTCGACATGGAGTCACAACGTCGTGTTCACGAGTATCGCGATTTGGCACAGCAGTTCATCTATTGGTGTCGGGAGAAGACAGCATATCTGCAGGAGCGCTCGTTTCCGCCCACGCTAATCGAGATGAAGCGTCTGTTGAGCGATCTGCAGCGTTTCCGCAGCGATGAAGTTAGCGCACGCAAGCGTGAAAAGTCGAAGCTCATTCAAATCTACAAGGAGCTAGAACGTTACTTCGAAACGGTCGGCGAAGTTGATGTTGAGGCTGATCTGCGACCAGATGCTATTGAGAAGGCCTGGTACCGCATGAATACGGCACTGCAGGATCGCGAGGTCATATTGCAGCAGGAGATAGAACGTTTGGAGCGTTTGCAACGTCTGGCCGATAAAGTGCAGCGTGAGATTAAGCATGTCGATCATAAGTTAACGGATCTGGAGACACGCATCAGTGAGGAGGGTCGTCGCATTGAGCGGCTACATCCCGTGGATGCCAAGAGCATTGTCGAGGCACTCGAGACAGAGATCCGACACTTGGAGGAACCAATACAGGACATGAACCAGGACTGCCATGTGCTCAACGAGGGACGCTATCCCCATGTGAGCGAATTGCACAAGAAGGTTAACAAATTGCATCAACGCTGGGCTCAATTGCGCACCAATTTCCATACGAACCTGGTACAGAAACTGTCCGGTTTAAAGTTTCCCGTCCACGAGACAACCGTGACGCGTCAGACGCGCATGGTGGTCGAATCCCGACAGATTGATACCAATCCCCATTTCCGTGATCTGCAGGAGCACATCGAATGGTGTCAAAACAAATTGGTAAGATGGAAAAACTATTTATTTAGTAGATTATATATTAAATTAATTATATTTTGTTGTAGAAACAATTGCTTGCCGCTGACTATGGCAGTGATCTGCCTTCAGTCAAGGAAGAACTGGATCGTCAGCAACATGAGCACAAGATTATCGATCAGTTCCATTCCAAAATACTCAACGATGAACGCCAACAGACGAAGTTCACTGGCGATGAACTAAATCTGTATCAGCAGCGACTCAATCAACTTCAAAAAGTCTATGCCGAGTTGCTTAGCACCTCGACAAAGCGTCTATCCGATCTGGATTCATTGCAACACTTCCTGAAGCATGCCTCGGATGAACTGCAGTGGCTAAACGAAAAGGAACAAGTGGAAATCACACGAGACTGGGCGGACAAACAACTCGATCTGCCCTCAGTGCACAGATACTATGAGGTAAGTTTCATAAACTCCAAATTGATCCTAGAAATCTAGTGCTAGTTTTCATGTAATTTGTGTTGTGCTTCATCTTATTACAAGCGTGCATTTGGTAATGGCGACGAGGTAAGATTGGTAACAAATAAATAAAAATTTCTTCTAAATTAAAACAATTATGAAATGAAGGCTTCTAACCAAGTGCACTGTCTACTGATCAACTATTCGATAATTCCTACTAATATTGCTCTCATATTGCAGAACCTTATGTCCGAGCTGGAAAAGCGTGAAATGCACTTCGCAACGATCTTGGATCGGGGAGAGGCTTTGCTCAATCAACAGCATCCGGCCTCGAAGTGTATTGAGGCCCACTTGACGGCCTTGCAGCAGCAGTGGGCTTGGCTATTGCAGCTAACTCTCTGTCTGGAGGTACATCTGAAACATGCAACGGAATATCATCAGTTCTTTGCAGAAATCAAGGATGCCGAACAATGGCTAGCTAAACGGGATGAAATACTTAATAGCAAGTATTCGCAGTCCGATTTTGGCTTGGATCAGGGCGAAACATTGTTGCGTGGCATGCAGGATCTGCGAGAGGAGCTTAATGCGTTCGGAGAAACTGTTTCTACCTTGCAACGTCGTGCCCAAACCATTGTCCCGTTGAACAAACGCCGTCAACCCGTTAATCGTCAGGGTCCAGTGCAGGCCATATGCGCCTACAAGCAACAGGGTCAACTGCAGATCGAGAAGGGTGAAACGGTCACACTCTTAGACAACTCGGGACGTGTCAAGTGGCGTGTGCGTACTTCAAAGGGTCAGGAAGGTTCCATACCTGGTGCATGCCTGCTATTACCACCACCCGATCAGGAGGCCATTGATGCAGCTGATCGTTTGAAGCGTTTATTCGATCGCTCCGTCGCCCTGTGGCAAAAGAAACACTTGCGTCTGCGACAGAACATGATTTTCGCCACGATTCGTGTCGTCAAGGGTTGGGACTTTGATCAGTTCCTGGCCATGGGACCCGAACAACGTACGGCAATTCGACGTGCCCTAAACGATGATGCTGACAAATTGTTAAGCGAGGGTGATCCAAATGATCCACAGCTGCGACGGTTGCGCCGTGAAATGGATGAGGTCAATCGATTATTCGATGAATTCGAGAAGCGCGCCCGAGCCGAAGGTAAGTGATGTGGGAGGAATAGATAACTATTGCCATGATTAAAATGACTGTGGGCGTCGATTTGGTCGCAATTCAATTGGTGGCCTTTTGCCAGCCGTCAGTCAATTAAGCATTTAATTGAACTGAATTTAATGGTCAGTCGACTTGCTTCAAGCAGGAAGATTAACTTAGTCTCGGTTCTTATTTCAAACGCGACAGAACTATCAAAAAAAAAAAAAAAACTGAAATGAAGAAGCTTTTCGCTGGTGCAAAAACACGCGGTAGAAATTCGTTTTCCTATATTTTAACCCAAATTTATCAATTTCTTCCTTTAACAGAGGAAAGCAAGCAGGCGAGTCGCATCTTCACCGAGGAATGTATTGCGATCAAGAGTAAACTGGAGGATATGGCCAGAGAGCTGGATCAGATAATATTGGCACCTTTACCGCGTGATCTTGACTCACTTGAGCATGTGCTCGAGATTCATGCTGATTATGAGCGTCGTCTCCAGTTACTCGAACCTGAGTTGAAACATTTGCAGGAAACCTTCCGTACAATTGCTCTGAAGACTCCAGTTCTTAAGAAATCGCTTGACAATCTAATGGAGCTGTGGAAGGAACTTAATACACAGAGTAGCCTGCACAAGGATCGCTTGAAGCTACTGGAAGCCTCATTGGCTGGTCTTGACGACAACGAACATGTCATATCCGAGCTGGAGAACGAACTAGCCAAACATCAGGATCTACCCTCGACCGCCGATGGTCTGCAGCATGTTTTTAAACAATTGACCCACATGCAGGACATCATCACACAACAACAGCCGCAAATGGATAAGATGAACGATGCTGCTGATCAACTGGGACGCATGGGGGTACCTACCAAGGTGCTGGGAGATTTGAAACGTCTACACTCGAATGTGGAGCGTCTTAACACCCGGTGGAGTGCGGTCTGCAATCAATTGGGCGAAAGGTATGCTTATTGTTGAACATTTATTGCAGTAGTCCGCGGAATTCCCAGACTTTTACAAATAATAGCAGGTCATTTAAGTTGAATTTAAGTTGGAAATTTAAAAAAAAAAGCTAGCACTAATTAAATACTGATATTGTTATATTAACATTATAGTGGTCATCAAGATCAGTCACTATGTTTTTATATAAATTGATATTTTAAATCTATGAAAGCGAAATCTATGACTTTAATGAGCCTCATTCTTTTGTTAAAGTAGAGATAGCAATTTAGAAAATATTATTTCTTAACGGTTAATGAATTAAGGTAATTCGTTTTCAAAATACACATTTTGTTGCTTCATGATAGAAACCACAACTTATAATGATATTTTAATAAGCTCAAGTGATATAATTCCGATTATGGCAGTACACTTGTATCCGATGTGCGCTCCATTAACTTGCACCTTCTACAAATATCAAGACATATATGTCTTTCCCTGTTTATGAATCTATTTAATACCGTTATTCACACCAACCATTGCAGAATGCGATCATGCGAGACGGCAATTGGCCTGATGAAGAATCTCCAATCGAGCGTGCAAGTCGAGGAATCATGGGTGGATGGCACAACGGAACGTTTATCGGCTATGCCTACTGCGACTTCAGCTTACGAATTAGACGTGAGTATTACGCACCTGTATATGCATAGTTATATCTTTGATTTGAATATTATTATTTGATTTATTATTTTTAATGAGATTTAGTAACTTATTTCGAAAAATTTTGTATAGTTTCTATTGAGCGAATTTTAGACCCAATTTACCGCAAACACAAAGTATATATATTTATACATGCTAAGTTTTATTATCTGATATGTACAGTAAAATCGAAAGCGTAGTACTCGTGCTCCCGTCCCAAAACGTACCACTGTCCCCCAATCTGCCCAAAGTAGTTTTGTTGAATACTTTTTGTTTTTGGGTCCAAATAAACTTGGTGATGGACATGTTTTAAATGTCGTTTAATTTAAACAGTTAAATATATTATTATTTTTTAAAATTTAGTTCAAATATTAACTGTCCCTTTCTCAAATGTCCAATAATTGTAAAGATCGTAGTTACTGTTTATTGCAAACGTAGTGAGGTTCCTGTTGCCAGGCACCTACATACCTTACACGCATTTATGCAAATAATATAAAATGTATATATATGTACTACTTTTGTGACGTCCTGAAACATTACACACCTGTAAATCCCAACATATCAATATTATTTAATGTTTTTGTAATTTTGTTTTATTTGATTTTTACGTTGCACTTACATATATATCTATGCATATATTTCTCATCAAATATCACCGTTATCACGTAATCATATGTAGTCCAATTTGTATTTGTAGTTGAAAACTAATTGTATATGTATTTTTGTCTAATTTCTTGTATTTTCACCCCACAAAACAATGAAATATTTCACAAATTATCAACAAATCACACTCTATAAAAAAACACGAAACACAATCAACAATATAAAAACCCGATCGATCAATTTAAAATAAAACCTAATAAAAACTTAAAAAAAAAATAATAAAAAAAAACTATATTACCCATAAAATGCTACCAAACTCTCTCGCAAAAAAACATATATATGGTATATATAGAAACTGCTCGGAGCTGCTATCGAACGAAAACCAAAAATCGAAAATGTCAACGTGGCTGGAGGACGACTTATTCGCGAAGCTAAGGTAAAAATTAGTATGTCTGTTCTTACTATGAATGTAGTATTCTATATATGCGCTTGGCATAGATCAAGATCTGAAGGGTAACAAGAGTACTTAAATATAAATAAATATAACTTCGACTTTAGGAAATATTAGTTTAGAAACAAAATTAAGAAGATTAACTTAATAAAACACTCACTTGTATTCTAAAGGAATTGAGAATTGAGCTTTATGTTATTGTTTACGAATTTAAGTAAATACATTAAAGGCGTAAATTTTATTAGGGAATATAAAAATATTCCAATGTTAAAGATGGTAGCATTTTACTTTAAATAGTTGGAAAATATGTAGGTCATATGTTTAATAATGATCTGCAATATGAATCAGTCTAAAAATAGATATAACTAATAAAATTTAGTCGACTGATTATAACTTTAAAATATAAATATAGACTCGACGTTTATATTTTACTGGTAGTTAGGCTAATTTATAGGATCTTAGATCTTGTCAAGCGTCTGGAACTCTCTTCGTGTGAATGAATGTGTGATTGTGAAACCTTTCGATCACTTATCGTTATTTTGAGACTATTTCAAGCTCAACACTTTGGAGCCGTTATTTCTCAATATTCTATTTCTGCCTTTGTCTATACACAAACTTAAACACTATATTTAATGCTTTTTACAAAAGAATAAAACAAAAACAACTATTAAATTGTGGTACAATTTTGGAGATCACTTTATGTCGAGATCAGATAAATTTACCAGTAGCTTAAAACTTTTGGGTACAAGGTGCGTCAATAACACAATAGCAGCAAAATAAAACTGTCAACCAACAACATATTATTGACCAACAAAAACAACAACTTACACACAAAAAACAACAACAACAAACATCTAAACAAACAAACAACAAACAAAAAGCAATTAAAAAGCAATAGTAATCAAAATAAATTTTGGTATTGATTAATCAATGAAAGAAAAAGCACTAAATATATACCAAAATACCTACTCCCTCTTAAAAATTGTTTAACCCAACAAAATACTAACATTTTAACCGAAATTAACCCAACGTGGACGCAAAAACGACACCAAAAATGGAAACGAAACAACAACGCTAGATTTACGATAGTAAATGTCTGCGCTTTGTGGATTGGTTGATTGAGGCACGTCCATCATTCTCGCCGCCACGTAGGGATCTGCGTCCGGCGGATAGCGATCCGGGTGCTACACAGTATTACAGCCAGCGTTTGGATAACTTAAATACGAAATACGACAGATTGCTGGAGCAATTGTCACAGAGGCTAAAAACTGCAATCGAAGTAAACGGCAGCGATGGTCTGGTGAGTATCTTGGACATACAAATGTAGGTACATGTATTTGCATGCGAGAGAGCCCTGGTGATGTTAAAAGATAGATGATATCAACAGTTGAATTTAGACAGAATAATTCAATTGTCGAAAATAATATTACCTATGGAGTATAGATGAAATCTGTCTCGTTCACAACAAAATCTCAGGTTCAAGTTAAGTAAAAAAAAATAATCAATTAAAGTGACAACTCGTTTAATGCTTTCGTTTTCTTTTGAGGCTGAGTTCTAGAGCACTTGCTGTTAGTATTTTTTTTTATAGATGTATCTGTATCTGTTAGGTTTGCCTTATGCACTGTTATTATTAAATTAACCTTCAAAATAGACACAGTCACAAAACACTGACACATGGACAAATAATGACATCAGAGCGGTGTCAACATTTGAAATGTTGCCTCATAAATCACCACTTGATTAATTTATAAAAACAAATTAAACTATTTTTTTTGTCTATTCGTACTTTATTTTTGATTCTGGCGACTTCTCGTGACAGTCGTTTTTCGATTGTGCACATTGCATAAATGTTTAAATATATAATGCTTGCGTTTTTTGGCCAATTAGGCAAATTAAATCATCAATTCAGCAGTTAAGAATGCCGTTTGTCAATCTCCGCATTTTTCAACTTTTAATTCTATAGGATCAAGCTGTGAATTCTAGGAAATTGAATAAAACTACTAAAGCGACGTCACCGAACGATCATTGTCTTTTATTAGTGCCCCTTTATTTCAACTGTCAACTCCATTAGGTTTTGACTATATTTGTTTAACTGGTTTTTTTCTTTAATTAGAAATTCGAAATTCGATTTAAGCCAGGCCAACTGGTTTTATATTTGCTAATTATGACGAGTAAAAATATTCAAAAATGCTGCCAATAATTACATAAGTGTTGAGAATTGTTTAAATATTTAGCTAACAATTAGCACAGAGAAGGGCTTTACGATTAAGGTGAGTAAACTCGTAAGTGCAGTCACCAAATTGTAGAATAACTGAAACTCATTTAGAAGGTGTTGTTGTTTCAACAATGACAACAACCGCGTTAATACAGCAGTGACATCATGAATATCTGTAGCTATTACCAACATCCATTGCCAGTTTGAGGTTTTTTTTATTTTAAGGCTTAACTTGATATGCATAACATCATAACAGGGGCGTCAAAGCTTGGCATTAAGTGGAGTGAATGAGCACTACTGCGATTTAGAAGGTTAGACTTGGACTGTAAGAAAACAGGTTTTATTTTTTTTCTGTTTTTCTTATTTGTGTTTCTAACAAAAATCGAAAACAAACGATTTTAAACTCCAGATTCACAGACAGCTGCCAAATCTGCTTCCACTATAGTTTCGTATTTTACTTAAACTTTTTTGGATTCTTTCAATTTTTTTTATTTTTTTCTGACCATATTATTATTGTTATTTTTTGTTCTCTTCCGCATTTTGTTTTCGCTTTTTGGGCATTACGAATATTGCCCATTGTTAATTAGTTTGGTTTATCATTTGAAGCAACAGCTGATACATTTGCCGGCTTTTTGCTTAGCTTTTGAAATGAAGTGTTCTCTTCTCTCGCATTGACACGCTCTCAGCAAACACAAAAGCTCCAAAAAGCTCTCTCTCTTGCTCTCTCTATGCACTGTTACGGGCAACTATGAACTGACTGTTCCGTTGCCTCAATCAGTTCCGAATGCGACGTGGTTGTATAACGACGTAGAAAACAGATTAAACGAGTTTCGCGTTTATTTTTTAAAAGAAGTTTTTTAGCGTGGCTTTCGGTGTGTGCGTATGTGCGTGTGTGTTTGTGTGTCTCTCGTGTGCGTTATTATTGTTGTTGTGCCGTGAAACGACACAAACAAAGGCAACAAAATAATTCAAAGGTTGCCCTTTAAGTTCAAAGCAAATTAAACATTTGCGAATATTCTATGTAAGCGAACAAAAAAAAAATAAAATAACTAGTAAGAAGTGACCAAAAATTGCATAGAGCCGGCGAGAAACACTCATACGCCGCGTTGTCAACTAGAAAGTGTGATGGTATCTGTAATTGCCAGTGGTGTGTGTGTGTCTGAATTGAATACAAAATTCATGCATGTGGCCTGCTTTTATTTATTTAATAGAAATTTAAATTTTTTTATGTCGCCTCCTACGTACCTATCGGAGGCCCAAATTCAAGCGAAATGAAGTCACCGCAACTGAATAGAAGATAATCGTATAATAGGAATAAAAATATATTAGAAATGACTACAATTGAATTGAAGTGTGAAAATGGAAATAAATAAAATAAAACACAGCAATATAACGATGTAGCCTTGAACATGTCGCAAGAATCCATATGTTATATTTGTGTGTGTTTATTTTCGGGTGTTAATGAAAGCAGCCAAAACACACTTAGCGAAAAACTAAAACTATTGTTATTGCCGCTTACACAAGAATTATGAGTCAAGAGTTTGTTAATAATGAAATGACTACAAAACTGAAGCAGTTAACAATAATAATAATGAAAATTTTAATAATGATGCGGCAGTAAAAAATCAATTTTAAACAAGAAACGCTGCGGTTTGCTTAAAGCCCATTAATTTACCATTTGCCGTCTGCCCAACTGACCTACACACAAACAAATTTAAAGTATGTGTGTGTGGTTATCGGTGCTAGCGATCAGATGTCAAGACGCTACGGAGCGTTCTTCTATCTAATCTCAACACAGTTTGAGATGTAATTCATCAAAAATCAGGAGACGTGGTCGAAAGAGAAGGGGGTGTCTCGAACTAGTCACTGATTAAGTATATTATAATACTCAGGCATTTCGGTTTGTCATTTAATGTCTTTGTTTATTTGTGTGTTATGCGGCTTATTCTCATGTCATCGTGCTTTATGTGTTACCTTTTCTACTTTCTGTCTCCATTCACTCTCTCTGCATTTCTCATGCTTGCAACGCAGCTATTTTATCGATTAAACTCGACATACAATTTTGGCTGACGCCTTAAACGCACACACACACACACACTTGGGTATTTATAGTCATAACTATGTGTCTGTGTGTGACTTGGTGTTCTGTAAATTAGAAGAAAATTTAGAGAGAAAAAAGTCAACGAAATGAAAGCGAATGCTGCATGCTACATACTGCACGTCCCGAGTTGCAGGCAAAAAGCTCTTTTGTTGCCGGCGCCTTAGTCATCTGCTTGGGCTAAGAATCGTGCCAAGCGCAATTCATTTTAGGTTCACAGGAGCGCTTTCACGGGCGACATTGGGCGCCCAAAACGTCCGCCAAATATGCTTTATTTATATTTAAATACATTTTGACTTGCATTCATTCTGGGATCGCGGCAAACTTGTTTATTATAATATTGAAATTATCTGATGACATCATTATTTGTGCTCATTTCGTTCCTGTGTGGCGGTGTGTGTGTGTGTTCATGTATTTACTGTTTGTGTTTTTGTTAATTATAATTTATTTGTTGCTTCGTATAACTCTAGGGCGACCTTCGTCAGCAGATTTTGTATAAATCTAAAAAGTGATTGTATGATACTTCTGTGTATTTTCTTGAAACGCTCTGTAAAGAACTACTTACGAACTGTATCAACAACTCGATATAAAATAGAACGAAATGATAATATCTGTTGTACTGCAGTTATTTCAATTGTATTGTTAAGGGTCTTCAGTCGGCTGCAGTTGAAAGTAAAATGCCACATGTTTTCTGTCTCAAATGTATACAATGTGATTCAATGACGGAATTGTTATATGTAGTTCTTTTCCACTTCTCTGTCCATTCCTGGCAAATAAAGATAAAACTTAATTACACAGATTGCAGATTGGCATCGTTTTTAATGATTTCTGTTTGCCGGGTAATCACCCAACTCAACTTGCAGTACTTAAAAAAAAAGTAAAAAACGAAAGAAAAATAGAGTTTACTTATATCGTGCATCCGTACGTATATCGTACGGTATGCGTAGAGCGTATGTAGCACGTTCTTATACGACCCTCAAGAATAGCGTCATTTCTATTTTCATAAAGGCTTGGTTGCGGTATGAGTGTGTGTGTGCGTTTGTGAGTTCGTATTGGCCTGGGTAGTTGATAAATATATAAACATATTTTATACGTACCCTGATAAGTGAAGTGTTATTTTTACGATTTGCCAGCATTCCAAAATTATGTCTTGCTTTCTCTCCATTTTTTTTTTTTTTACTGTGTTGCGCTTTTTGGGCAGACATAAGGGCACCAGCTTAGTTTTGTTATCTAAAGCTTACACAAATCACTGTATTATTTAACATTATTATGTTATGATATGTGAAGATCATTTAAGTTTCGAGTTCCCTTTAAAGCCCATTCCATGATTTTATCCAAATTTATAAATTTTGTAGTGTTCTTTAGTTAAATCTAATAATTCCGCTCTGAACTATAAATATATTAAAAGTAACACTACCAAAATAGTTCTATTCTTGAAATAACAATTTAGTTTAGGTGAAATTTCTTATCAGCGAGCCATTAATCCATGTCATAAACACCGAAAGTCACACACAGACAGATACAATCGCGTAGGAGAAATCAATTTACGAAAGCGAAATAAGTATAAACCGTGTAATTTCGTTATTTCTAACCATTTTTTTCGGTTAAATCTGAATTGAAATCTCGCAGTGCATTGAAGAAGCAACAAACTTAAAACAAGTGCCTAACCCAATACCAAACGTTACTCAAATTGCTGACTATGACTTTATCAAATTGAAAGAATCGAAAGCTTTAGCCATGCCTCAGCATAGATCGGGTCGTAAGATGACAAAAACCAGTAACAAAACACAAACCACAACTGTCCAAGTGGCAGAGGAAAGTGACTATGACTTCGCGTTCGAGTTTCAGGTAATACTACAACCCCCCTTCACCATCCCTCCTCTAATTTTCCCCTTTTTGTCCAACGCTCTCTCGCAATGCAAAATGTTCCCAAAAACTTGAGTTTTGTTTTATTTTTATTACTGTATAATTAGCTAATTTTACACATCTTTCCGGTTTAGCAATACGCTGAAAGTCTACAGAAACCGCTGAAGACCTTTAGAGTTGATTTCAGTTCGGGCAGCGTGCCAACTGGCGATGGTTACGCTGCACGTCCAGATGATCTCTATACAACCACATATAGCACAACACAGTAAGTTTTACCAAAAAATTGACTACAGAGTTTATAGAGCTATTTAACGAATTCTCATGCATATTTGTCAAGAATTTAATTACTTTTATTTATTATTGATAAAACATTTCAATGATTAAAACGACTTCTGTCTAACAGCTCTTAAAATTTCTAGCAATTTGTTGATTCCCTTTAACAATTTTTCCTGATTTTCTACAGATTCAGCTCAACGAAAACAACGAAAAGCTCATCGAAAAGCATCTACAGCAGCGATGGCACCGATGCCGCTACCGTGGGTCAGGATGGAGAGCCTACACCACAGTCTCAAATACAGTATAGTGAGATTCGAAGCAATCTTAAACGAATGCCAGGCAATGGTACCTCGGTGCTAGACATTGCCGGTATAAGGGATCCACGCACGGGTAGAGTGCTCACAATTGGAGAAGCGATTCAGCTACGTATCCTAGATGTGCGTACTGGGGAAATGCTGGTTGGTGATCGTCGCATCACATTGGAACAGGCAGCAGATCAGGGACTGATCGATGCCCAGTTGGCGAGGCAATTGCTTCAGCCTGGCGCTGGACGAGATGCGGCTGGCCGCGAGCTCTCATTACTGGAAGTGATACAGCGTGAAATAAGTGAGGCGGAATCCGGTTATGAGACAGCAGAAAAACGCATCAAGGTAAACAACACGATTACTGTAGAATCGCAATCCCCCTTGGATGTGGCATCGCCAGAGAAACCTAGAAATATTGTCGATGCCATTGGTGCGGGAAGTGTGGATGCCAAGACGGGTCTATATCGTGTCAAATCAGGCCAAACTATCAGCCTGGCGGAAGCCTACGAGCGTGGCTATCTCATCCGGCACGAATCGGTGACAATCAAATCGAATGCGCTGTGCCTTAGCGATGCTATCGCCCACGGGCTGGTGGATACAGCTGGTTGGGTAATTGATCGTAATTCTGGTGATAAGTTCCGCTTGGACTCGGCGATTGCCAATCAATTGATAGATGCGAGCGTTCGCGAAGTTGTCGATGCTAAACGCGATGTTAAAATTACTTTGCAATCGGCATTGCAATCGGGTGTGCTCAACGCGAAAACGGGTCGTTATTTGAATGAGGTAACCAAAGAGAAGCTTAGCTTCTTGGAGGCGCGTAATCGTCAATTAATCGTCAAACCATATACCCTTAAGGACATTTGTGATCTAAATCTACTCGATAAGCAGAATCTTATCACAAGTCCAATGCGTCGCGAGAAACTAAGCATTATGCAGGCTATTGAGGCGGGAGTTTTGGATGGTAATCAGCTCAAGTGTATTACCAAACGAAAGGGTGAGTTGATAACACTCCAGGAGGCTATTGCCGATGGCATTGTCCTGCCTGCCGAGTGTAAATATCGTGATTTTATGACCGGTGAATTGGTTAGTATACCCGAGGCTGTAGAACGTGGTTTAATTAGTTCAGTATCACAACGGTCAATTTTCGATATTGATGGTTTCAAGGATCTGCGAAGCAACGACTATGTTAGCTTTAATGTGGCCCTCTCGCGCGATCTTTTGCGTCGCAAGAGTACGGGCTTTGCCTTAGAGACAGGTAGGGATAGTCTGGTACCCCTGGAGGTAGCTGTTAGCGAGAGTTTGGTACGACAGGAGGTGTATGAGATGTTTAGTCGTGGTATTGGTGTCCAAAACGCCAGCGGCAAGGAGCTCAATGTTTTTGATTTGGTCTATCACAATTTAATTGATCCAAAGACGGGCTACTTGCTAGATCCAAAGACTGGTGAGACAGTGCCTCTGGACAGCGCCATCGAGCGTAAGTTCATTACCCCTGAAGGTGCTTTGTTGTTAAGCAGCCTTCTTAATATTACACTGACCACTGAGACTGTAACAAGGACGATCAATCGATATGTTACCATACGTGCCGGCTCCCAGGAGCCAGGAGATACAGTTTTGCTAACTTTTACTGAGGCAGTCCGACAAGGTTTCATTGACGAGGACAGACAACTCTTTAAGGATCCCAAAACTGGAAATGTTTATTGCGTACAGCAAGCTCTAAACTACGGCCTTCTGGTGCCGGATAGCAACCAAACCGTTCCTGAGCCTACAAACCGTAAAAAGACGAAGTCAACCATTACGATTGTCACAAAACAAATAATCCCAGAAGCTGAGCCCATAAAACTGAACACGCAGCACACTAAATATGTTGAAAAGTCTGTAGAAATACCAATTTCCCAAGAGCTCATCAAGCCCCAACGTGTCGTCTCCGAGTTTATTAATTTGGAGAAGAGCAGCTACATCGAACAGAATGTAACGGAGCGACAGATTATGGAGTTGCCACCAGGCGGTTGGCGTCTCAAGGATGCCATCGAACAGGGTCTATTCAATCCTGATACGGGAGTATTCCATGTGCAGGGCACCGATCGTCTGGTCAACTTCGAGGAGTGCATTGATAAGCAGATTATTAACAAGCTCTCAGTGGCGGCGATTGAGCCCAGCTCGGGTGATAAGATTTCAGTAAAATCTGCCTTTGAACGCAACGTACTTGACAGCTATGGCAACTATACAAACAATAGGCAACAGGTTCTGGGCATGCGTAGTGCCATTTCTGAGGCAAAGATTATCCTAGAAACCGTCCCATCCACTCGCGGTGCTACTCAAAAGACAATTCTACGGATTACTCGTGTGAATAACATGCCAGATGTACTAGAGGTGTCAACACCTTCAAAAAATGCTCCACCTAGGTTTGTGGAGGTTACCACCTGTCAGCGGGAGCTCGCTTCACCGGAGCCATTGCAGATTGCACCTGGAGCCATCTATGATCCGTCCACAGCATTGGTTATCTTTACACAGAGTGGTGAAACGGAGAATATCTTTGATGCAGCTCGTCAGGGATTGATTGATGAGCAGCTAATAAAGATTGTGGATCCAACAACCAAGCAAACAATCTCTGTAACCGAAGCAATTGCACGTTCCATATATGATCCACGAACGGCAACTATTTTGAATGCCGAAGGTCAACCTGTGGACTTGATTACAGCTACTAAACTGGGTCTCCTTAGTGTGGTAGGTGCGCCACTTGTGGCGGCTGAGGGAGCGCTGCGCACCGTTCGCTTTGTGGTTGATCCACGCACCGGTGAACAGATTCCTGTGGAGGTTGCCTACGAGCGCGGCATCGTCTCACGCGATCAATTGCAGCGTGGACGATCCTTTGAGAATGAACCGATGACAGTTACTACAGAGGAGAAGGTGGTTGTGCTGCAAAAAATGCGTAAGATCATACTGAAACCACGTGATGCGCTGCGTAAGGGAATTATCGATGAGGAGACATGTCAAATCCTCGAGGATACGCGTAATTTTACCAACCCCCGGGGTGAAGTGGTCAGCATTACTGAAGCTCTGAACATCGGACTGATTGATGGACGACGTGGACATGTGACAGATCCACAAGGCAATCGTGTGTTAAACTTACGACAAGCTGTCGAACAAAAGATTCTTGATCCTGAGCAAACCAATTACATTTTAATGCCTCTGGCTAAAAGCCTATCTATTCCTAGACTGGATGCACAGGGACTAATTGATAGGCAGTCGCAGACAATTGTGCATCCTGAGAGCGGTTATCCACTGAGCATTCATGAGGCTATCGTTTGTGAGGTCCTAGATCCCCATTCTAAACTGGATAAGCCCAACAAGTGCACACTGGAAGAAGCCATTGAAAAGGGTTTGATAAATCCAGATGATTCGACATTTAACTACAAAGACAAAACTCTAAACATTTCTGAGGCCATTCAGGCGAATCTCTTTGATGCTAGCTATGACAAACAAAAATCCAAAGTGGACATTCCACCTGTAGGCATGATATTTCCTGTTGCCGTCGAAAAAAGTCTTGTGGACCCCACCAAGCGTGTGGTACTGCATCCGAGCACCAGGCAAGCCTTGCCCATCAAGCAGGCGATCGAGGACAATTTCATCATGTCCATTCCTTATGCTCCCAAGCCGGATGCCATTGAAGTAGTGTCTGCCATAGAACAGGATCTGATTGATGTGGCTGCCCAGACATTGACGCACCCTACAACAGGAGAACGCCTCCCCCTTCGCCAAGCACTAGAAAATGGAGTGCTGGTAATAAAACCCTTGTCCGACTTTGTTGTCAACCAGAAACCCATTCCCAAGACAGAGATTATGGAGACAGTACGTGCTGTGCACACGGTCACAACAAAAACAATTGAATTAATGCAGGGGTATGTGCTCATCTCAAACAATGAGGTGCAGAATGTGAACACTGGAGAAGTTTTTGGGCTGGAGGAAGCTAAGGAACTGGGAATTTTAAGGGAGGAGGCTGTCACAAGGGAGGCGAAGGCATCAGCTGGAGAGACAGTGTCTGATATAGATCAGGTGACACCAATACCAAGTGATAAGACGATGGTCGTTGAAGAGCGCACACAAACCGTTGTGGTTAGCTCAGGTACTCGTAAGCAGGAGATGCAAGTGATGAGTACCACCACACAACAGTCCACACAAGAGAATATAGACAAGATCAACGATACCGAAGTTAAGTCAAGCAAAGAGCCTTCAAAGACATTGCAGAATGTGAAGGATGCAGCCAAAATAGGTGCCATGGGAGCAATAGGTGTCATTGCAGCACCAGTGTTAGCTGGTGGTGCAATTGTCAGTGGTGTCAAGAGCCTGATCAAGTCGGCCAAGTCACCCGGTGAAGAAAGCAAACCAATAACGACAACTACCACGATTGTAACCTATCCAGAAACAAAGAAACCAGAAAAAGCACAAGTGACCTTAATTGAGGAGAAGAAAACACAACCAAAATTAGATAAAACGACCCAACGAGAACCACTAGCTCAACCACAGCAAGTGTCCAGTGAAGTTGACAGTTTGTTGCAGGATACAGAGAACTTTATCAGCTCTACAACAGCCAATTTTATAGCCAATGAAAAGCAGCAACAGTTGCCAAATGATAAACAACCTCAGACAGAAACTGCAACAACAGAGATATGCACCACAACAACGACCACAAATACCACAACCATTACTACCTCAAATACAACGGAAGAGCCGTCAAAATCAGAACCCCTAGTGGTGCATGAGGAGAAAGAGCATATAGTTGTTGTTACGGAGAAAGAAGGGGAAAAACCCAAGGAAAAGACACAGACAGATGTTACAAATATTATCGAAACCGTCCAAACCGTTACGAACCAAAAATCAACTCCAGTTGTTACAGAATCACAGAAAACAGAGGAGAATACTGTAGTTGAATCGGAACCCGTTACAAAGCCCGAGACAAAACCACAGACAGTTGACAAAGAAGAGACATCTGCATTTGAGCCCATCTACACAGCACCACTTCAACCATTCCCAGAGAAACAAACACAAGTAACTACAGTGAAGGGCACTGAAACAGTAACCGAAAAGGAACCATTAGACACAGACTCACAAACGACGACAACTACAACAACCATAATAACCACCAAAACTATTGAGGACAAACCAATCATTGAGGAAACTACGGAAACTACAGTAAAAAGTCCACCTTTGCAGCCGACAGAGAAGCCGGAAAAACTTGATACCGTCCAAGTGCCAAGCATATTTGTTGAACAAAGTGAACCAGCTCTAACCGAAACTGAGGTAGAAAAGGGGATAGTTACGTTTGAGGAACCCATAACCACGGAATCGACTACAACAACCACTACAATAACGACAACAACAACAACCACAATGACTAGCGAAGATCAGTTGCCAGAAAATAATGTTACTGTAACAAAGGATACAAAGGAAATGATTACAGATAAGACATCTGAGAAGGCGCCTGAAGAATCAAAGGAACAGGAGACAAGAAGAGAAGACACTAGGAAAGAACCTAAATCAACATTGCCAGAGGAATCGACTGTAACCGTAAATACGAGTGAAACAATAACCACAACAACCACAGTAATGCCTAACCAAGCGCAGCATTCTGGTTACCTAGAGCAGATAAAACCGGAAAGCAGTTCCGAAAAACATCAAACTGTTGTGGACTTTATACATAATGAGAAATCGCTGCAGCCTGCTTCTGGGCCAGGCAGTAGCATTATTCAAAATGTCAAGGATGCTGCAAAACTTGGAGCCATGGCAATTGTCGGTGCACCTGTATTGGCCGGAAAGGCTTTGGTAGATGCACTGAGCACAGAGAAGACGAGCGAATCCCTTCCGAACACAACACAAGTTGTGTCGGGAACGACAGAAGAAACACTGCCGGAGAGCTCAAGTAGTACCACAATCGTTACGAAAATAACAACAACCACAACGACCACAACTAGCAACACAATAGAAACAACGCCTGAGGATGAGGCCCGGGATACGGTTGAGGCGACTCAGGTGACGACTATTGAGCATAAACGTGAAGTACCATTGACACTGGCAATTGGTGACGCCATATCACAGAAACTTATTAGTCCCGAAGAGTGTCAAGTGATTGTTGATGGCGAGGCACAGGCAGAAAGTGTAGCAACCCTGCTCAAGGAGGAACAACTGAGTCCATTGGACGAAGTGCAAATTATTGATGATAAATTGATTGTACTTCAACAAATTAGTTACCTCGTCGACATAGACACCGAACTGACACCGGAAAAGCTTCATGAACTCAATATTTATGATTCGAAGCATCAGTACTTTATTGATCCTTCCACGGGACAGAAGATTTCATTCCAAACACTTGTGTTTGACATGAACATTTTCAATCCAGAAACAATTCTCGTGAAAAACTTTAGCACAGGAAAATATGAGACATTGACAACAGCTTTAGAGCGTCCACTATTGGACAAACATACCGGTCATATGGTTGATCCTAAGACAGGCAAGAAAATACCCTTTTTTGAGTGCATCGAACGACAATGGATTATCCGTGCCAATCCGGAACAACAGCGTCCTGCTCCAATCGAAAGCGTTACAATTGATACGCAAACTGGTAAAGTTGTTCTTGACGATGGTCGAGTTTGTTCCATTGTTGATGCGATCAACAGTGGCAAGCTGGACATACAGTCGATATCGGTGCGCGACCCAGTTAGCGGTGAGGTGATTCCCCTGCGTATGGCAATTGAGTTGGGAGTGGTCGACATGCAGACTGGCACTGTCATAGACATCCAGACACTTAAGGAAATACCCATGGAATTGGCGTTCCAATTGGGCTTCTTAGTGCCTGGTGCACGTAAACCGATCTCCCTCGAAGCAGCCGTTCGAAAGGGTCTTTACGATCCTGAGACCGGTAAGCTCTATGATTCGGAGTCCCAAAATCAGGTTGATGTGCAGAAGTCAATTGAAATTGGTCTAGTCGATCCGAAGATTTCTTTAATTGTCGATACAGTGACTAAGAAAGAGCTAAAGCTAGATTGTGCCATTGAGGATGATCTTGTAGTGCCCGCAACGGGACAAATTAAGGATAATAAGAACAAGACTCTTGTACCTTTCGATGTGGGTGTACAACAACGCCTGGTAAAGACCGACAGTGTCACTTGGAGTCTTCCCGAGCTGCTTCAGCGCGAGTTTTACTCTCCTAGCACAGGCAAGGTCCTTAATCCCGTCACTGGCGAGGATATTCTTCTACAACAGGCTATTGAAATGGGCTTTGTTGAATTAGACTCCACACTGGTAAAGGATACCGAACATAACAAGATATTGCCCGGAAAGGAGGCTGCCAAATTGGGACTTCTTGACACAGTCCGTGGCACTCTGAGCTCACCAAACATTAATCTGGATGAGGCCTTTGTCAAAGGTTATCTTATAAGTACAAAATCACCTCTATCCCTTGTCGATTGCCTGCTGCGTGGTCTTTACGATCCATCGACTGCTAAATTCACAATCGACAAGAAGCAGCTTGATTTAAAGTCGGCCATTGCTCAGAAGCTTATCAATCCCGAAGAGCTAGTGTTGTTGGATCCAAAGACAGAGTCTATTATTTCCCTTAATGAAGCTGTTGCCAAGGGATATCTTGATCCAGTTGGTGGCTTTGTAATCAATCCTTATGCCTCAACGAAGCTTTCACTACCCGAGGCACTCGAGAATCGCGTTCTTATTCCACTCAAACGCAAGCGAAGTCTTCCCGATGCTGTCTATAGAGGATTATACGATCCAAAGACCGGCCAGTTTAGTAATACAATCACTCGGGAGAAGCTGACAACTGAACGTGCCATTCGTAGGGGGATACTCGATCCCGATTCGACGGTCGTCAATGTATGTGGGCAGGTTATTCCCTTTGGTGTGGCCACCGAAACTGGCATTGTAGATAGTCAACAGGGCACTGTGAGAGATTCATATACTGATCAGCAAATTGATTTCAAAGAAGCTTTTGATAAGGGTGTCCTACTTGAAGCCAAGAAACCCTTGCGTCTGGTTGAAGCCGTAGTAAAGAATATATACGACGAGACCGATGGTCATTTTGTGGATCCAAAGACAGGAGAAAAATTGAACTTTGCCGAGGCTCTTAAGACAAATTTGCTGGACGAGCATAGTGTACAGATCAGGGATTTTAAGACCGGTCTTTACAAGCAACTTAATTTGACTCATGCCATGGACGAGGGTATCATTGATCCTCATAATTCCAAGTTGCTCTATAACAAACAGACCGTGACCATCAAGCACGCATTCAACATAGGTATCCTTTTGGATGTGAATGCTCCTATTAGTGCGCAACGTGCGATTCATCAAGGTCTTTTCGACGATAGAAGTGGCAAGCTAACTGATCCCAAGACAGGTCGCAAGATCACCCTTCTCGAGGGTATGCGTAGCTTTGTAATTAATCCCCATTTACCCTGTTATTTCGATGAGCAATCTGAACAGATGTTCAGCCTTAGCGAGACTTGCCGTAATGGCATTATCAATCGAAGGGAGGGAGTCTTTAAGGAGCCAGGTAGTAGTACCTTAGTGCCACTTGGGGAAGCAATGAGCTTAGGTCTGATTGTGGACATTGAGAATGCTGGCTTTGGGCTGTACGAATTGCTTTCGATGGGTTTCTATGATGTGGCAACACGTAAAGTTCTTCATCCTGTTACGAATCGTAAACTAAATTTAAACGAGGCTTGTGTCGAGGATGTGGTTAGTCTTTCTTCCAGTTTAATCAAGCACCATGAATCTGGTAAATACATGCGATTAGCAGCTGCCCTTAAAGAACAGCTTATAGATGATACCAAGGGTTGTTACAACTTGTCCAATGATCAATTGGATCTGCAGACTGCTAGGTCACGTGGACTTATTGTTTCGAATCGTCGCCTCTTGAGCTTAGAGATGGTGTTGCGCATGCAACTTTATCGTCCCGAAACTGGAAAATTCTGCGATCCTACGACCGGCGAATATCTTGACTTGATCGAGGCTATACACACCGGTTTTATTGACCCCGCCAGTACTGTCTTTAAGAATCAGCTAACGGGCAAAGAGCTGTCGCTATCAGAAGCAATTGAAAATAATGACATTGATGTCACAAAGGGTCGCGTTTTTGATCCAAAATCGAAATCAACTTACAACTATGACGTGGCATTCGCGCGTGGCATATTGGTGACCGTGGCACGACCTTTGACCGATCGAAATGAGGTCGTGCGTCGCATGGACAGTGTCGAGTTATTAAGTCAGACGCCCGTGAGCGTTATCATCAGCAAACCGCGTGAAATGTCTCTCGAAGAGGCTATCAGATATAACATAATCGATCCAAAAACTGCAATTGTCCGCGATTTTGATAGCTATAAATTTCTACCATTTTTGGTGGCTCAAGAACGTGGTCTCGTTGATGTCTCGAAGCGAACGCTTGTCGATCCGAAGGCATTGTACTTTACTTTTGATCCCACATTGATTGTCTATGTCCGTGAACCAATAACATTTGATCAAGCAGCCGAGTCCAAGAAACTGGATCTACAAACGGGTATGCTGACTTATCTGCCAGCTGCTGTCGTTAGCAGTGATAATAGCGCAAATGATTCATTGACTGTCATCGAAACGCCGAAAACATATACGCTCAAGGATGCCGCCAGTTCGGGTATTATTGATCCTGATTCGGCACTGGTGAAGGATCTTTCCAAAGCAAAGCTAGTGCGTTTGCCCGAAGCCTTCCGCAAGGGCTTGATGGATGCGAACAAGGCAAATGTGTTGAATACACAAACTTCAAAGCTCTGCACACTGCAGGAGGCCTATGAGACTGGCCTGATCTGTACACCGAAGCGTTCATTTGGTTTGCTAGAATCAATCACTTTCAATCTGTATAATCCAACCAATGGATGCCTAGTTGATCCTTTCCAAATTCATCCCGATATCATCAAGCGTAAAAAGTATACACTTTCCGAGGCCATTAGTTCTGGCCTAATTGATCCCTCTTCAACGGTTGTCCGTGATCCCAGCACTGGGGTCATCCTACCTCTAACTGCAGCCATTACCAATGGGCTAATTGATCCAATTGCTGGCCGTCTTAATGATGCCAACGAGCCAAAGAACAATATCGATTTGGTAAAGGCAGCCGAGAAAGGTTTACTTCTGCCAGCCGAACAGCGGGTAAGTTTCAGTCCTATGTGTTTCTATTTTCTGTCTCTTTTTCTCTGTTTGTATATCAGGTTTTATCACTTTCAAATTTCCATCTCAAAAATGAACTCGGAAATGCAAAAACGAAAACAGCAAAAACCAATTAAAATTATAAAATTTATACTAAATCTAAAGCTTCTTGGCATGTTTACTTTTTGGTTTTATCTATAATTTTTTTAAAGAATTTTTTGATTCTGTGCGATCTATATTTCTTTTTATTTCATATCTCGCAGTTCCATCTCAGTCTAACCCTTCTTAGTTCTCAGTCTGCTTATCATTAATCATAATTATTATTATTACTATTTTATTTTGCCTGCCTGAAACACGGGCAAATATTTCTTATATTGCAGAGCATGGCATTCAGTTTAATGTACCTTCACAAATACTATAACGTATAATTTTCAAATGAGGGCAGATATTTTGCTGATTTTTAATTCAGCAAATACAATATAGAATACATAAACGCATCACATCACACAGAACAATCGACTTGAATAAAATCAAATCAAATCAAATCATATATTAATATCGTATACTTCATCATTGCTTGAACTGGCAAACGCAGCTCTTCAGCACGAATGACGTCGGCAATACTTGCATACATCTATTATTTGTCTATCGATTTTTCTATATTCTCTATATATACTAAAACACACACATATTCATATTTTATACATTACTTTCTTTATTTACTACATACATATATATAGTGTTTTTAAAACCCGATTTTAGGCAGCATTTCCTTTAGCTCTTTTGCTATTATAATAGTAGTACCCATCTTTTGCCTACCTTATATATTATAATTAAAATTTATTACGATTAGTTCGTTATCTGAACCTAATGTAACATTTTAGCATAGCTTCAACTCTTAGTTATTTATATTTGATACAAATGCAATTGTTTAAATTTCAATTTTCTACCTATTTTCAGCATATTATTTTTGATACGAACAATCCTTATTACATTATTTCGTTTGCAGTTGTAATTTTTGAGTCGATAATACGCAAGACCAAATAACAATGACCAACAAAATTAACACTAATCTCAATAAAACTCAATAAACGAAACCCAACCAAAATAAACAAACCCATTAAACACCGTAGTTAGTGTGCCTATACTAAAAAAATACTATAAACTCTGTAGTTCCTAGTCCAAAGTAGTGCTTGTTTTTTGTTAAGTAGTAAAACAAAATACCCTTGGTGCTTGTGCTTTTTTTAATTTTAATATTAAACGCAATATTATGCTTAAGTATCTGTTTCTTAATCGCTTTCAAAAAGTGCTTTTCCAAAATTGTTTTGCTTTGCTTTCGGTTGTTATTATTATTATTATTTTTTAATTTTTCAGCTATGTATGTTTGTGTATGCTTTTATTCAAATATTTATATATATTTTGTGTTCATACTATTATACATAATTTGTCTTTCGATTATATGATAAACATTTCATATGATATCTATCCTACATAAATATTTCCCCCATCATACTTGGGTATAATTTGTAGCAAATCCGTATTGGCTAAGAAATCTCCAAATTTTTTTTTATAACACCTCTAATAATCTTTTTATTTTTCATTTAACTCATTATATTGTTCCATCTAAGCAGCAAGCAGTATTTGAGAAGTTTAACATGTGTGAGGAGAATGTCAACGAACTCCTCAAATGGGTTACATCCGTTGAACAAAAAATTTCAATCGTTGGTGGACCTCGGGAAAAGATCGATGAATTACGAAACCAAATCAATGCACTTAAGGTACGGATAAAAACGATAATGATATCATACACATATATTTTGACTTAAAACTTAATTGATTTTTATTTGTTACACTTGCAGCAAATTAAGGATGAAATTGAATCCCAGCAGCGACCAGTCGCCACTTGTCTGGAACAAATCCGACAGATTGTGCTTACAGGTGGAGATGTTCTATCTGCACCGGAAGTTACCACCCTGGAGAATTCCGGACGTGAGCTACGTTCCCGTGTGGATCGTGTCAATGATCGGACTACGCGTCTGTTACGTCGACTAGAAGCTGGACGTGATGAGCTTACCAAATTGCGCAGTGAACTGGATATTTTCTCCGACTGGCTGCAATTGGCACGACGCAATCTGGAGGATAAGGAGCGATCCCTTTCGGACCTTACACGTCTGTCCTCGCAGGCGGACACCATTCGGGAGTTTGTCAGCGATGTGATTGGTCACCAGGCCGATCTACGTTTTATCACGATGGCAGCACAGAAGTTTATGGATGAGAGCAAGGAATTCTTGGCCGTACTTAATGATTTCCGTACATCTTTGCCGGAAAGGCTACCCCATGTGGAACCGCTGTCCAGTGCCGAAAGTCCCATACGCCAGGAGGTTTCCTTAGTTTCAGCACAGTACAAGGATCTGTTGAACCGCGTAAACGCGCTGCAGGATCGTGTCTCAGGCCTTGGTGGCAGGCAGCGTGAGTATCAGGACGCTTTGGAGAAGGCCAACGAGTGGCTAAGAAGTGTCCAGCCCAGAGTTTCTCGCGTCATTTCCGAGCCTGTTGCCGGTGATCCCAAGGGTGTCCAGGATCAGATGAATGAGGCCAAGGCTCTGCACAACGAACTACTCTCCAGCGGACGTCTTGTGGACAATGCTCAGCAAGCTTTGGACAATTTACTGCGCAGCTTGGGAGGTCAACTAAGCCCCATGGAAATAAATCAATTGGAACTGCCCATTGCCGATCTTAAGAACAACTATCAACAGTTGCTGGATACGCTGGGTGAACATTGCAAGACCTTAGACAAAACATTGGTGCAGTCACAGGGTGTTCAGGATGCCCTCGATAGCCTTGTGGGCTGGGTCAGTCAAGCTGAAGATAAATTCAAGCTCAATCTGCGGCCAGCCTCGCTGATAAAGGAGCGTCTACAGGAACAGATTCGTGAGCATAAGGCGCTTCTAGCCGATCTGCAATCGCATCAAGCCAGCATTGACAGCGTCCAAATCTCAGCGAAGCATCTGTTGGCCAGTGCCTCCAATGCACGCATTGCCAAGAAGGTCGAGTCCAATTTGAATGACGTCACCGGAAAATTCGAGAAGCTTTACGAAAAAGCAAACAAACGTGCCGAATTCCTCGATGATGTTTACAGTCGTCTCTCTAAGTATCTGGATGACATAAGCAACGTGGAACAGCGCATGGGTAATCTTCAGGAAGCACTCGACAGCCGTGAGACAAGTCTTCTTTCAACAGAAGAGTTGGCTCGTCGCATGCAAGATTTGTCGCGTGATAAGGATCATTTGGCTCCCCAGTTTGAGGAATGTGTGCGCAACGGCAAGGATCTGATCGGACTGCGGGATGTGACCGATACGGGATCATTGCGGGATCGAATTAAGGCATTGGAATCTCAGTGGCGCAACATCAATATTAGCATTGATGAGCGCGCTAAGTTGTCCAAGCAAAAGGCCGAACGTCGTCTGGCATTTGAGAGTCTCAAGGATGATGTTCTCTCATGGCTAACAAGCACCGAAGGACGTGTCAATGGACTAGCCCCTGTAGCCATTGATCTCGATAAGATTCGGCAGCAACACGATGAGTTGAAACCCATTTGCAAGGATTACCGTGAATATGCACCTACAATTGATAAGATCAACGATATTGGCGCTCAATACGATGCCTTGATCCGACCAGAAAGCCCCACAAGAAAACGGTCAACCTATAGTCCTATTAAGAGGGCAAGTCCGCTGCGGAGAATGTCCGGAGACGCCAGAAGCCCCAGCCCAACCAAGGGAGGCATACTGTCGCCACTATCGACTGGTTCCAGTGGATTCGGTAGCCGCAGATCCTCTCAGGATGGCTTCCAGCTATCTGAGTTGTCTCCGGTTCAGCAGCAGCTGAGTGAAATCAACAATCGCTATGGTCTTATTGGTGTTCGTCTGAATGATCGCCAGCACGAGCTGGACAATCTCAGCGAAGAGGTGCGCAAGCAATACGAGAACCTCAAGGGGTTGGCTCAATTCCTCGATCGCGTTCAGCGCCAAGTACCGAAGGAGTCTGTATCTAATAAAGATGAGGCTGATCGTTGCATTAAACAGGCGCGCAAGATTTTGGAGGACATGTATGAGAAGCAGAGTCTGCTGGACACAACCAAGGCTCAAATAAAGGATATTCTACGACGCAAATCTGACGTTCCCGGTGCCGATCAGCTGCGTCAGGAAAATGATAGCATCCAAGAGAAATGGAAGAATCTCAACGATATTTGTAAGAATCGCATTGCCTTCTCCGAGAAGCTACGCGACTTCCTGGACACGCATGGCAACCTCAAGAGCTGGTTAGACAGCAAGGAGCGCATGTTTACTGTCCTAGGACCTATATCATCTGATCCTCGCATGGTTCAGAGTCAGGTGCAGCAGGTGCAAGTGCTACGCGAAGAATTCCGCACACAGCAGCCGCAATTGAAGCACTTCCAGGAACTAGGACACGATGTCGTTGATCATTTGGCCGGCACTCCTGACGCTCAAGCTGTCGAGCTAAAACTGAAGGATGTCATCACCAAGTGGGATGATCTTATGGCTAAGCTAGACGATCGTGCCAGCAGCCTTGGCGGTGCTGCCGACAGCTCTAAGGAGTTTGATGCGGCCGTCAATCGACTTCGCGAAGCTCTTCAAAACATAAGCGACAACCTAGACACGCTGCCCACAGATGGCGATTTCCAGGAGAATCTGCGCAAAATTGAGAATCTTGAGCGTCAACTGGAAGGTCAACGTCCCTTGCTGGCTGATGTGGAACAATCAGCAACCACTCTGTGCAATATTCTCGGGGATCCAGCTTCTCGAGCGGATGTCAACTCGCGAGTTGCTGCTTTGGAGAAACAATACCTGGCGCTACAGAAGAAACTTGATACCAAGAAAGCCGAGACCGAGGCGTCTCTACGCGATGGTCGTCACTTTGCCGAAAACTGTTCCAAGACCCTTGGCTGGCTATCGGGAGAACTAACCAATCTCACCGATCGCCTTTTGGTCTCTGCCCACAAGCCAACGCTACAGCACCAAATCGACACTCATGAGCCGATCTATCGGGAAGTGATGGCCCGTGAGCATGAGGTGATAATGCTCATCAACAAGGGTAAAGATTTGTCCGACCGCCAGCAGGATCGTGGTGTCAAACGGGATCTTGATCGCATTCAGCAACAGTGGGAAAAACTGCGTCGCGAAGCAGTAGATCGTCATACACGTCTTCAAACATGCATGGAACACTGCAAGAAGTATTCGCAGACATCGGAGACATTCCTTGCCTGGCTGCGTGTAGCTGAGGATAAGCTAGCCGATCTAACACCCGGTGTGCTGTCCAAATCGAAGCTGGAGACGCGTTTGCGTGATCTGCAAACTTTCCGTAGCGAAGTATGGAAGCATTCAGGCGAGTTTGAAAACACCAAAGGTCTGGGTGACACCTTCCTCACTAGCTGTGACATAGATAAGGAGCCTATTAAGGCCGAGTTACAGGACATTCGCGATCGTTGGGAGCGTCTTAACAATGATCTAATCGCTCGTGCCCATGAAATTGAGAACTGTTCCCGTCGGTTGGGTGATTTCAACGATGAACTTCGTAATTTGGATCATTCACTTGGTCGCTGCGAGGATCGTCTGGCCGCACATGATGCCTTGGGCGGTGCTGCCAAGGATCCTAAGTTGTTAGAACGCGTTAAGGCTATTCGCGAGGAGCTGACTAATCTCAGCAAACCATTGCAATCGCTCAAGGCTCTTGCCAAGGACATAAGTGCCGAGGCACGTGCTGCCGGCGGAGATGCCGAACATTTAACCAATGAGGTTGACGGTCTGGCGGATCGTATGTCCGAGCTCCAAGGACGTCTAAACGATCGCTGCGGTGAGCTCCAATCAGCGGCAACTGCTGTCTCCCAGTTCAATGAACAAATGAAGGGATTGGGCATCGACCTGAATGACTTGGAAACAGAGGTCGAGAAGCTATCTCCACCTGGTCGCGAAATAAAGATTGTCCAGCAGCAACTAGATGACGTTAACAAGCTTCAGAACAAACTGGAACGTCTTGTCGGTCGTCTCGAGGACGCCGAACGTGCCGCTGATGTCCTGGTCGATGCTGGCTTTGCTGCAGACACTACGCAGACTCGGGAGCAAATCTCTACGCTTCGCAAGACCTTGGGACGTCTCGATAATCGTGTACGCGACCACGAGGATAATCTGCAGAGCACTTTGAAAGCTCTTCATGAATTTTACGACATTCAGTCGCAGACCCTTGACGATATTAAGGACCTGAGTGAAGAGTTTAAGCGCATGAAACCCGTCGGATCGGAACTGGATCAGATACGTCGCCAGCAAGAAGACTTCCGTGATTTCCGAGAGCGCAAGGTTGAACCAGTGGCTGTAAATGTGGACAAGGTAAATGTGGCAGGACGTGATCTGGTTCGGTCCGCTGGAAGTGGAGTGTCGACAAACACCATAGAGAAAGATTTGGAGAAGTTGAACGATCGCTGGAATGATCTGAAGGAGCGAATGAACGAGCGTGATCGTCGCCTAGACGTTGCTCTTCTACAGTCCGGAAAGTTCCAGGAGGCCCTGGCCGGTCTATCCAAGTGGTTAAGCGATACGGAAGAAATGGTTGCCAACCAGAAGCCTCCCAGCTCCGATTATAAGGTCGTCAAGGCTCAACTACAAGAGCAGAAGTTCCTCAAGAAAATGCTCTTGGATCGTCAGAACTCAATGGGTTCACTGGCCAATTTAGGCAAGGAGGTAGCCAATCATTGCGAACCCTCCGAACGTGCCTCTATCGAGAAGCAACTGAATGATTTAATGAAACGCTTCGATGCTCTTACCGATGGAGCTGAGCAACGTGAACAGGATCTGGAGGAAGCCATGGAAGTTGCCAAGCGATTCCATGACAAGATCAGTCCATTAGAATTGTGGCTGGACAACACAGAGCGCGCCGTCAAGTCTATGGAACTAATACCTACTGATGAGGAGAAGATTCAGCAACGCATTCGCGAACACGATCGCCTGCACGATGAGATCCTCGGCAAACAGCCTGACTTCACCGATCTCGCCGATGTGGCAGCTCAGCTGATGCACTTGGTCAGCGATGAGGAGGCCGTCAACCTTGGTGAAAAGGTTCGAGGAGTTACGGAACGTTACACCGGATTGGTGGATGCTAGCGACAACATTGGAGCGTTGCTCGCCGAATCCCGTCAAGGTCTTCGTCACTTGGTTCTTAGTTATCAGGATCTGGTTGCCTGGATGGAGAGCATGGAGAATGAACTAAAGCGCTTCAAGTCGTTACCAGTCTATGCCGAAAAGCTGCTGGAGCAAATGGACCATCTCCTTGAACTGAACGAGAACATTGCTGGACACGCATCGAATGTGGAATCCACTGTCGAGTCTGGAGCCGAATTGATGAAGCACATTTCCAATGACGAGGCCATACAGCTGAAGGATAAACTGGATTCACTGCAACGACGCTATGGAGATCTCACTAATCGTGGTGGGGATCTCCTAAAGAATGCCCAAAATGCACTTCCCTTGGTTCAGCAGTTCCACGAATCTCACAATCGCTTGGTTGAATGGATGCAGAGTGCCGAAACAGCTTTAGCCCCAAGTGAACCACGTCAGGCTGATGTGCTGCGTCTTGAGAGTGAACTGTCCGATATGCGCCCTATTCTGGACGCCATCAATCTGGTTGGACCTCAGCTCTGTCAGCTCTCGCCTGGAGAAGGTGCCGCCACCATCGAGAGCATTGTGACCCGCGACAATCGACGTTTCGATTCCATTGTGGAACAGATTCAACGCAAGGCGGAACGTCTTCATTTGAGCAACCAACGTGCCAAGGAGGTCACCGGCGACATTGATGAGCTATTGGAGTGGTTCCGGGAGATGGATACCACACTACGCGAAGCTGACCCTCCGGCTATGGAACCCAAGCTGGTTCGTGCTCAGTTGCAAGAACATCGGTCTATTAACGACGACATCTCTAGCCAGAAGGGACGTGTTCGTGATGTAACCGCCGCCTCCAAGAAGGTGCTCCGCGAATCGCCCCAAAGCGAAAACACTGCCACTTTGCGTGAAAAGCTGGATGATCTCAAGGAGATCGTTGATACAGTTGCTCAATTGTGTAGCGAACGTCTAGGAATCTTGGAGCAGGCATTGCCCCTTTCGGAGCACTTTGCTGACTCGCACCAAGGCCTTACTACATGGCTGGACGACATGGAGCAGCAGATCTCGAGACTGAGCATGCCTGCCCTGCGTCCCGATCAGATCACACTGCAGCAGGACAAGAACGAGCGTCTCTTGCATTCGATTGCCGAGCATAAGCCACTGCTCGACAAGCTCAACAAGACGGGCGAGGCTCTAGGTGCTTTGGTGGCAGATGAGGATAGCGCCAAGATTAATGAGATTCTGGATACGGATAATGCACGTTATGCTGCACTGCGTCTGGAGTTGCGCGAACGCCAGCAGGCCTTGGAGAGTGCTCTCCAGGAGTCGAGTCAATTCTCCGACAAGTTGGAGGGCATGCTCCGTGCTCTGGCCAATACGGTTGATCAGGTTAATCAATTGGATCCGTTGTCTGCCCTGCCCCAGAAGATACGTGAACAGATCGAGGATAACGATGCCCTTATGGATGATCTGGACAAACGCCAGGATGCGTTTAGTGCTGTACAACGTGCTGCCAACGATGTCATTGCCAAGGCTGGCAACAAGGCCGATCCTGCTGTGCGTGACATCAAGGCTAAGCTGGAGAAGCTCAATAATCTGTGGAACGATGTGCAGAAGGCCACCAAAAAACGTGGCAGCTCTCTGGATGATATCCTCAACGTGGCCGAGCCTTTCTGGAAGCAGTTGAATAGTGTCATGAAGACTCTAAAAGATCTGGAGGAGACACTGTCCTGTCAAGAGCCACCAGCGGCGCAGCCACAAGACATTAAGAAGCAACAGGTGGCGCTGCAAGAGATCCGTCACGAGATTGATCAAACTAAGCCGGAAGTGGAGCAGGTGCGTCGTCATGGCAGTAATCTGATGAACATGTGCGGTGAACCAGACAAACCAGAGGTCAAGAAGCACATTGAAGATCTAGACAATGCCTGGGACAATATCACTGCATTGTATGCCAAACGTGAAGAGAACCTCATTGATGCCATGGAGAAGGCGATGGAGTTCCATGAAACCCTTCAGAACTTATTGAAATTCCTCACCAAAGCCGAGGACAAGTTTGCTCATCTCGGACCCGTTGGCTCCGACATTGATGCCGTCAAGCGACAGATTGAACAGCTCAAGTCGTTCAAGGATGAAGTAGATCCGCATATGGTCGAAGTAGAAGCATTAAACAGGTAAACTTTTATATTCCTCAGTTCCATCTAGTAATCAATAACAATTCTAATTGAAAAATAACTTTTTTTAAATGACGTGTTTGGTGGTCTTCTTTACATCGTACAATTGGCAGAGGTCTAGAAAGGCAAGATAGTTTCAAAATTTCGTACGTTCTATCGTTCGTTGTTGTTGTGCTATACTCTTAAGTGCCTGAACTGTGATCTATGATCGATGATCTGCTGGTCTTTGAATTGTGATATACGATATTTCTTTTGCTTTTTGTTCCATAGATTCAGATCAGCTATTATAGAAAGTCGGTCAAAGTTTGATTTAAGAGCAATTAAATTATGCCACAAAACTATGATCGAAAATAAATAATAACTGATGCTTAATATTCGATCTATAAAATCTTAAATGCTTTTAACAATATTTCAATATTTTATTAAGTTCTGATTTACAAAATTGTTGTTTGATCATTGATATTTGACCTGATATCTGCAGCGTTAAAATTTAAATTACTATGATCGACAAGAAACTGTCTCGATCTTAAGAAAATCTATATAACAATATGCTCAAAGCATCACTGATCTACGACTAATAAAACTGTTCTCAGGACATGTCTGTGCATGATGAATTTTTAATTTTATTTTATTTTTGACGCAAGCCAGAGGAACAAACAGTTCCGATTTGCTTTTGCATGAGCACCAGCCAAAAAAGCTATGATTATGATTATTATTTTTGTTGCGTTGTGCATCTGCATTTTGAGCATCAACCGTTAGAATTGTGTACTAATCCGTTGATTTATCATTTACAGACAAGCTGTGGAACTGACGGAACGCACTTCACCGGAGCAGGCGGCATCGATTAGGGAGCCTTTGGCGGTGGTAAATCGAAGGTGGGAGGCACTGCTGCGGGGCATGGTTGATCGGCAGAAACAGCTAGAGCATGCACTGCTCCATTTGGGACAATTCCAGCATGCACTTAACGAACTGCTGATTTGGATCAACAAGACCGACAGCACCTTGGATCAGTTAAAACCAGTAAGTGAATAGTTGTTAATTCTTGGAATTTAAAAACTTATATAATTTAATATTTAGATACCCGGAGATCCGCAACTGTTAGAAGTTGAGTTGGCCAAACTGAAGGTGCTAGCTAACGACATACAGGCACATCAAAACTCTGTGGACACACTGAATGATGCTGGTCGTCAACTTATTGAGACGGAGAAGGGTTCAGTGGAGGCTTCCACGACGCAGGAGAAACTGCGCAAGTTGAACAACGAGTGGAAACAGCTGCTACAGAAGGCCAGCGATCGTCAGCACGAGCTGGAGGAGTCTCTACGCGAGGCACAGGGCTATATAGCCGAGGTCCAGGACATACTGGGATGGTTAGGTGATGTGGATGCCGTGATTGGTGCCAGTAAACCCGTTGGTGGTTTGCCAGAGACTGCCACCGAGCAACTGGAACGTTTTATGGAGGTCTACAATGAGCTGGAGGAGAATAGGCCCAAAGTGGAGACAATACAAGCACAGGGCCAGGAGTATATTAAGCGCCAGAACCAGATGAAGGTCTCCTCAAGCAACCTGCAGCACACGCTGCGCACATTGAAGCAACGCTGGGATGCGGTAGTTTCGCGTGCTTCCGACAAGAAGATCAAGTTAGAGATTGCCCTTAAGGAGGCTACTGAGTTCCATGACACTCTCCAGGCATTTGTCGAATGGTTAACCCAGGCCGAGAAACAGCTGTCTAATGCTGAACCCGTTTCGCGAGTGCTAGAGACTATTCAGGCACAAATGGAGGAGCATAAAGTGCTGCAAAAGGATGTGAGCACACATCGCGAGGCAATGTTGCTGTTGGACAAGAAGGGTACTCATCTCAAGTACTTTAGCCAGAAGCAGGATGTCATTTTGATCAAGAATCTGCTCGTTTCCGTGCAACATCGGTGGGAACGTGTCGTCAGCAAGGCTGCCGAGCGAACACGTGCTCTGGACCATGGCTACAAAGAGGCCCGAGAGTTCAATGATGCCTGGAATGCCATGATGCAGTATCTGCAGGAGACTGAGCAGGTCCTGGACCAGATCATAGAGGAAGCAACGGCATCCAAGGAGCCGCAAAAGATCAAAAAGTACATTGGCAAACTTAAGGAAACACATCGCCAGCTGGGAGCCAAGCAGTCTGTCTATGATGGCACCATGCGCACCGGCAAGAACCTAATGGAGCGTGCACCCAAGGGCGATCGTCCAGTGCTTGATAGGATGTTGTTGGAGCTTAAGGAACAATGGACACGTGTCTGGTCAAAGAGCATTGAACGTCAGCGCAAACTGGAGGAGGCATTGCTACTCTCTGGACAGTTCAGCGATGCTCTTGGTGAGCTGCTCGACTGGCTTAAGAAGGCTAAGAGTCGCCTCAATGAAAATGGACCAGTCCATGGTGACTTGGAGACGGTGCAAGGACTATGCGAACATCATAAGCACATTGAACAGGATTTGCAGAAGCGTGCCGCTCAAATGCAGGGTGTTCTCAAAACAGGTCGTGATCTGGAGCGCTCTGGAAACAATCCGGAGGTGGGTCGGCAACTCGATGAGATGCAATCCACTTGGGAAGAGGTCCAGAGTGCCGTTGCCAAGCGCGGTGAACGGCTCCAGGTGGCTCTCGTTGATGCTGAGAAGCTCAACGCTTGTGTCCAGGCATTGTTTGATTGGTTGGATCATGCCGAGCATAAATTGCGCTATGCGAAAAATGCACCGGATGATGAGAAGGTCTCACGGGAAATGATGGACATCCATACAGAGTTCATGCGTGATCTGCGTATTCGAGAGCGTGAGAAGAGCGAAACATTCGAGTATGCCGAAGAGATCATTGGTAAGGCCTATCCTGATGCCATTCCGATCATCAAGAACTGGCTATCCATCATCCAACAACGCTGGGAGGAAGTACGCCAATGGGCCATCAATCGTGAGTCGAAGCTTGAGCAGCATTTGCAATCCCTTAAGGATCTAGACGATACCATTGAGGAGTTGCTCGCCTGGCTCAGCGGACTGGAAGGCACTTTATTGAGTAAGTAACAAGTCAGATCCTATTATAAAGTTTGTGCTCAATTTTTGTATTCTCCTTTAGATCTGAAGCATGAACAACTACCGGATGAGATACCACCTGTTGAGAAACTGATTGAGGATCACAAGGAGTTCATGGAGAACACAGCACGTCGCCAGAATGAAGTTGATCGCGCGTGCAAGCCTCGTCAATTACCTCCAGGAGCCAGAAAACCATCCCGTAGCGGCAAGACGCCGGTGTAAGTATCTGATAACTGTCTAACATATATACTAGTGTATATGTTTACCTTGACCTATATTTTTATTCTTATCGTATTTATTAGTTTGCTAATTTATTCTTTTTTATCACCAAAATTATTGCTACAAAAATATTCAATTATTTTTCCCCGCAACGTAATGCACCACACTCTATTTGCCTATCCAAAATGACAAAAAATAAACAAAAAACACCTTGCAACAACAACAATGACAACTATATATATTTATATATATGTATATACAAATAAAGACGTGGCTCCAGTCACGATCTGCGCGAACAGTCTCCCGATGGCACGCTGAGACGTCAAAGGTTTGACAGCAACTCTATAATTATAGTATTCTATAAACTCAAATCCTAATACCAAATGTGGCGAATGCGCTTGCCACATGCCACTCACACATCTAGCCTGGTTTTTGTGTATTTTTGCCTAACATCGCCGCAACATAAACCAACAAACAACCACAAATCTAAAATCAATCAATAACCACAAAAGTTGACAATGAAATACATGTAGTTTCTAGAAAATTATTTAGTTAACCTAAGTAAAAACAAGTTTTCACATGAATTTGTAGATTTAAAAAATGAAGAAAGCTAGTTTCGTTCGACTATTAGTTATATAGTTACATTGCAGTAGCTTATTTTTTTTAAATACACTTCATTGTGTAGAAAATAATCGACTTTTAAAAGTATAGATTTATTATCAAACACACTTGTGAAAATTACCCGACATCTAAATTTTTACAAAATTCGAAGCTATTTCTTGACGCTTAGTTTAAGTTTAAAAAATAATTTTCTTTTAATATTTTCCAAATCTCTATAAAGTTTCGCAACAATAATTTTTTTTTTTCGATTAGAAGCCAGTGGATTGTCAACGAAACATTTTTAAAAGTAGCGCTAAAAACCGCTAACATAAATACCCAAATTAGCTAAACTTGTCAACATTCACCCCATTCACCATTTAATTCCCAAAGCGCCGCAATAAGAAACCAACAATCATCGCACAGCATCTGGCTTTTTCACAACTGCTATAACTTTTGCTTTATTGTGTATATTTTATAAACAAAATTATATTTTGAATATCTTTATAAATTTACCTAATCTATTTCATTTCTTTTATCGCAGCTTCAAGGGCTCCCGGGATCAGGGATTAAATGCACGCAAGGGAAGGTGAGTTATCGACTTTATGAATATTGATATAGATATTTCACTTTTAAACTATCGATCTGTGATTGCTCCAAAAGTAATAGTGCATGAACTTTCAAAATTCCTAAAACGAAATTTCTTTTGTTTTTTTGCTCTTTAAAAAAATTTCGAAATCTCTTGGAACTGTTTATTTTTGGAAATGCTGCGTATCGACTTGTTTTTTCTTTAATGTACTATATTTGTTAATTGTTATACTTATATTATGTATTGTTTCGTTACTTGATTCGTTTTCTTTGTATTTTTGTCTCTTTTCGATTCTACTTTCATCTTGTCTACACACGCTACGTAAACGTTGTCTCATAAATACAAAAAAAACAAAATAAACATCTTTGCATCTTGCTGCTTTTTTGCTATATAATCGCTATGTGTATATACATATCATTATGTACATATATGCATATGTATTGTATACATCGCTGTACAGTCGTGTTACGCCCACGCGTGACACGCCCGACAGAGATCGCCTGCCGCACTATGGCCCCCGTTTCTCGCCAAGGTAAGTTGAAACTCTCCTCCCTAGCTCTTTCACATGAAATGCAGCGCAAACTGCACTCAATGCATGTGAGTGTTAAGTATTGTAAGTAGTAGATTCATTTATTCCATCCAACTAATCATCTTATTTGCGTACTGCATTGTCCTCTTGGGAACCTTTATAATCCTTTATTGTTTTTTACACAGCTCCACTGGACCAGAACTTGAGTTCCGTTCACCACGCGCCAAATTACTGTGGACCAAGTGGCGCGATGTTTGGATGCTCTCATGGGAGCGTCAGCGTTTGCTCCATGAGCATCTTATGTATCTGAAGGATGCGGAGCGTGCTCGCAACTTCAGCTGGGATGACTGGCGCAAGCGGGTGAGTTTTTAAATACTTTATATACATATTTGTATTTAAAATACATATTTATTAATGTTTATGCATTGACAGTTCCTTAAATACATGAACCACAAGAAGTCACGTTTGACAGATCTGTTCCGTAAAATGGACAAGGACAACAATGGCATGATTCCACGCGATGTATTCATCGATGGTATTCTCAACACTAGTGAGTACCAAAATTGTGTTCTTCATGTAATTAAGATAATCAACGCATTCCCCTGTTAGAATTCGATACATCTGGCTTGGAAATGAAGAAAGTTGCCGATCAATTCGATCGCAATGGCGAGGGTCTTATCGATTGGCAGGAATTCATTGCTGCTCTGCGTCCGGATTGGCAGGAACGTAAACCTGCAACAGATTCCGATAAGATTCACGATGAGGTCAAACGTTTGGTCATGTTGTGCACCTGTCGTCAGAAGTTCCGTGTGTTCCAGGTCGGCGAAGGCAAATATCGAGTGAGTGCTTACTGTTAATGGTAATTTAATTATTTTAATTAACTTCAATTATTATTTTCAGTTTGGAGATTCCCAGAAATTGCGCCTGGTTCGCATTCTGCGTAGCACTGTTATGGTGCGCGTTGGAGGCGGTTGGGTTGCTTTGGATGAATTCCTGCAGAAGAACGATCCTTGCCGCGGTAAGTACCAGACGAACACACAAATCACACAGCCTTTCATACACATAATAGTTGAGTTGTACACTCAGATACACAATATTTTGTTGGACTTTCATATCCATTTTTACCGCATATATATTATTACAAAATATTCTAGTGTAATCTTGTAGTCCACACTAAATCAATATCATTCCCATACCAACCAGATCATGCATTTTGTCTATATACCTAGATTATATAAGATGCATCATGAATACCATTTGATCATGTCTCGCAAAATTTCTATTTCACATACAAAAGTATACATACACTCATACTAGGTACAGTTGTGCTTAACAACTAATTATTTTTATGTTTAAAAGCTAAATCATATTAATAATACCAAACGGATATGGTCATTTAACCAACAGCAAATAATTTATAACAATAATATAAAACCAAAAACAAATACAATTATTTTGTGCCTAAATATTAATAGCAAATGATCCTTGAACAAAAAAAAAAAATAAAAGCCAATTAAAAACTCTACATTATTTTGTTTGGTAGTAAAGATGCTTAAAAAACAAAAACTTTTTAATAACGCGCATTTTGTTTTTGTTTATCTTGAAGCATTTTTGAAATGTTTAAAGCCAGCGCCAATAGTGCTGCCTCATAATACACACACAATAACCAAGCGATATCAACAACCAAATCCGAATCAAACTCTTAATATTAATTAAAATCTAAAACCGACCAATACCAAAACCAGTCCATGTAATAGGGCTGCCATTTAGAAATCATACCTCATAATTTGTTGCTTTATTTGTTAATTATGCTTATATCTATTGCTTTGCTTTATTATATTTAGTATATAGTTTTTGGGGTTAAGTAACACGACTACTAGAGCCTAACCTGATTATTTATCTACAAAAATTAATTAAATCTTTAGAGCATGCTTTCCTGTCATTCTACTGTACTGCCTTAATACGCTTACAGTCAGTGCGCTCTGTTAACCAAAAGCGTGCTGACTGTAAGTAGCTGTAGATTTTGCTTAATATATATACAGTTATACAGATAACTCTTCTCATAATCATCAAAAAAACATCAAATTTTGTGTTGAAGTTGTATTAATTTTGTATGCCGTTTTCGTTTTTACTAATAATTTTTTATGTTTTCCCACTTTATTTTTCTTTTCAAATATGTATTTTTCGTTTAAAACCAATGATTCCGATAACGAATTTGAAATGTATCCGATATATTTGAAATATGTATAACAAAACACACACATACACACAAATAATTTGTTATATTGATCCGCTTGCTGCGGCCGCTCGCGCACATCCACGCCCATGCCCACGCCCAACAATGCACTCGCCTGCGCCTTTTAAAAAATACTGTTAAAAATATTGAACAAACACTGAAAAACTGTGAAAATATGTGACTTTCGGTAACAAAATGCTGTTGTTATTGTTGTTGTTATATGTTTGACCTGCAACAAAACAAAATTTACAACGCACACGAATCCATACACCGTTCGATTGTGCGTGAGCAAATATATGTCTGTGGTATATATGACAATCCAAACGATACCGTTACCGTTATCCAAAATACCGCATTTATCGGAACAGCCAAGGGACGCACTAACATTGAACTACGCGAACAATTCATATTGGCCGATGGCGTCTCACAGAGCATGGCCGCATTCACGTCCAGACGTCCCGCATCCAGTGCTGCCCATACTACCAACAGTTCGCAAAATGGCGGCGCCGGTAGCCCGCACATGCCGCCATATATGAGTGGACAGGGTCCCATCATAAAGGTAAATCAAACAATCTCAAAAAACATGGGTGCCCATAAAAATCACAACAATCAAAAGAAAATACCTCTAACTTCCCAGACTATTCCTAGAAATGTTGATTTAAAAAACATTTCCCGATATTAGGGTTATTTTGAGGTAAGTTTTGAGTTTCGTTTTGGGTTTATTGTGTGTGTTGTTGGCAAAAAGCTCGTTGCTGCTGCTAAAGCTGCCGTTGCGCCGCGCCGTCTCTTAATTTTCGTGCATGAGAACTAAATTATTTTAATTATTGTAAAATTGTAATTGTTGTTGCTATACTACATGCATAAGCATACATATATATACCTACATGTACAATACGTATATCAATTTATAATTTATTTGGTATCCTCTTTCGTTTAATTTTGATTTAACACTAGAAATTTCACACGCAGCTTAAAACCAAAAATAATGAAAGTACAGTACACAACAAAAGCAAATTAAGCTGCTGCTGTTTGCTGTTCTTTGTTATCCTATCCAATTGAGGTTATGCTTAGGAATTAGGTAGGCTATTCTAGGACATTGCTGTTTAATATTGTTGTTCATCAAACATGAAACAAGGCTTCACAATTCAAATGGCTTAAATGATCATATACCGTTTGTCAGTCGTAAGAATAAAACCAGACAAGCGTTCTAAAAACAAAATTCCAATTCAATCCAATCCAATCCAATATATACACATATAAACATAGCTGATGAGCATTTGGCCGAGTTAATGCCAATATTTGAGAAAATACGTGCACAAGACCAAGTCCCATGCGCCTTTCCCATACACATGGGAGCCGGTGGCACAGTATTTGTGCGCTGCAACACGAGTCGCTCGGTTCCGCTGAGTCCCCACGTGCTGCATTGTCATCCAACAACACACTGGGTAAGTCAACTAAATAATGATGATAATGATGATGCAGATTATGTAGATGAATCAATGGAGAAGCCGTACAATGGGTTTTAGCGGGCACTGTTAATCAAACCATGCCAAATGTGTTTACTAAACTCAATGTGTTATCCTACGGTGCAGGTTCGGGAGCGTTCAGTACGTTCGATACCGATGTCAAGGCCATCGCGCTCTTCGCTTTCGGCCAGCACTCCCGATTCCCTCAGCGATAATGAGGGCAGCCATGGAGGACCCTCGGGTCGCTACACGCCACGTAAGGTGACCTACACGAGCACACGCACGGGTCTGACGCCAGGCGGGTCACGTGCCGGCTCCAAGCCCAACTCACGCCCGCTTAGCAGACAAGGATCAAAGCCACCCTCGCGTCACGGATCCACGCTGTCGCTGGACAGCACGGGTAAGTAATCTTCAATAAAATTCCGCATTGAAAGCCATCGAAATTAACTGTGTTATATCTACATAAATAGATGATCACACTCCCTCGCGCATACCACAGCGCAAGCCATCCGCATCAAGCACCATTAGCGGTACTGGCACCGGCACTACACCCCGCCCGGCACGTCTGTCTGTGACAACTGCCACCACAACGGGCAGTCGTCTCAATGGATCCAGCACCATTACCCGCAAAACCGCATCCGGTTCAGCGAGTCCAGCGCCAACAAGGTAAATATTATTTAAGGAAACCATAACCTAGATTTGAGAACGGAGACAATGGGGTGGGATTGAAGTAATTTATACATAAATTTATTAATTTATTTTATTTCCTTCTTTATATTACATATTTTTGGTTACCGCATTAACTTTTGACTCACAAAAAAAAAAAAATAATTTAAATACTCCAACAAATCATTATAAAAACGCTAACTAAAACCTTTAATTGGCATTTGTTGAAACGTTCATCTCGAAATTTGCTTGAAATGCAACAACACTAACTGCAACATCAACTATAAAACAAAAAAATATATATCAACTACCAAATACAAAAAAAAATACCAACTTGTGCCTGATACAAAAATATATACAGCAATGGAGGCATGAGTAGATCATCCAGTATTCCAGCACTAACAGGCTTCGGCTACAAACCCACTAGGTAATGCCCAATAAATACTACTACAATCAGCAACAAGCATACACAAAACAAATATTTATTTATGTTAGCTATTATTTAATTTGTGTAAGCTAGATATAACTTGAATTTAACTAGTTTTAAGCTATGTCTTATATATCTTGGTTATGGTTATAAAATCAATAATGCTTACTACTTGTAACTTATTAAAACTACATCCACAAACTTAAACACACTAAAGCCGCCCATCAAGGATTCCGGTAAAGATACCCCTCAATGATTCCAAAACATCATCGCCAACCAGCTCGACGGGCAATCCAAGCAGCTTGGGGTAAAATTCTAATTGTAAAGAGTGCCAGTAGTGATAACACTCCCATAAACACCATCAAGAACAACAACATATTAGATAGTATATTCATCCAAGTAATTATTATTATAATGTTGCATTATTTTTCAATTTTATCAGTTATTTTTCAATTTTATCAGTTAAATGCTTTAAGTTAACTTTTTGCAGATACTGTGCATGTTGAGTAAACGAATGGAATGTTGTTTGTTTTTTACTCATGTACTATGTCTATTTATATTTAAACTTTTTATTTTTGCCGTGCAACGATTTTATTTGTTCTTTTTCTGATTAAGGCTTAAAACAAATATTGCTCTATTAGCTTATTGTTAGTTAAGTTTTTATTTATTAAATTTTTAATTGTTTAAAAAGGCTTTTTTAAAAAATTATAATTTTTTACTCATAATAATTGTGGTTAAATTGTTAAAGTTTTGTTGTGACTTAAAGTTGGAAAACATTTACTAATTTATATTAAATTAATTTCTACTTAGGCGCAACATCAGCGGTAGTTCAACGCCATCGGGAATGCAGACTCCCCGTAAGACATCTGCAGAACCGACATTCAGCTCAACCATGAGACGAACATCACGTGGCACGACGCCCACTGAGAAGCGCGAACCATTCCGACTATAAGTCGGTAGTGGGACCCAATAATTTGAGATGCCAATTATCAATTAATACACAAATTACTAACAACGCACTGAAGTTCTTTAATTAACCAACAAAAAACAAACAAATAAATTGTAAAACAAATGCCACCTTTCCCCTCAAAGTAGTCTACATTGCAAGCAAAAATGTAGCAAAAAGAAAAACAGTACACGATCATTTGATTAAGCAAAAAAGACAGCAAAAAATACTGAGATGGAGAGTAAAAATTTAGATCTATAGATCATTTTATAAATTTATAACACAAAGTTGATCCGGAAGAAAGAAACCTACTTACAAGAGTACTACTAACTAATGCAAAGTTTTGCTACTACTAATATTAAATGCCTATTACTATTTACTAGATATATATATTTCCAAATTTATAATTTGTATATATGATAATAATAATAATATAATACAAAATACACTCCAAGTGCTTTAAGGCAATTAAAGGAATTATTGACAACAAAAAAATTAAAAGGAAAAAAATGAAACATTCGAATTAAAGGATCAAAATGCATTGCCACTTGCCCTTTGCGTTTAAAAGTGTCCTCGAAATCGCCAGTTTGAGGATGCTATTGTCGTTGAGAGCATGGGTATTGCCAATGGTTAAAAAAAAAGAAAAATAATAAAATTTAAATAAAATTTGATTTTGTTCTGTTAATACTAATAGTAAATGTAAATCAAAGGACATTAAAAAAATGAAAAGATATAAAAGAAAATGAGAAAAATATTTAATTATATACTAAAAGTCATTATTTTAAGTTTAATTAATATCTAGTTAATAAGTCAAAACACCACACACAATTTGTAATGCATTATTAATTTTGTTTTATATATGCAAGTGAAAAAAGAAGAAATTTTGGGAAACTAAAAGAAAAGCAAATAATTAAATATAATGCCCCGTTTATATAAATATTGTATAATACTAATACTAAATTATTTTGTTATACGAAACGAGAAAAGCATTCAACGTTTTTGTAATTCTATTTAATTAAAACAATTCAAACGAGAAATAAACATTTACAAAAAAAAATATTAATAACAAAAGTCTGATGTTGTATTTTTATTTTAAGTCATATCTGAATTCATAAAAATAGTTGCAACTTTTGAAATAAATAGTTAGAGACATACCTCTTAATCTTTTAAAAGCAAGTAAGAACAAGAAAGAAAAGTACAGTCGAGCACGCCCGACCGTAAAATACTCTCTGCATTTTTTCCCCGATTAAATTATTAAAATTATGGGAAAAAGGTTCGTGGCAGTCCAAAATTTTAAATGTCAATGCATTTACGCTGTCGCTAGGAACCTCCATACCAAAATTGGTGATCCTAGGTGCCATAGTTACAGAGATATTCGCCGAAAACACAAATTTTTTTTCGAAGTGTGTCTAGTTTTTTGCTCATTGTGGGTGAATGGGGCGTGGCATCGAAAAAAAAAAAGATTCTTGTATTGACTGACTAAATATCTGATCGATTGAGACCAAGCTCGAACTTGTAGCTCTTACCATCTCTGAAATCTGTTTGTTCATACGGACGGACAGACAGACAGACGGACAGACATTTGCACAAACCCAATATACTCTTGCAGAGAGTATAAAAACTACATTCGAGCGAGATGACTGTAAAAGACCCCGTACTCAACTAAGTGCATACTTCACCATACATATGTATAAACAGTTTTTGACCGAATTGTCATATGAAAGTTATAGGCTATATTTTTCCTATCCGATCAATTGTCGGGACGGTAAGGGGCGTGCCACCGATTTCAAATAAACTTGATTTTAGGCTTTAGCTTTTATTGTCTCTGAGATTCATGCGTTCACGCAGATAAACGGACTGACGGACATCGGTATATCGACTCGGTTGTCTGTTATCTGTATGAACACCACGGATCGATTCTTGCCTGAGTCGCGGGCTACATAGTGATCTCGACACCTTTCCAACCTGGTGTAAAGTTAAATTACTACTCTAACCTCTCTTATAGAATCGGTCAATGATTTGGGTATCCTTTTCAATCCAAAACTAATCAAACTTTAGCAGATCTCTTCTGCTTCTAATCGAACTTTTGGTTTCCTGGGTTTCATGAAGCGTTGGTAAAAGGAATTTGACGATCCCTACCGTTTGTACGCCCTAGTCTTGAATATGGATCGTGTGTATAATCTCCCCAATACATGATAAATCAGGTCTGAACAGAATATGTACAAAAAAATATCTTCTATTTTCCCTTAGGGGCCTTAGTTGGAATACTAATATTCGATTACCTTTGTACCATAGTAACATTTTGTTAATAAACCTTCTTCCCTTTCGGATCGCAGCTCAATGTTTGGTGTAATTTTCTTATACAAACTAACTAATGGAGAAATAGATTCGTCTTATCCAATAATCCAAATAAGTTACGCGGTTTCGATCCGGAATACTATAAACTTCCTTCGTTCTGTCTCTTCCAACCTGTATCCAAACATTTTTTCAATTTAATTTTTATCTTATTTTTTAAATATTTGATGATTATAATTTTAATTTATGGTAAAGTTAATCTACATTTCTTTTTGTGCCGGCTTTTCATAGTCCCACAATAAATAAATAAATATTGAACAGCAAAAATTACTGGACTATTCTTGTTAGACCAGATACACATATGTATGACTTCAGTTTAATTATATTAGTGAATAAAAGACATTTTATTTGTTTTCGGTTTATTTATTTAAGTTTTTCAAGACTTTTTTGACACATTGAAATTTGATTTGGTTTACATCTATAATCATTGAGTGTACCCAATCGGATGCTACACAAACATTCAATTAGTTTTGATATTTTAATATGTGAATGCGACATATATAGTTGCAAGTATTTAGTATGTATTTTTATTATGTTTATGAATTATCTGCTCTGTCCTCAAATTAATGTAACTGACTAGATTGGCGCTAGATTGTCCAACCGATTCGATCCATTCAAACTACTTATTTGTGCCTATACGCGTGGAAAGTCATTATTTTGTGCTAATCTTTGTTTCGCTGTCACAGGGAATAAGTATTTTCGCTGGAGAGAGAGGGAGAGTTTTGAGTTATTTAAACATTTATGCTAAACTTTAGGCGCAATTGCAAAATTTTTGCGTTTAGTAAATATCATTTTAGTTGTAGTGTATGTGTGAGTTGTAGTGTGTCAACGCCAGCGCTGCCAGATGGTGTTGCTAAATACTTCTAGTTAGTATCGATGCCCTAGATTTAGTCAAAGACGTAGTCATAGTACTACTACTATATCATTCCGGCATTTTGCCGCAAGTCTTTTGTAAGCAATTATAAATACAAATATCATAATTATATCAAATTAATACATATATATATGTTCATATATTTATGTACATATATATGTGCAGATATTAATTGAAATTAGCTAACCCGGCTCGTTAAAGCTAACTAAACATAAATTCAATTCGAGGGATTAACTCAAATTCACAGAAGTTGTGTTCTGTTTGAACAATGCGATAACACAATTATAAACTAAAGTCTAATATAATATTACGTTCGGATTGATTTCTGGGTCACGAAGTAGTAGAGTTCAGTGGAGGGGTTGGATTAGTTAGTATGGATATTATATATTAGCAGCAGAGCAGGTGCACCGTCGTGGATGTGGTTGGTTTTAACGCTAACGTCTTCGGCATTGGCCTTGTCGTTGGCATTGTCGTGTTTAGCGTGTTGGATGCGTCTTTAGCTAATTTTGTTTTTGGTAATGGAATCGTTAGCCGCAGCAGCCTGATGCTGCACCAGTGTCACCTGGCATGGCTGGCTGCGGCACTCTGTGCCTTTGGTTGCTTGACCGCACCAGCATTTGATGTAGCCCCAGTGCCTGAAGTTGGGCCACCGCTGCCTGACCCACCTCCGTTCCCACCTGCACCTGCTCCTCCAGAATTTTCAACGCGTTCCCCACGATGATGATGATGGTGGTGATGATGATGACGACGCCCGCCCCGATAATGACGACGATTATGATGTTGGTAGTTATTATTGGTTGGCTCCGGCATGATTCGCTGTGTCTCCTGCACAACGGGAGCAAAACTGCTGGCCGTGGGCTTGCCAGGTGTACTGGCCGTGCTGCTAGTTGCTTCCTGTGTTCCGGCCAGCTTTTTAGCTGCTTCGGCTTCCTCACGGCGTCGACGGCGACGCACATCTTCTTCGGTCTCAATGGCAATGACAGCACTGCCCTCGGCGTCCACATCAATTATGGCACCGCGGCTTTTTTGCTGTAGATATAATTGGGACATGCGATGCTGCATCTGACGTAGTTCCTGTGTGACCTTGAAGTCGGGCGCATTCTCCAGCTCTGAGGGTGGCATGGCACACTTCAGGCTATCGGACTCGTCCAGTATGAGCTCCCGACAGACAGGACAGAGGGCCTGGAAGGCATCCGCTGTCTTCTGCAACCATGCGGGCAACTTCTCAAACTCCTCCTGGTAGTTGCGACGTAGTGCGTTAAGGTGTCGAGCCAGGCAATAGCTGTGAAGGTAGTGGAAGCACTCGGTACGGGTGAACTCGTCACCATCGCTAAATCCATACAAGCAGATGACGCACTGGCCACTGGGGAGATTGCTGCCGGTCAGGTGTTCTCTCACCACCTCGATGAGATCAAACACAACGGGCAGACCGAGGGATTCCTTGATCTTCGCATTGCAGGCGCTCCTAATGGCCTCTAAGCGAGCATCGTCAAGGCCACGTGGACGCAGTAACTTAAATGCTGGACTCACATCTGGATAACCTGTCGGTGGAAGCACCTGAAGCGTCACGCAGATATATTGCTGCTCATCTTCTTCGCCGGTCAGAGGAAAAACTGTTGTCTCGATTATTTCCACGGCGCCGCTAATGTTGAAATGTCAAGATTCAATTCGACTCCATTTGTATTATGCATGAACTCACCTGGTGCTCCGCACAATGCGCACATCTTCCATGAGAATCGCCTCCAACGACTCCAACTCCTCATCTAGTAAACTGTGAATATGATTCGGAATCCCGTTTATTAACAAACAAACAGTAAAATGTGTTCGAATTCTACTTACGCGTCCATTTCGTTGCCTTTTTGCTAGTTAATATCAATTTTGATTGGTTTATTTTATGGAAATTTGGTAAATGCTAATTTTTAAATACAATAAAAAAATCGATTGGGACAAAAATTCTGCGACTAACAACAACATCAGAATATGACAATCACAAGGCATCGTCGAGGCATGTATGTCATTCACAGCGAACTATACAAATCTGTACGCCAATCAGAGCGCCATCTAGCGGTTGGTGTTTCTTCTGTAAAGAGAACAACGAAAACTAATGTTATATGTAGCGTTAATAGACTTGCTGTTAACTAACTGTTAAAACATTGTTGCCGTTCGCCTGGAGTTACTTCACAAAAATTCTAATTAACAAGGATACAGCTGAAAAGAGAATTGGGCATTGATAAAAGAGCGAGAGTCAGAGTGGGAGTATAAGTATCTGTACATGCCAAAAGCCTAGATTACTAGTGTATATTTACATGTTTGTTTGAGTTGATATTTAATCAAAAAAATTTATCAAACATTAGAAATAGTTAAAAATTATAGTTCTTTTCTCTTTTAAAATGACTCTTAACTGTTTGGATATATATTATTTATCTCCATTTCTTTTCAGTCTTCTTTCTCTACCTTCCATTGATTCTCTCTTATATTATTATTTTTTTTATAAAATTTACATAAAATAAACATTTATAAACAACTATTGTAACTCCAATTTTCCCATCCAATTTTTTTTATTTATTCTAAAGCTTGAATTAGGAAATCTTTGACTTCTCAAGAGCCCTACTCTAGTTCCTTATAAGAATATACGGGGGAGAAAATATTGTTTCTAAATTGTTTGTTACAATTATTTTTGTATTAAGGTTGCTAGATTCCTTCAACATCCCGGCCGCATCTGTAAAACCGTTTGACAAAAATATTGGTGAATTCGGCGGTGGTGGGTTTCTATATGCTTTTCTCCACACCAAACTGCTGTGTGCTTCACGGGTTGATATCGAATGGAATCGAATAAATCGCGTAATACACCCCAGAAAAGAGAACTCATCGTTTTTAACGGCGCCAAAGCAAATCAGTTTACAACGGAAAGCACAAAGCAACGGTCGTGAATATTGAGCAAAGCTCCGCGGAACCACTAAAGCCAAACCTAAAAAATAAAAAAAAAATAAATTGAAAAAATAACGCAAATTTCCGTGGCTGAATTTTTGAAATTTGTGTGCGTATGGATATTAGTGCAAAGTGTATTTTGCGAATTCCAACAAGTTCCTCTCGCAGCGCCTAAAACACTTAAGTTAAAAGATAAAGGAAAATAAAATACAAACGAGTTGTAAGGACATTCCATAATACCGCGTGATTGTGTCCTTTGTGTCTGTGTGAGAAAATCCGCCCTTAAAGAGCTCCATTGAAGCTAAGCCAACAGAAAGTTTGGTACGTTCTGACTTCGGCATAGAACTGTCGGGACTTTTGTCCTGACGTGTCTTGCGCACACAACACAAATACACATGCGGTGCACATACACACACGTACACATATACACACCTATACAGAATAAGGATGCACGTGCTTCAATCGAGTGTTCCGAAATTTTATTTTAATTGTATTGAGACTTCATTTCTTTTTTTCTTTTAAAATTTATTTAACAATAACTTGAGGATCTGTGTATTCCCAATGGAATATTTGCATCGAATGCTGCAAGCTCTATTGTTTTTTAAGTAAAAAAAAAAAAAAGTGTCATTGAGACTGCAGCACGTGTCTTTTGAAAGCCTAGTATCGATATCATTGTAAACACAGAAATTATATTTGTTATTAAACAATAACATATTGTGATTTGTTGCACATTTAAGCAGAAATTAAGTAGATTGACTTTTGCATAATCCACAAACATAAACAGATTTCTTGCCGAGAAACATATGTAGTACTTATTTATGAGAATACGTACTGTGTGTACTTATATATTTACATGGATTTTCCCCTCTGTCTTTCTTTCTCTTCCTTTTCCTCACACTCTTTTTATCTCTCTCTTGCTCTCAATTGCTCTCATCTTTCTTGTGAGCTGAAGGGAAATTGCATTGAGGCTGGCAATGGCGTTGGTTGGGGTTGTTCTGTCAAAAATAGCAAAAACTATAAGGGAAAAAAGCTCTAATGCCCCCACCCCGACAACCCCTCACCGCTCAAACCTCATCCCATACCCATGTTCGTCTAACTAAATAAATATCAGAGACAAAAGCAGCATCCACTGCCCAAAAACAGTTGATGTCTTGCCAAATAAAGAAAAAAAGCACTAAAGTGAACTTTGTGCTTGGCTGATTGTGTTTTGGCCCTGACAAAAGGCTGTTTTCCGCTTCCCTTTCACTCCATGTACCCAACCGCCCTTCTCTCTATCTTTCGCTCTCACAGGAGAGCGAAAGTATATTATACACAGATGGACATGCATTTGGGTTACTTTAAGTGCATCTGTCGACCTGATGAATTCATGTTATTCGTTTTTGTAATTTTTCATGAGGTAAATCAAAAGGATTTTTATTATTATTATTTGATAATACGTAGTTGTCTTGAAAGTTGAAAACTGTTTTAACATGTTCGTTCTGAAATTTGTATTTATTCTAAAAACAATATAAATAAATCATACAATTTATTTTACAGAACAAAAAATCTTAAAACTTTATTATTGCAGTAGTTTAAAAAAACAATTAAAATTATTTCATATACCGATGCTGGAAAATGAAACTGTTTTATTTATTCTGTTAAATTTGAGCAATTTATAATAATAAAAATAGAATAATAGTACAAAAAATGTTCTTTATGTATAATTTATCTTATAACATAAAATTCTTAATAAAAGCTTAACGGTATTAAATGGTTTTAGTAAAAGTTTTTTAGTTGGGTTAATTGATTTTGATTAACTTTAATGTATCAAGAACTCATTTATAATCTTTCAATAGTTCTACAGGAAGGTGTTAAATTGTTTATAAGTATAAGCCTAAAGTTATTTTAACTTGTGTCAGGGCAGTCAAGTCCAGTGTTGGGTTTGATTCGCAATCAAAGCGAATTGTAATTGTAATACGAGACCCTTGAATAGAGCAGTTAAAGCAGTTAAAGCAGTTGAAACAGAAACAAGTGGCTCTAACCAGTCCATTCCAGCCCATATTAGCTTTGGCTTCAGCTTTATTAGAGACTTGCGTGGATTTCCAGGAAGCCAGGCGTCAATTTGTCGGAATCAAGGCCAGAACACACATAGACGTAGCAGGCGGTCAAAAGTGGGTGTTATACTTGAGTCTTGAGTTCTTGAATTTTACAGCCATAATATCCAGCACAGAATTGATTCGGCGCCGTTTTTGCCTTGGCTAACAAAAAAATTGTTTTGAAATGTTGTACAAGTTCAGAGGCCAAATCATTTTTGGCAATGAAACAGTTGCACTAAATTGTTGCAAAAACAATCAGAGCATGGGAAATGCCAAAATTGTGGATGTGGTTGACTATAAATAGATGCGCAAAATTTTCGTTAAGCTAAAGAGCTGCAAAATTCACAAGTTCAAGGGATCCATATCGTGGGGAAACTCGCCAGTGCTTACATGTGTTTGGAGGGTTGAGCGAATACTGGAGGGAGGGGAACTGTACAATAACAGCAAATCCAAAAAGCCATAAAACGTGCAAATCGATTGCATAAATTGCAAGCTTTTTATTGGCTATCAAACTGCATGAATAATACAGAATATAACCAAACAGATTCTCCGACAATGTTATTCCCTACATCGTGTACTCTATTATTCTGTCAACCTAAATTCACTTATCGATTTGGCCAGGTAACACGTCATATCATATGCTGCTCTATTCAACCCCTTTGTCATTCATTTCTCTGGGTTTCTGTGCTTTAAATTTGACAGAGTTAGAGGCAGAAGCTTTAAAGCAGCAGCAACCCCCTTCTTCAGTCTCCTCCTCCAGTTTGGATAGGGGATGAACTTGGCATACTCTATAATTAGCAGAAATCTTTGGCAAAGGGTATACGGGCTTAAGTAATCTATATGAGCAACTTTAACTGTAAAAAGAGCTATCAATGCTGGAACTCAATTACTTATCTGCCATATGGATTTATGTTTTGTTTTAGATTATGTCATTAGGAACTGACCGAAGCCTTGAGAAGCTGAATGAATGAGCTTAGCTGTCTTAGGAAAATTTTAAAATTTGCATGTTATTTATCTCAATTTGTATATATTCGCTCTCTCTCTCGCACTCTCTATCTCTATCTCTCTCTCTCTCTCTCTCTCTATCTCTCCCTCTATCTCTCTCTCTCTCTCTCTCTCTTTCTGACTTCCTCTCAATTTCTCTCCAATTGTCTCGTTAGTGTCGAAAATATTGTCGAAAATTTGTTTGACAGCCATTTTGTATTATTTACCTCAGGCTTAACTTTTTAGTAGTTAAAATGTATATAATGTTAATTTATTTCGTGGTTTGTTGATTTGCACATAAACAAATTAAGTTATGTTTTGATATCTATAATTTAGTCAAATACTCAAGATTTTTTTGCTGTTAGACAGTTGTTTAATGTGATTTTGTTGTTTAATATTTATTTACACCACACTGTTAATAATCGCTCAAATAAATAAAATGTTTAATTTAATAAAAGTTTGCACTTACCTTAAAATAACTGACTGATTGCAGAGTATCTATAAGTTGTATAAACCATTCCCAAACGCTCATGCTTTTCAGTCTGTTTTCAATAACATTTTGGCACGACGCAATTCCGTGTCCTTTATTCGGGGTTCTAAGTTAAAGCGCAGCGACAGAGACACCAATACACCGTACAAATGGCAAACCAGTGTGTGTATGCGTGTGGTGTGTGAGTGTATATGTATTTATATATAGAGGTAGCGTATTTTTGGACTGGTATATTTCCATTCATTTAAAATGTATTTTTGTCTGAGATTGTAGGTAACATGTTTGCTTCGCTCTTGTGAAATTGTTTTGTGTGCAGCTATTATATAATAACCTATAGTGCATGGAAAACTGAACAATTCAGCAGCAGAAAGAATTTGCTTTATTGAGCTCTATCAGGCGCCAAAGCAGGTCTATTATTATTTAATATCCTATCAAAATTATTTAAGTATTGAGTTACAGACCACTTAGCAAAGGATCAGAGGAAGGGAAAGGGCAGGGACAGGGTCAGACGTGTTGAGCAAGAGCAAAATATCAACCGATTTATATATAGAAGTGCCGGCGTTAGGGAGCGCCCAGCAAAAAGTGGGCGTGGGTCAAATGGCAGGAGGAAAATGCTGGTGAAAGCAAAAACAACAACAGGAATTGCGACGTAGAAATCAGTGTTAACAACAACAAAAAAACACCATCAACAACAACAGCAACAGCTAAGGACAATTATTTTCACACACAGCTTTACGTAACATAAATTGAATTGTGTAATCAACAAAGTTAGTAAGAGAGCGTGCATTTGTGACAGGCACTGTAGGAGATTGCTTGGAAACAACAACAGAATTGGTAACTCAGTGAGTGGGTCAAGGGTGGCAAAAGGATGCCTTCTGTGCCATTCAATTGAATTCTTTTATGAGTGTTATTCTGGCCGTCGCTTGTGGCTTTTTTCTAATTGTCAGATGATTTGATAACTCAAATAAATATTTACAGTTATAGCTGCTGTTCGCCCTGCACCTCCACCTTACCCCCTTACACATACTATATACGCAGTTGCTTCTGGGCATTTGATAGGCGGCCAAAGACGTCATAGCACATTACGTATACGCCGAGTTTGGCGCACTGAGAAAGCACCCGAAGCACCCAAAGCACCCGAAGCACCCCAAATTGCACACCCACCAACAGACCCCCACACATATACAACGATAAAAACGTTGACACAAGGCGTTTGTATCAGTGTGCGTGAGCATGTTTTTGTGTGTGTGTGTATCAATGAAGCGTCCGTCACAGGAAAACGTGAAAAAGCTTTTTCTCACAGCTTTTACCGTTTTCTCTTTTACATTCCCTTTATTCATATCTCCTTTATCTCAGGGTCTCTCTCTCTCTCGCTAGCTCTCTCTCTCTCTGTCTCTCTCTCTCTCTCTCTCTCTCTCTCTCTCTCTCTTACTCTCTTGTTGCCAATGACTCTTCGCTTTGTGGTGAGTTTGTCTTTTATTTCTAAAGCTTATGCTTTCATTCTCCTGTTTCTCGCTACACAGCTGGTGTCTCTCATTCTCTCCCTCTGATTGCCTCTCTCTTTCTATTTTCATTGTCTTCCTCTTCGCTGTGGACTTCCGCTGGCGACATTTTACTACGTCAGCATTTGAGACGAGCCTCCAAGTAAATAGCACACAACACACACACAATGTTGCGTGTACTTGTGTCTGTATGTGTGTATGCATGTAATTTGGCATGTCTGCTTTTGACTCCGAGAACTTACAACGACCTGCTACAACATTTGCAACACTTCTTTAACTAAAGTATTATTTTACAAGTAAAATATGGAATATAAGTTGAGGCTGATATAAAGACAATAGAAAACTTTTTACGGAAAACTATATTTAAAGTGAATAAAAAAATATCTTAAATTTTTTTTATGTGGGGCACAATAATTTGTAATTTTTTAAATAAATAAATGATTTCTTTCTTTTGAATAAATGTACACGTTGCCTTTCTATGTCTAACAATGAGGACAACAATCGAAATCAATTTTACAGGATATAAATTGACCCACATTTCATAGTTCAGTGACTTTCAAATAGTTCCAGTTGTTGCTTAACTGTTTTACATGGCGAATGTTTGAGTATGTGTTACCAAGTCTGTCTGTGTTCCAGTTTAATTAGCTATGACCTTCCCACTCGCTGCCATGGAAAACTCTTGACATTTGCTGGATTAATGAGGGAGAAGAGATAAGCCACAGAAAGAGACAGGAAGATTGTTTGTGGTGCAGTTAAATTGTTTGAGAATTGTTTGTGGTAAATTCAAACTTAAAATTATAGCAATCGTGTCTACTTAAAAAAAAATATAATCCTTAACCGTAATTAGTTGACAGTAAACATTCAGAGTAAATAAAATTCCATAATTAGGGAACTAAGTTAACTGTCGAGGCAGACCCACTTTTATCCGCCCACATACAACTATTAGACCCTCTTGAAAGCCAGTTCAAGGGCGTTCCACCAAATGGCTATCTACAGTATATTGCACACATACGCACATGCACACACTCAAACACACTTATTGATCAAACAGTTGTAAGGTTTATCGAACAGATGCAAGTTCCATAAATATTCAACGAAGCTGATTTATATATATGGTCTTACTTAATATTATTATATTTTAATATAATCACAGCTAAGGCCTTCCATAGTTAATATTGTGACTAATAGGAATAGTTTTAGCTAGATAGCTTTCTATATATCTTAACTTTTAAAGACCATTCAGAGTTCTGTGATATTTTACTGTGGAATCAATTATGGGAAAACGAAATACCGATGTTAAAAAATGAGCTAAATAGCAATACATATTCATATAAATGTTCATAACTGCTTACTCTTTCGCATACTAATCATGCTCTCAATTACGTTTAACAGTGAAAACGGCTCACTTTGCAAGGAAAGGAAAGGAAAGGGCAGTTAACTCCCAGCGTTGATGGCTGCCACTAAAATAATTGATGCACCGCGTAACGGCCACGAGATGGCTCCACTAAACACGAGAGCCAGGGGTGATGGCACCCATGGGGTGACCATCGTTTTAACTGCACCTCAACGTAACTCAGTGCAATCGGTGGACATACCTGGTGAGCCGGATCGTGCCGCTTGGAGTGGAAAGATGCAGTTCTTTCTCAGCATTATTGGCTACTCCGTGGGACTGGGAAACATTTGGCGCTTTCCCTATCTCTGCCAACAGAATGGTGGCGGTAAGTATTTTGCATATTCTCCTTCGATTGACACTGTCACCATCTGGTCAGTTAGTGACAACTAAAGTCAATGATAACATTAATAAAACTGATGTTTGTATAAGCTATAAAAACAGAGACTTTAAGAGCTAGAAAGGCCCGCAAATTCTGGATAAAATATATTCACATAAATGGAAATGATTACACTCAACGAATACACTTATATTATTATCTTACTCCATTTTTAATAACATATTTAAACTATGTAGCTGTTATCCTAAAGTCGCGAGGCTACTAAAATATTCTTTCTTTTATACTCTTTGCAAGAGGATTTGTGCAAAGTATGTATCAGGTAGATGGAGGTTTGGCAGACCCTAAAAAATATATACATTCTTGATCAGCATCACAAGCCGAGTCGATTTAGCCATGTCCGTCTGTCCGTCCGTATGAAAACGCAAATTTCAGAGATGGTAAGAACTACAAGTTCGTGCTTAGTTAGGGTCTAAAAATACTTGCTAAGTTAGTACTTAAAAAAAGCTTATATTTAGAATTTAAGGGATTAACTTGTGTACAATATTCGATTTTAAGTGTCCATAATATATCTTATGATTTCGAAAACCCGATTCATCATAAACCCGATTTCATCTGTCGTTGTTAAGGCTAATCATATGCGCTACTTTGACAGTAAAATTATGTGATTTAGTGTACACTAATTGCAAAGCTGACGTCTCACAAATAGACTGCACTTGATTATTGCTGGGTTTTGGGCTTACATTGGGTGACTTATATATTATTTGCGGGTCTGCCGGAAGGGCTTAATTGCAGGCCTTGGCACCGGTAGAAGGCAAGCCACGACACATGCCGAACAACGCACTTTTAATGAAATACAACTAGTATACACTGAGCTTCGCCCCTTTCTTTTGGTTTTAATTCAATTACGAGTAAATTTGAGCTGCTGAAAAAGCCTTTGAAGAGCTTTCGATACTCTAAACTTAAAATGAATAGTTCGTCAAAAGTAATGAAATTAATAAGTGCAGATTACTTAAAAACTTGTACTTTTATTTGAAATGAAATTGAGATAGATATTTTATTCTCAGATAGTTTTAGAATGATATTAATATAATGCCAAACATTTTAAAAAGTACTTACAAAGAAAAAAGAATTGACATTGCTGATATATGTTTATTTAAAAAATTAATATTAATTGACTTTATTGCAGGTGCATTTTTGATACCATTCATGATAATGCTGATACTGGAGGGCATTCCTTTGTTCCTCATCGAGCTGGGAATAGGTCAGCGAATGCGACTAGGTGCCCTGGGTGTGTGGAACACAATACACCCCTGGTTGGGTGGCATTGGCATTTCCTCGTGCATTGTGACTCTGTTTGTGGCGCTATACTACAATGTGATCATCACTTGGGTTTTCTACTATTTGTTCAACAGTTTTCGGGTAAATTGTATACCGAATTCTACACCTACAAAGTCATATGAATTTCAAATGTGGATTTTTATACAGTATCCATTGCCTTGGTCATCTTGCCCGGAAAACGCCACCGGATATCCGTTGGAGGAATGTGCGAAATCATCGGAGACATCGTACTTTTGGTATCGCACAACATTGGATGCAGCTCCCTCAATTGATGAGCCTGGCAGTCTGAAGTGGTGGATTGTGCTGTGCTTGCTGCTTTCCTGGACCATTGTCTTCTTCATTGTGATGAAGGGCATCCAGAGTTCCGGCAAGGTGGTCTATTTCACCTCTCTCTTTCCCTACATTGTGCTCACCATTTTCTTCATAAGAGGCATCACACTGCGCGGTGCCGGAGACGGTTTAATGCACATGTACACGCCGAAGCTGGATAAGCTATTACAGCCTACTGTATGGCTTGATGCAGCCACCCAGGTGTTCTATTCATTTGGATTGGCCTTTGGCTCTCTGATCGCCTTTGGCAGCTACAATACACCGAAAAACAATTGTGTGCGGGACGTACTGTTGGTTTCCGTGTGTAATGCCGTCACCGCTATCTATGCGAGTGTTGTCATCTTCGCCATACTGGGCTTCAAGGCCACCGTTAATGTGGAACGGTGCAATACTGGGTAAGTAGTAGCCAGCACGGATTTTTAATCAATTTTTTCATGGGTTGGGTTTGGTTGGGTTTAGTGGGGTCATTGCAAGTTCATACACTGCACGCATCAATGGTCATCGTCGCACTGTACTATGGGAAAATGTGTCAAATCTTTGGCACGAATAAGAATTTCAGGGCCTAAGTGTAAGACTGGTTTTATGCTCCATGTAGAATATGAGTAATAATCATATTAAACAGATTAATAAACGCAAATGAGTTTAATGTTCTAAGCGAAATTATTATTTTACATAACAGAATAGCATTAAATAAGACAGCTATAAATTTGTATCACAAATTGTGTGCATTTTTCAATAGTGCACTGCGTGGGGTCATTTAGTTCATACCAAGTCCATATCCAATCATTGACCAGTTGTAACCGGCAAACGGCGGCTTCGTGTCTATCTTTAGCTGCTACTCTATATATATAGATATATATTGTTTACTCTTCCATTGATAGTCCAATCGATATGCTGTGTGCTGTCAATTTGTTTCAATTAATGGGCGCTGCACAGGTTTCTCCAATTGCCCCTTTTCCCCTTTCCTGCTATCCGAGTTCCGATTTCTGTATTTCCATTTGGCTCTTTTAGTTATTTACAATTGCTCTTGAACTTTTTGTGTTGACCCATTAAACTGGCCCCTTAGTATTTGAGCTATTGAATATTTCTTAACTAGTTCTAATCGACTTTTACTGACCTATCTTTTCTCTCTATTTCCATTTAGTAATTTCGATATTTTGGTGAAGAATGCTTTTTTACCTATGAATGCCAGCACCGAGGAATACGACTTGATGATGATTAAACTCAATGACACCAGCAATTTTACTGATTTTCATCTGAAACATTGCAGCATTTCCAATGAGTTGGACAACGTAAGTATTTCGATTGATTAATAGTATTTAAAATATCACTTTAAAAAAAAAAACAAGTAAGAAAAGTACAGTCGAGCACGCCCGACCGTAAAATACTCTCTGAATTTTTTCGCGATTTAATTATTAAAATCGGTCTAGAGATATTACAATGTGTAGTACTTACATTAAAACACGTTGAAACAAAAACAATCTAAGCATAATCACACATACATCTGTTTGTCTGTATGGGAATACACGTACGAAAGATAATATATGATGCATATACATGTATGTATGTATGTATGTGTGTATTCAGCGCGGAAAGCGACTGCCAGCACCGCTGCCGCCACGCTAGCAACGAAAACATTCAAACATGAGTTTGTATGTTTCTGTCTCGCTCGCACTCATACATTGATATGAATGCGGCAGCGCTGCCGTCACATGTGCTTGAATGTTTCTGTCTCGCTTGCCCTCATACACGCTATATCAATATTGCAACGCTTCTAGTTTTCTTGTTTATAGTGCGATTTTGATGCACCTTTCAGGATAGTTTGATATAGTAAGTCTTCACACGAATTATAAATTATAATACTGTACTATATTAAAGAATGCCTAAAAACGGAGCGAAAGTTGAGAATTAATTTTATTAATTGTGGGAAAACGGGGCGTGGCATTTAAATGTCAATGTATTTACGCTGTCGCTAGGAACCTTCATACCAAAATTGGTGATCCTAGGTGCAATAGTTATTGAGATATTCGCCCAAAACACCAATTTTTTCCGAGGTGTGTCTGGTTTTTTGCTCATTGTGGGCGAATGGGGCGTGGCATCGAAAAAACAAAGATTCTTGTATTGACTGACTAAATATGTAATCGATTGAGACCAAGCTCGAACTTGTAGCTTTTACCATCTCTGAAATCTGTTTGTTCATACGGACAGACAGACAGACGGACATGGCTATATCGTCCCGGCTTGTGATGCTGATCAAGAATATATATACTTTATGGGGTCTACCACGCCTCCTTCTGCCTGTTACATACATTTTCACAAACCCAATATACTCTTGCAGAGAGTATACAAAAATGTATTGCGCGTAGTAAAAATAAGTAAGTAAAACGAGCAAAGTCTTTAGGCAACAACAAATATTTTATATAAACTGAAATGTATAATGTTTAGTTTGATTAAATGTTTTTTTTTAAATTTTATTATTTTCCTGTACCTTAAAAAGTACTAAGTTTTTTTCGCTTAATATAGCTCTCCTAACTTAACTAAAATATTGCATATAAATGATCATGCTTTAGACGAAGCGTTAACACTCAATTCACATAAATCTATAAGTTTTAGATTCTCTCTATAGTTAGTGATTATATTGATTTCTATCCTTATGTTTTTTAGGCCGCTGAGGGCACTGGTTTGGCTTTCATAGTCTTCACACAGGCCATTGTTGAGCTGCCCGGTGCACCGTTTTGGGCGGTGTTGTTCTTCACCATGTTGTTGTCTCTTGGACTAGGTTCCCAAATCGGAATACTGGAGGGAATGTTGTGCACACTATTTGACATTGACATTGTGAAGCGGGCCAAGAAACAACATGTTACTGGAGTGGTTTGTCTCTTTTGCTTTGCTGTTGGATTCATTTTCTGTACAGGAGCCGGGGAATATTGGCTCAAAATGTTTGACTCTTTTGCTGGCACAATCGGTTTGGTTGTGGTTGCCCTGATGGAAATGATTGCAGTTATATTTATTTATGGTCACGAGCGGTAAACAGTCTCATATGAAAGCATTTTCAGTTTTAATTTAAATAATTTATATTCGAATAACAGCTTTACCGAGGACATCTATCAGATGACGGGCTATAGGCCTGGTCTATACTGGCAGTTAACTTGGCGCTACATAGGCCCAGTTATCATGGTCTGCATATTGATCTCCTCTGTAGTCTGCATGATAATAAATAATCCAACATATAGTGCCTGGAATGCTGATTTGGTATGGAATTAGCTTTTGATCTCTTTCTATTTATACAGCTGATCTTCCTTCACTTATTTACAGGGAGAAACTGTGAAAAAAGAGTATCCCAATTGGGTATTGGGAATTGCTATGTCCATGATATTGGCCGGAGTATTGCCCATGCCGATTGTGTTCCTCATGCGCAGCTTCCAGTGTCTCAAGGTGGATCTTGACATTCATCAAGGATCGATAAGACGTAATGAGACGACCGCCTCCACCAAGGAAATGATTGATAACGACGATGATGTAAGTTTAACATTTTTTAAAGACTTTCTTCAAATTTTTATATATTTTGTAGTAGAGTATATTTATAGTTGTTTTGGTGTCTCAGAACTAAGCTAAGATTCTCTTTTCAAAACATATATATAAATGTGACTAATTGTGTCTTCTCTCTCACTCGACGATTCACTCACACATTTACGCTTGTTTCTCTATCTAAAAACAATAACTAATAACAAATATATTGCTTCAAATTGTTAATCAAACTCAACATTCAAATAACATCCATCACGCTCAATGTCTATCAGAATTTGAGTCCGGATTTGCCACCACAAGATTCATTAGCGGCGACACGCTTCACAATTGGAGACTTTGAAGTAAGTTCTATGTTGTCCTATCATTTTCACATTGAACACCGCAATTACCATAACATCAGCTAATCACAACTTTCTTCCTTCCTTTCTCTCACTCATTCGTGTTTTATAAACAGAACTAGAAACTTGAATAACAAAAAACAAAAAGAGAAACATACACACTCGTTCCAAGTATCCTAAAGATCCGAATCCTAGCTTAACAGTTAAGTAGACCCGTTGCATCGCCTGAGAATATTTCACATGCCGCCTGACTATTGAAATACCCATTCAAAGATATTATATCTAAAAAGATAATTGCTCCCACATATAAATAGAATCGATTTTAAAGAAGTAATGCAAATATATTTTAATGAAAACGCACAGCATATTAAACAATCGCAATGTCATTTAAATGTATCTTGTATCTGTTTATTAACTGAAATTTGAATTCGTCAGCGCCTTCTTTTCAATATCAAAGAACAAGAACAAAAACAAAGAACATCAAACAACAAGAAGAATAATAAAAAAATACAATTATTTACAAGCAATTAGTTTAGTGCAAATGTTTATAAAGATAACTTAAACTTTAGTCAAGGCTCAATTGATTAAACCTAGTCGTTAGTGAGACAGGTAGACAGCTAGTTAGACAGGCAATTCTACAATTCCACTTATCAACGGCTCGCGGTTTAGTAATTAAAACAAAGAAGGTAAAGTAAATTTTCTAACCTTATTGGTAACTTATATACAGTTGAAAAAAAATTGTAATATTTGTTAATAGTTTTCATCATTTTGTTTGTTGGTTCTCTTATTTTTTAAAATGTTTTTGTATTTGTACTATGGTAAGTTGCTTACCAATGTTAATAGTACTAAAGTTACTAAAGAGCTTCGTTCTATTAAATTATTTAACTTATTTTAAGTATTAAAAATATAAGTTTTTTAAATTTATTTTTATGAATGCTAAATATAATTTTTAATTCAAGTACTTAATAATTTTTTTGGTTTGCGTCTACAGGACGATGAAGATGAGGACGCTGAGAATGACTTCAGTGGACCAGCTTTGGGTGGTCATGTTAAGACTCAGAGCGACTTTTCCGACGACGACGAGGAGGATAAGCCCATGACCATGCGTGTGATGATGATGCGTCCAACAACAACAGCAACAACAACAGGAAAACCAACAGAAACATCATCAAACACAAAAACAAACGCAGCAATGACCCTCAGCAAAATGGGCAGCAATCATCTAAATGTGCCAACAAGCAGAAACAAGCAGAATTACAAAAAGGACACCTACGATGTGTAGACAGTGTTGCAAGATGGCAGGGTGGTAAGGTGGCAAAGTGGCAAGGTGGTAGGTTGGTAAGGTGCCAAGGTCGCAGGGTGTGATGGGCAGGTAATAGGTATAACTCAGATGTTAAAGAAAAGCGCTATACATTTATAAAAACCTAAGTTAAGTATTTTAAAATAATTTATAATAAAAACCCTTAAAGTTAAGTAAAAGTTTGCAAACGAATTAACAACATATAAAATAAGAAATTGTTAAACTAATTATTCACACACTCTGTCATACAAACACCCTCACACACACATAAAAACTATGTACAATGAGCTACAATTGAACTAAAAACGGGTCTGAAGAAAGGTTTAAAAAGATTAAAATTTATTTGTGTTGCCGTAGCATTTAGTTGAAATGTGTTTAAGGCCATAACTATTAATCATAATTAAACAGTACTTGTGTATGTTTTAAGCGCTATTTACATAAATATATATACTAACTAAATAAAAATATATATAAATATATTGATTTACATGTAACTCAGTTGTACCCCTGCCTAGCCGAAAGAACTTTAATTACACGACGCTTTGTAGTAATCTAATTAAACATTTAAAAAACGCATTTCCACGAGTTTAACTCACAATTAGTCTCATTATTTCAAGTTGAACTTATCACAACCAACAAATTTATTCAGTTTAGCTCTATATGAAATACTTAAATAATATAATATTAACAAAAATTGTTGAAGTATTAATTAACAAAACAGAGTAAAAAAAACAAGCCCAAAAATATACCAAATTGATTTTAGATTAAACGAATAATACACATTTACAAAAAAATATTATGATTAAAATATAGACAAAACAAAATGGAATATGTGATATTCTAAATATTATCCAAAAAAGTCTAGTTTAAGTGATCATACCATCAATAATTAAATTTACACACTTTCCTGTGACTTACAGCCACTTGCTTCAATGCCCAAATTTGTTTACCATTCGACTTATTTTGTTTATTTTCAGTTCATATTCAATACTCAAAGTAATTTCTAACATTGAAAAGAACAGATAAAAACAAAAAAACTGCTGTGAATAGTTTTAGTGGTTGTAAAGTGCGACAACAGGATAAACATGAGAAAACTTACAAATAATTAAATAGTTATTAAGCGGCATTGTTCTCTGACTAAACTCTAAACTCTAGAGTCCAGACTTATTCCCACTCACCTATGTTTACGTAAGAATTATAAATAATCATATACTTGAAATTCGGTTTCCGTAACAGGTTTTTAATATAAATAATTAAAAATCATTCACACTAAAGCATTACATAAATTTCCTAAAATCAAAAGAATTTGAATTTGTTTTTTAAATAAACGGCAAACGTTTGAAGACAATAAGACAAACTAAATGTACTAATAACAAAATGAAATGATGATGATTAAATAGTAATACTTATGAGAAATTTCGGAACGTAGCTTACGAGTTGAAAGTTTTGAAAGGCTCAAGTTTATACAAAGTATTTTTTCAATTTTATTTTGTATGAGTATTGTTTGAATCCAGTCAGTAGATGGCCATTGTATATGCTAGCGGTACAGTAGTACCTCTCATATATATGTTTTATAAAAGTACCTTCCGAAGACATATGTATATCGATGGTGCGAGCGTGAAACCAATTGAGAAAACAAATAGTTACGATAGTTATAGCTAAGCTACTTATAGCTAAGTACATATATGAAATCTGTTAATGAAATGATAATGAATATTATTGAAACCATAGTTATCCCATCCTACTCATCATATCCTCGCTGCCTGATCAACCATCCGAAAATTATTTTGTATAGTTTATTCCACTTGTATTTCAACCTCAACATGCATAAAACCAAATGATACTATAAATATTGTATATCAATTATTGTCGTAGGGCTTAAGACCTGAGCGATCTATGAAATGAATATGGACTAGTGTAATTTCGATTGTATACAACGTAAATAGAAATTACTTATGTGAAACCTTATTATAATATACGCAGGATATTATGATTAATAAAAATACTTCAAGAATAGTGCGTTAAGTTGAAGAAGAGCAAAACCAAAATCATGTGTTTTATTTTTGTTGAATTATTATTAAAAAAAATGATTTGTGATAATGTTTTTTTAAAGGTAAAATATAATAGCTTGAAAAAGTTAAGTTGTGTGAAATTAAATTTACTTAAAAGTAGCATTTTGATGACTTTGCACTTATTTTTAAAATATTTAAATATAATTTAAAATTGGTAAGCTGCAAATAAAAATTCTTTTAATCTTAATTTAATTCTGGCAGCCCTGACCCCATTATTGTTAAATGTTGAACATCAACGCAGCGCCCTCTGTAGGCATTTATAGAGCACAAGTGTTAGAAAGCTTTAAGCTTTACTGCATCCAGTATATGCCACATCTGCTTATTGTAGTTTATCATTTTCAAGCAAACCCTCAAAAGCTCACAGCTTCAATAGCCGGATGACAAATATTTACAGAATAACAAATTATAGTGGTTTAGGATAATATTAATAAAAGTCTGTGCAAATATTTTTATTTAGCTGACTTTAATAGGCAGACATATAATTTAACTTTATAACACTTTATAATAATTAACTTTATTAATGTACTATATTTTTCCTGATATTATATACTATTGAAAATATATAGACCAACAATTACAATTACAATTTAGAACTGACGAATAAATATTTGGAGTTACTGGAATTTATTTTATAACAGAATCAATTATTATCAATATATTACTGCAAAGGGAAAAACTTTTTGTTTTAGTTTTACAAAGCAGAAGTTCCAGAAAGAATTTGCTGTTTTAACAAATTTCAATATTTTTGTTATACATGGTTGAATAACTTTCATTATTTCCCTAACAATTAATTTTATTGTGCACGAAAGTTAAATTATGTTTCTTATTTTTTGCTTAATATGCAATTTATTCAATGGACAATTAATTTTTTTTTAGATTTTTATACTTTATTAGCATTTATGTTGTTTTGCTTCTGAGTTTGAAACTTTGCCCTGAGAGTAATACTTGGCGAAAGCTGAAACCTTTCGAATGCGTTCTCTGGAGATTAGTCTTATCGCCGGGTTCAAGTTTCGCTTTGCTAAATATGTCCGAGGCGTTGCAAAAATAGCTAATGATAAAGACACAATTGCTACTTAATTCCCACACTAGCACATGTTCTCTCTTGTTCTATCCACCGCTTATCACCTATCTACCTCCTGCTCTAAAGCTAATTACTGCAAGTGCAGCAATTGTGAACTTGGTCCCATTACAGGTAATTGTTTGAAGTTTTTTGGGGGAAAACAAACCAAAATAAATGATATGAAGCTATAAAAGAATGCGACAATAATGAACTTGCTTGTTGTTTATCAATATATAGGTGTGGGTTCAAAACTAAAACCAGTGCTCGACTACAAGATACCTTCAATTGCGTTTTTGTAAGTATGTTATTGGGCAGTAAATTTTAATTTAACTTTATATATCCGGAGTATTTATCATGAAGTCATATATCTATTTGAGGGTCTTATATGCTCTATGTGTTCACTTATTGTAGGGTATCAAAAATCACAGGCACTCACAACAAAACGATAATTTTTCTGCTGTTATTTCAGCTGTTAACTAATGGCGTAAGCATAATTCGGGCCGCAGGCCAATTTGATAAGGAGTGCAGACAACAGCTGAAATTCAGACCAGACAAGTGCACCGGCGACTCATTAGTGGCAGAAGGCGCGTCTGCAGTGCTAAGAGTGTATGTGTGTGTGCGTGAGAGTCGAGGAGGAGGGGCAAGCGTATGCGGTGGGCGGCACGTAGCAAGCTGCAGGCAGTAAGCCGGCAATGTGGGCATGTTGCTTATCTTATCAGCAAACCATATGCTGATGACCGTGTGTGTGTGACAGTGTGTGCTGTGCATAAAAACAGAAACGAAAAGACCGAAATAAAGACACATACAACACTGAAATCGAAAACGAATCGAAACTTTGTGTCAAAATATATACTCGGATGTCGAAGTCGTTGTCGTTGTCGATGTCGATGTCGATGACGGTGTCGCATGTGGTACTATACATCTGTTACTTAAGCCCAACGATTGCCATAGAGTTTCAGTTTAGTTTGTTGTGTGGACGCAGCAACAAGTGTACTCCGTAGCAGCAGCAAAAACAGCAGCAGCCACAGTAGTCGCAATCGTATTTGTAATTGTAGTTGTTGTAGATAGTGAGAACTGAGTAGTGAGTAGTATCAACAAGTGCAGCTGTGCGAATCCTACTGAAGCGCAACAAGTGCCAGCAGCCGATATATGTAAATAGAGAGTGATAGTGACAGTGGGTGTAAAAGGTTGCGAAAGATAAAGGGAGAGAAAAAAAGAGGGAAAGAGCATTAAATGTTCTTGCCACGCTCCTTCAATTAGTTTGTGCATTTAAATAGAAATTCGCAGTAAGACTGCAATTTAATCAAATTGAGCGAACGAAATAAATTCATTAAACGAACTGAATTCAATTGGCAAACCACTGCCACAGTCACAGCCAAAGCCACAGCCACAACCACAGTTGCAACAGCAACTGTTAAAAGTGAAAGGAAAAGCAAAAGAAAAAGGGAAAGAGCGGAGAAAAATATTACGCAGAAAATGCTACTCAAAGGCATCCAGTTGCTGCGAACCGGGTAAGTTTTAATCTGATTTAAGTGCTGAGCATTAAGCAGGTCATTGTCAGCCTGTGGCTAGCACAGCACGTAGGGCACAGCATTGAGCATTGAGAGAGCTGAGCAGGGATTTTATTGAGCTAATCATTGGAATTGCAGGGTTACTTCTCTTACCACAACATAGATTTCAATGTTGTAAATAGTTTTCATCGATTAAAACCTACCTCAATATCGCCAACGCCAACGTTTAAGCTTATCACTCACATCTATTAGAAGAAAATGCACGCAGACATTATAATATATACATATATGGAATATATTGATTGTTATTGTTATAGATTTCCCGCGAGATCAGTGCTCTTTGAAGCTCAACAATCATAACAAATATAGAGTTATGTGTTGTTGCTCTTATGATTTGGTTTGCTCTCTCTCTCTCTCTATCTCTCTGGTGGTCATAATTTTTCAATTGCACACATATGTTTTCAGGCTTGTTTTGTTTATAAACAATTTTCACGCACGCTATTGACTCGTAGAGAACCCCCGTCGGAACGTACTCTTGGTTTTATTTATCAATGAATTTACTGCTGAAATAAAACTTTTTAGGGCGCTTAAAAGAATGCAACACTTGTAGTGTCGGTCATAATAATATTTTTAGCACATGATCTAAAAATCTTAAAAAAAGTTTCTGCTGCCCAAGCAGATTGTCCGAAGCGCAGACTTCTTACTAACAAAATATGAGGCAGCTAAGAAACTAGTGTTATTCTAGAGCAAACTAGTCAATTATCGAGTATTAACAATCCACGGCCTTCCGAACGAAAAAGCATAATTTTGGGGCGAATACTACATGAAAAGATTTATTACAGACTTCGCAGCATACTTTTGTGTGAAAAAGCTCGATCGAAAAAGCATTTGCTTCGTTATCTTTGACTGCTTTGCTGTCGTTCTTTGTTATAGCTGTTAATCAACAGCTGCCACACCCAGACGACGGACGCCCACGCGTCACATAATATTTTTGTGTTTTTGTTTTGGCTCCGGTTTTTTTGCTCTTTGAACAGTATGTGTGCGATTGTGTATGAGTGTGTTTTATGAGCAGGGGGCGACGATCGGTGAGCGACGCGTGCAGTTGATCGACTGGTTCTGTCGCCTCTCTTTATTGTGGTGAATGTGTAAGTGCAAGTGTGTGTATGTGTGTCTGACGTTGTTGGCGCGTAAACAACCAAAACAAAAAAAAACGTCTTTGTTTTTGAGGGCGCTTAGCAACAGTACCGAACACAGCAATAAGAAAAAAAATCAGAAAACAGAAAAAAATGAAATCTCTTTCGGCTTTTAGTTACTTGTTTGGCTTGCTTTAGGCTTTTGTTTTGATAGCCGCTTTGGTGTGTGCGCAAGTGGCGTGTTTAATTTTTGTTAGCCACTTTGTGGGGCATGACAACATCGAAGTTTTCTTTCCATGCGCTTTATCAAACTGCATCCACACATATACATGTATCTTATAGACATTGTAATTGTTATTGCTAATCCATTAACAGTTGCTAGCGACGTTCTTCTGTCACTCTGATGATAACCTTAGACAACCCGACGACAACCACAACAACTGGCAAAGACAAAGACAATGACAACACAAACAGAAATATATTTATTATTATTGTTGTTATTGACGCTATTTGGTTGGCCGAGCCCCCCAAGTGAACGCGTGTAGCATAATAACAATACAGATATACAAATACGAGAACTTGAAAATAAATTATATTCAAATAAAGTGAATAATATTTGTGCATTTTCCACAATGAATAGCGTTATGACTTCTTATGCTATCTTTATATATGTACATGTACATATACATATAATATTTATCGAAATAAGCCACGCGACTCACCTAATTGGTTTCATGGAAGTCTTTATTTCGCATCGATCAATAGAGGCCTGGAAGTCTTCGTCTTGCTAATTATGTCGTTCTTTTTAAGTTCTTATCAGTTATCAGTTAATGGTTTGTTTACGAGTAGTACACTCACATTTTTGGGTTATTTCGGTTCCGCTTGGGTTTTATGGAATACATGAATATCAGACAAAATACGATTAGATAAGATAACTAATTTTGCCGTTGGTAAACACATATTATATACAATATTCACTTTCCGATGACGTGGAGTATTGATAGTATAGCAAAACTCTAATACGCCATAATAGCTTCGTTAGTTTGTGTATTCCATTAAAAATCTTATAATTCTAACATGGACAACATTTATGACATTACAATGTGTGCACAGTGCTAATTAAAAGACTTTAGTCTATACTACATAATACCACCTACGTTCTATACAGCGCCTATATATAGAGCTTATCAACTGGTAAGCACACACAGTCATACACATATGCAAACTCATTGTTGTCTGGACTTTGATATGTCGTACAGCTCATTAGTATAATCAAATAGTGTTACAAAACTTTTCGTTGTTCCGGTAGTGACCAGTTCTCTCTGGTACTCGAAATTGTGGAGCTACTTCAACGCATTTTATTGGCCTTGGCCTTCAAAAGATATCATAATATATAACTAGGACAATATTCAGTTAAAATTAGTCGATTCTTTTTTAATTTCTATTGTTGAAATAGTTAGGTCACATAGTTTCTTGAAGATTGTTTAACTCGTACTCGATTGTAGTAGAAATCTTATAACCGACTCAATGGAATAGAGATTCGTCTCAGTTACTAATCAATTCAGGAACTTATACGAACCATCTCCGATTGCAATGTGACGTCAATCTCTGGGCAGAAAAACTAAACGGTAAAACGCAATCCCTAGCTTTTTTTAGTTATATTCTAATTATATAACTAAAAGTTGCCAGGGACATATCCATATGAGTTTATAACTTCTCTATTGAAACTATTTTCAATGAACTACCGATTGTTAATGAATGTATTTGAGGATCAGGTAAGCTAATAATAACATCGCGTCATCATAAACAAGAAAGAAAAGTACAGTCGAGCACGCCCGACCGTAAAATACTCTCTTCATTTTTTTCCCGATTAAATTATTAAAATCGGTCCAGAGATATTACGATGTGTAGTTCTTGCATTTAAACACGTTGAAACAAAAACAATCTAAGCATAATCAAACATAAATCTATTTGTCTGTATGGGAATACACATACGAATGACAATATATGATGCATATATGTATGTATGTATGTGTGTATTCGGCGCGGCCAGCTTTGGCGTGCACTCATACTTTGATTTTGCATTCAATTATCAAAATTTTAACGCTTCTAGTTTTCTTGTTTATAGTGCGTTTTCAATGCACCTTTTAGGATAGTTTGATATAGTTAGTCTCCACACGATTTATAAATTACTATACTGTACTATATGAACAAATGCTTAAAAACGGAACGAAAGTTGAGAATTATTTTTAATAATTGTGGGAAAACGGGGCGTGCAAGCCCAAAATTTTAAATTTCAATGCATTTACGGCTTGCATGACTCGGCTTGTGATGCATGAATATATATACTTTATGGGGTCTGCCACGCCTCCTTCTGTTACATACATTTGCACAATCCTAATATACTCTTGCAGAGAGTACAAAAAGTTCTACCCAGAGGAAGATCCAAGACGTCACACATAAGAGTTATTAATTTTGAAGATAGACCATAATATACATGCATGTCTGGTCTTTTAAATCGATAGGGAACTGGTTCAAACTGGAGCTGAGAACTGGTTTGAGTTTAATACCAATCGAATGCTCTTTGCGTTTTTGTTATATTGTTTACCAGCTGATAAGACATAAAGTACTTGGAATGTTTAATTATTTCATTACCGATATTAAGGCAAGTTAATGAGTTCGACTAAATCAGAACACACAGTGCCTAGAATAATGGGTTATTCAGAAATTGTCTAATAACTTTTGTTGCTACGCATCCCAAAATAAAAGAGCCACATCACAAAAATCTATATTATATCTATTAATATGTATATTCTCATTTCTATATCTTATTATATAGAAATAAAAACACGCGCTTGTTAACTCTTTGCGTTTTTCGCATGAAAATTCTTAATAAAAATAACTGAACGTATATATGCAGTACAAAAATAAATGTGCCACAGCAAAGGCAGCCAGCACGCAGATACTCATGATTATAATCAACTGATGGGTATGCCGATGAAACCAAACAAAAACATGGTATTTAGTACTCCTAAATGTTTGAATTTGCTTATTGGAACTTAAATCTAGTGAAAGTACTTAAAGTCGTTGAATTTCTGATGCTTTTTGTTAATAAATCGAATTAGGTAAATATGGTTTAAAGTCAATTTAAATACTACTGGGTACGCTTATGTTTCCAACCAGATTCTTCCTACAATGCATCTTCGTGTGAGTAGTACAAAAATGTACTTGGCATTTGCAAATGCCAAAAAAGACAAAAATAGAAAGAAAAGAAATTCTATTTCAAACAAATGTACGTTCCCTTGTTTACACAGACCCCAATTTGCTATCAATCTTCCAGTTTCGAGGTTCATAGTGAGCGCGTGGCAGTCGTCAACTTTTGTAGATAGATCTGTGCCGAGTAATTAGTTGCAAGTGTCGTGAGCTGATAGTGAAAATTTAGAATAGGCAAATAAGCTATACACTTTAAAAATTTCGTCTTTGGGTAGTTCTAATCATTGGCTACCTTACGTCGCATATATACTAAAAATAAGTCAAAAATAATAAAGATACGGTATTTTTGAAGTTTATTATTTCAGTTAATAGCTCTATTAAATCCATTATAAATGTACAACACCAAACTGATAAAATTCTCAGACACTCACAAATCATAGTACATTTTTAACCAGATCAATATGGGTTTTATATTTATAAAGGTATTATTATTTTATTTAAGCAAAGCAAATGCTTAAATGCCAAAATGGGATAGCCAAGTCAGCAACGTGAAAATCGTAATTAATGGCAATAAAAGCTGTCAATTAGATTAAAGCCGAAATGCGAAAAAGCGAACACAACAAAACAAAATTATAAAAAATATATTTCGTATAAATTAACTAATTAATTAGCGCTTTGGCAACATACGTAAATGCAATAAGGCTAGTCCAGCAGTTCCACAACTAAGATTAGCCTTAAATTTGGTTTTATTTATATAATGGGTTATATAGAACTAGTGTTTGGAATTGCAAATCGTGTTTTCCAAAATATTTTTAAAGCTAGACAATTTCAAGAGCCAGCATAGTTAAAAATCAACTTTAAAATTTATAGTTTAATCAATGGAAATTTTGACATAGTATTGATTCGATAAATTACATTTTTTTATTGAACTTATTGTCGTAGGTGGTATACCTGTCACATATCATCAAGAATCATAAGTGGCACGATGTGTTTACAAATTTAAAAATGAATTTCGTTATAAAAAAAAACACATTTAAAAGTCAGAGTTTACTGCAAATAGAAATAATACCTAACATTTGTTTGTGCGTTTATAAAGAAAAAACAATGCATTTTGTACATGTTAATGATGCTATTCAGGGCAGACATTAGATATCACACACTGCACACATACTCAAAGATATACGCACTGCTCATTGACAAATGCGTAGTTCCGAGAACTATAAAAATTGTTGGCTGCTTTTCTGAATAGATTACATAATGTTGTGACGTCACCAAGAGATATATACTAGCTGGAGAGCGTGACAAGTGAATGGACTTTGAACCGTTGGCAATGTAACTAATAATATGTACGACTGCCCTAGATATAGTCTGATATATGGGAGATTAAGACGAACAATAGAATTAGCGATTGAGGAGCCAACGTACAGGAGGGGAATTTGAGAGGAAGATAATTGTAATAGAATTGCAGGATACGTATAAAGAGTTATCTATTTAAAAAAGATTGGAATTCAGTCTCAGTTCGTTCCATGGCAAGCGATTAGCTGAAATAACAGAGCGTAGTGCAAAAGCAACAAAGAATATTGAGCGATAGCTGCGCGACAGACTGAAAGAGGGCGAGAGAGAGAGAGAGAGATCAGAAGAGAGAAAAAGTTGGCTGATGAAACATTGCATCAGTTTATTCAGCCGGTTCAGCTCGAGTTGTGATCTTCAAACGACAGTGACGTAGTCACAACAACGCCTTCCCTTTCCCTTCATCTCTCTTTCCCTATCTTTCTATATATATTTTGCTGTCTCTCCGCATCTCTGTCTGACGAAGACAATTGAAGGTGGTCTCCATTTTGCTGCTGCTCTTGGATTCCCCAACGGGGTTGCCACAACCGCTGTGCAAATGTCTGATCAAGTTTTTCATTATAGCATAACAGAAATCGAAACAAATATGCATAAAAATGAAGCCAATGAGTGTTATCGACCATGACATATGCTGTAATTACAAGATATTACCACAGAATCATTAATATACATAGTGTTGTCAGATCTAACAACTAAACAACATAAAATCAAAGAACAACTTGAAATTAAACAGCTTTCAAGTGGATTGATAACTTTAATCATATATTAATTTATGAAATAGGTAATAAAGAGCTACTACAAAATTCATAAATAGACATAATATTATCAAATTTTAAAGCATTCTTAGCTCAAGTACATAATCTACTACCAATTAAAGCTTACTTTTGGGAGCTTTCAATATAACTACTATACATTTTATAAGCTTTCAGTACGGCCAGTCATAATATAGTTTTCTGTAACTCATACGTATATGCTACCTCACGTTACTGATGCTGGCGTACAGGGTACACTTAAAAACCAGCACAACCAGCCAACAGCTGATTAGCCAGTTTTGATTTTTACAATTGTGTGGGCCAGATACAAAGTCGCCTCAACTCTTTTTCCAGCAGCTGAGCGACCATACTTAGAATACTAATTGAGGTACAGTTGTGCCCAAGCGCTTTTAGTCGTACAGCAGTTATTTCTCTTGTTAGTCTGTTTGTGTTGTTCGGATTCCTGGTTTAACAGTTGTATTGATTGTTCGACTTTACTTCATTGAACTATTTTACTTCAAAAATCAATCAGCTGTGAGCCTCTGATCCCAAATCTCTACATCCTTATTTAAAAGTATTTATTTTATAGTTTATAAGCTAACTTTAAAAAAACATAATTAATCATTAATAGCTTTTAATCCTAATACTTGATCCTATTACTTAGTCCTACACTGTCTTATTCAATTCATAAAATTATTCAATTACCCAAATAAATTCAACTTACCCTGCGCTTTCTTTTAATTCCAGGCTAGTCGTCCCGTCTAAGAACTACAACTTTCGTCTAGTTTGCCGAGCGTTGTCTGTGCAGTACGGTGATACGAAGGCCTTGACCCCTGCTGTTAGGGATTATGTAGAGAAATGTGTTGGCCTCTGTCAGCCGGAGAGTGTGCATATCTGTGATGGCAGCACAGCGGAAAGCAAATTGCTGCAAAGCTTGATGCTCAAGGAAGGCACAATTGTGCCTTTGCCTAAGTACGAAAACTGCTGGTTAGCCAGAACCAATCCAGCAGATGTGGCCCGTGTGGAATCCAAGACTTTCATCTGCACGGATCGCAAGGAACAGACAGTTCCGGTGACACCCAATGCCACGCCCGGAACCCTAGGAAATTGGATCTCAGAGGCTGACTTGAAGGCAGCGATTGCAGAACGGTTCCCGGGTTGCATGAAAGGTCGGACCATGTACGTGATACCCTTTAGCATGGGTCCAGTGGGTTCACCGCTTTCCAAAATAGGTATCGAAATTACCGATTCGCCTTACGTCGTGGAGTCCATGAAGATAATGACACGGGCGGGGTCACCAGTTTTAAAAACGCTTCAAAGCGGCGATGGTCAATTCGTTAAGTGCCTTCACTCTGTCGGCACTCCGTCAAGCGGTGTCCAGTCTCAAGCTTTCTGGCCCTGCGATCCCGAGCGCACCATCATTCTACATAGGCCATCAGAAAATGAGATCGTCTCTTATGGTTCGGGATACGGTGGTAACTCGCTGCTTGGTAAGAAGTGCTTTGCTCTAAGAATTGGCAGCACCATTGCCAAGCGGGAGGGCTGGCTGGCCGAGCACATGCTCATTCTGGGCATCACCAATCCACAGGGGAAGAAGATATATGTTGCTGCTGCTTTCCCCTCCGCCTGTGGCAAGACCAATCTCGCCATGATGACGCCCACTTTGCCTGGCTACAAAGTTGAGTGTGTGGGTGATGACATAGCCTGGATGAAGTTCGATTGCCAGGGTGTCCTGCGTGCCATCAACCCTGAGAATGGCTTCTTCGGAGTTGCGCCTGGAACATCGCGTGCCACAAATCCCATTGCCATGGATACGGTCTTCCGCAACACGGTCTTTACCAACGTAGCGTCCACCTCTGACGGCGGCGTCTACTGGGAAGGTATGGAGACAGCCCAACTGGCCGGTGTAAGCGTCACCGATTGGCTAGGCAAGCCCTGGTCCATGGAATCTGCCAAACCTGCTGCTCACCCCAACTCCCGCTTTTGCACCCCAGCTTCCCAGTGTCCCATAATCGATCCTGCCTGGGAGGATAGTGCCGGTGTTCCGATCTCTGCAATACTCTTCGGAGGCCGTCGGCCAACTGGAGTACCTTTAGTATACGAGGCCCGCGACTGGGCTCATGGCGTCTTTATTGGAGCAGCAATGCGCAGTGAGTCAACTGCTGCAGCAGAGCACAAGGCCAAGGTGATCATGCACGATCCCTTTGCGATGCGGCCCTTCTTTGGCTACAACTTTGGTGACTATCTTGGCCATTGGCTGAGCATGGAGCAGCGGGGCAAAGTGCCCAAGATTTTCCATGTCAACTGGTTCCGCAAGAGTGCCGATGGAAAGTTCCTTTGGCCCGGCTTCGGGGATAACTCCCGTGTTCTGGATTGGATCTTTCGTCGGGTGCATGGGGAGAATTGTTACGAGGAATCGCCGATTGGCCGACTGCCCAGCAAGGATGCACTGAATGTGACTGGACTCGGGGGTAGCGTGGATCAGAAACAGTTGTTCGAGTTGTCCAAGGACTTTTGGCAACAGGAGGTCGCGGACATTGAGAAGTACTTCGAGGCACAAGTTGGGGCGCACCTGCCTCGTGCGGTGGCGACACAATTGGCCGAGTTGAAGGCGCGTGTGGCAACCATGTGATGTGTGCAGTTAATGGGTTCCATAGGTTATTTGATAATCTTAGTTAAATAAAAGTGTAATAAAAAGAAAAAAATGATTTTTTGGTTAAATTTTTTCATTTTCAATAAATGGGACAGGGCGGTACTAAAGCTTATCAATGTGGCTTTGAGTCGGAGGCCCGTCAAAAAATTGGCGTAAACAAGCATATAAATCCACAATCGTTTTAACCTCTCTGCACCGCTGCCAATTATCAAGATCACAGCAAAAACAAGCAAATAAAATGCTAACAATAACACCAAAAAAAAAAAAAAAACATATGGAACGTTGATCTTGAAAAGAAATCAGGCCTCTGCAGTTGTCAAGGTCTGATTGTCGAACCTATCACGGGGTGGTGTGATTAAAAAAATACTCAACTGTGATAAGGCTAAAGAAATTAAGTTGGTGATTCTTGTAGTAAATTTTAAATATCCTTTTTAAATATATTCTATACATGGAGTGATATTAGAATTGCCTCGATGGATAACTGTTGATTTGATAGTATTTTTCATCGAGATTGTACAGTAAAGTAATATGTTGGATTCGGATTTCGGTTGCACTTCGACTTTGGCAAGACTCAACTGAAGGATGGTGAATTTGTAACTGAATCTGTGGACTGTATTTCATTGACTCGATTGCTTACTTTCAGTAGCAATGTTTATGATTTAATTGAAGAAAGTCTAAAAATTATTCAGTCATACATAACAAGGCCAATAATTAGATCCGGCTCGTTGCTATGAATAAACAATAAAGCTAAGCTCTATATTTAGAAGGTATTTTCCACTGATGTGCACTTTCTAGGGGCTCGTTAACCAGCTGATAACCCAAACAAATTTAGTATATTTAGTTATATATTCCGGTACTGATTTTCAATATTTATTGACGTAAATGCAAAGAAATATAGTCAAGTCATCGGACGGTCAGACACGGGGAATGGAGGGTATTCAGGGAGTATTTAGCAGGAAGGGTAGTTAGGGGTGTGTGTGAACGGAGACACAAGCAGACATACGGTAATGATGCTGTTGCTGATGATGATCTCGCTTATCAAGCTGAACTAGAAAAACAAGTCCATGGTTTAAAAATAAATACACAAAAAACATTCAGCGAATTTTTGCTGCCATTTTAAGAGGCGCGTGGAGACTGATAATAACAAAATAAAATAATTTTATTTAAAAAAGGAATACTTAGTATGTCATATCATACAATACCATAACAGAAAATTAAAAATTCAGTTTTGGGGAACCTTCATTTCTCCTTCCACAGTCGAAGAACACATGATCCAGAGCAATATGGCTATTATTGGGTTCATCATGTCACATGAATAATGACAACAACGCGTGTCTTGCCATTCATGGCCTCCAAAGGCTTTTGGCCGACGGCCATGGCCAACATTATGACATTAGAACTGTGGGAAATGCTCGATTCTCGGGAGAACTGAATAGATCATGAAATTTTCCGTCACCAGTTTTCTTTTTGTTTATAAAAAGAAAACAAAAATCAGAAGTGAAATTTGTTGGCAACGAATCAATAAATTTTGTGCCATGTGATGTTGGCCTAGGCGTAGGTGGGCGCGTGTTCTAGCCAAGAAATGAACTATAGAAATTGAAAGGGGGACTAATTGGACATTAGACTATAGTAGACATTTCAGGCAAAAGAGATATGAGAGTTAGAAGTTACAGCGAATAACAACCACTGTGAAACTGAAAATATTTATTACCTAGTATTTCATATCAATTCCGTTATTTAAATAAGTGTCCAAGAGAATTTCCTCTATATTTATTTACCGATAAGAGAAATGTGCTAAAAATGTTTACTGTAAATAAAGACCGTGTATCGTAATAGGTAGGGGTATACCGATAACTCTATTTGAATAGTTTGCATATAAGCTCCATTGATTTCATGTGAAAACTGTTTACTTTGCTTTGAATTGAAATTTAAGTGTAATTTACGCAGCTGACTTTTTTGATATCAACTAAAAGCATAAATAACCAAAATAATAAAATTAGCAGTTAGCGAAAAATATCAACAAGTGGCTTCGATTCTTATCACTGCGAAGCGAACGATGCCTATCAAAATAAAGAATGAAAGAAAAAATCGGAATTCATACGAAGCAACGAAAACAAAAATAAATATAGAAACTTGCCACAGCAACAAAAGCAATAGCTGCAAGCAATACGCACTACAACGACTGTTGCCAAGCAGCATGCTATAACAGAAATTATACCCCTTGCAGTCCCACTTCAGCGCCCTTTGCTCAAGAAAAAACCAAAACAATCGGCGAGCCTCCAAGCAACGAGCCAATCAGCGTGCCCGCAGTTTGACCCGAAGCCTCGAAAGTGAGGGCAGCGAGCCGAGTGTCAACTGATTAGCCGAACGAGCAGCCGATCGGTGCTCGAACAAGTTCTAGTCGGATCGGGCAGGCGCCAGCGGTGTCTCTTGCGGAGCGTATAAAAGGCGGCGTTAGCGGCCAGTTGGCATCAGTTACTCGTGGACTGAGTAAATGGAAAGATCAAGTGAAAGATTTAATTTCAGTGATCTGAAAATCAAACTGATTTTTGACAAAAAACTCTGGCGAAACATATGAAACTAAAGCAACAGAAGCAATAAAAAACCAAATTCAGAACAACAAAAAAAATAAAAATCAATTAAATTGTGATAACTAATAATTGTGATATTTAACAAATTTAATATTTGTCATAAATAAGTAAATTTGTGCGCCATATTCCAAAGTCTTTAAAAGAAACAATCTTAAAATAAATAGTAAATAAAACTCACAAACCTTAAAAAAAACAACTAACAAAATGCCTGAGCTCATTGAAAACAAAATTATGTAAGTATGAGTTCTTGAAAAAAAAATATTATGTGCATGCATGTCTCCCAAAAGTCTCCGATGCTTGATATTTTCGCAGAATGACCTAAAAACATATTTTGAGCAATACTTAATTAAATAACAAATTCTTTTTTAATAAAATGATGTGCTCATACACCTCGTCATGTTTTGCACTTCATTTTTTGAAAAGTATTTATTGCGGCTATTTAGACAAAAAGTGTTTCAAAAAAAACGGTTCGCTGAATTGAACTAAAGTTTCTGAACCATTTTCGTCTCCATGAGTTCCAAATAAATGCTTATTAATTTACATTTAAATGTGACAAGACAAATAAATTATAGTGAAATTTCCACATTGACAAAGTGAATTCTTTACTGTATTCCATACTTATCAACTAGCCCTCGCTAATAAGCACTTCTCCTATTTTCTCCCCTCTTTAGCTCCAGCTCTGCAAACGGCTGCGGTCTTCCCCAACTGCATAAGCAGCGCCAGGACAACTGTGGCCTTTACAGTCACATCCGAGGTATTCCCACCTCTTTCGGTGATGTGAGCTCCCTGACGGCTGGGGTGCGAAGCTTCGTCGAGGAGGCAATTGCCCTGTGCCAGCCCGATCAGGTGCACATCTGCGATGGCAGCGATCAAGAGAACAAGATGCTTATCAAGACTCTGCTGGAGGAGGGCACCATTGTGGCTTTGCCCAAGTACGAAAACTGTTGGTTGGCCAGAACCAATCCGGCTGACGTGGCTCGTGTGGAGTCCAAGACATTCATCTGCACGGAGGAGCGCGAGGAGACAATTCCTACACCCAAGGATGGCGTGAAGGGAACTCTCGGCAACTGGATTTCCCCCATGGACATGGAGGCAGCTATTCAGCAACGTTTCCCTGGCTGCATGAAGGGACGCACCATGTATGTGGTGCCCTTCAGTATGGGTCCAGTGGGTTCACCTCTCTCCAAGATCGGTATTGAAGTCACCGATTCTGCTTATGTGGTTGCCTCAATGAGAATCATGACCCGCATGGGAGCTGCCGTGCTTCAGCAGCTAGCCAAGAAGGAGGAATTCGTCCGTGCTCTGCACTCTGTGGGCACTCCGGCCAACGGTCAAGTAGAGCAACCATCCTGGCCCTGCGATCCCGAGCGTACCATTATTCTGCATAAGCCAGCCGAAAATCTGATCGTCTCCTATGGCTCCGGGTATGGTGGCAACTCGCTGCTAGGTAAGAAGTGCTTCGCTCTGAGGATTGGCAGCACCATTGCCAAGAGGGAGGGCTGGCTCGCTGAGCATATGCTTATTCTTGGCATCACTGATCCCAAGGGAGAGAAGAAATACATCACTGCCGCTTTTCCTTCCGCCTGCGGCAAGACCAATCTGGCCATGTTGAACCCCTCCTTGGCCAACTATAAGGTGGAGTGTGTCGGTGATGATATCGCCTGGATGAAGTTCGATTCACAGGGTGTTCTGCGTGCCATCAATCCTGAGAATGGCTTCTTTGGTGTTGCTCCCGGTACCTCGATGGAGACCAATCCCATTGCCATGAACACGGTCTTCAAGAACACTATTTTCACCAATGTGGCATCCACCTCGGATGGCGGTGTCTTCTGGGAGGGTATGGAGAGCAGCTTAGCTCCCAACGTACAAATCACTGATTGGCTGGGCAAACCCTGGTCTAAGGATTCTGGCAAACCTGCTGCACATCCCAACTCCCGCTTCTGCACTCCAGCTGCTCAGTGCCCGATTATAGATCCTGCCTGGGAGGATCCAGCCGGCGTTCCTATATCTGCTATGCTCTTCGGTGGTCGTCGCCCATCTGGAGTACCTTTGATATATGAGGCCCGCGATTGGACTCATGGTGTCTTCATTGGAGCAGCCATGCGCAGTGAGGCAACTGCTGCAGCAGAGCACAAGGGCAAGATGATCATGCACGATCCCTTTGCGATGCGGCCCTTCTTTGGCTACAACTTTGGTGACTATGTCGCACATTGGTTGAGCATGGAGAAGCGTGGCAAGGTGCCCAAGATCTTCCATGTCAATTGGTTCCGCAAGAGCGTTCAAGGAAAATTCATGTGGCCTGGATACGGTGAGAATTCCCGTGTGCTCGAGTGGATTCTACGTCGTTGCAACAGCGAGGACTGCTATCAGGACTCGGCCATTGGTCGCATTCCGGCAATTGGTGAACTTAACTTGGCTGGCATGAAGGAGCAGATTGATGTGAAACAGCTCTTCTCGCTGCCCAAGGAGTTCTGGACTCAGGAGGTAAAGGATATTCGCCACTACTTTGAGTCCCAAGTTGGTGCTGATCTTCCGGCCAGCATCTTCTCAGAGCTGGAGAAGCTTAGCGAACGTGTTGCAGATTTGTAAATTTCCCAACACAAACACAGATACAAAAACACACACACATACACAAACACAAATACACACACATCTTTACCCGCCCTGCAACACCTAAACGTTAAGACCAAAATCCATAACACTATAACCACAATACCCCCAAAACTTCCCTTACCCACATATGCTCTAACAAGACAAAAACCAAGACTATGTAAAATTCAAATTTCTTCACTTAAGTTGTTTCGTTAGTTTTAAGCCGCAGACTTCCAAAACTATTTATTGTTTAAGTACTAGCTTTACGTATTCTTCTAAGTTAAGGTCATAGCATAAACAAAAAGAAAAAATCAAAACAAGAAAAAAACTACAAAAATTAAATCACAATAAATCCACAAGATTTTAAAACATAAACAATTTTAAATTTATTTACATTACATTACTTCATACAAATTTCCTATATTGGACCGATTTGTCCAATTTGAAATAAATTTGATCTGCCTGACATATAGACGGACTTTCATACCAAATTTGGTGTTTCTAGTTTTTTTAGTCTGAGATCTTGGTGTTCGAACGGACGAAAGGAAAACACGCCTACATGTTATGCACATTTCGGTGCTGCTTTAAACCTAATTAATTTCTGTAGTCTGTTTGAGTACGGGGTCTCAAAAGTAATAAATAATTTCAGGTTAACAAAAATTACATATAACGATATTGAATTTTATATTCTTAATATTGTCTAAATTGTGCATTAAGTTTTGGTTAGCAGCAATACTTATTAGATCATTTTGAGCATTAGATTGGTTTGCTTTTAAACATCGAGCGTGCGTACCAAAATTGGTATCCCTAAGGCTCGAAGTTTGCGAAGTTTCGCCAAAAACATGGAATTTTCAGAGGTGTGTCAAGTTTTTGCTTCATAGTGGGCAAATACATGCAAGGCATGGCATCAAAAAAAAAAGGTTCGTGTATTGGCTGAATAGGGAGTCGAAACTGACTAAATTGAAAGTGTAGCACTTACCATCCTGAGATCTGGGGGATCATACGAACAGACTCACAGACAGATGGATAGACGGACATGGCTATATCGACACGGCTTGTGAAGCTATTCAAGTATATTTATAATTTAAAGGGTCTGCTACGCCACCTTCTGCCTGTTAGATACTTTGCACAATCCCAATATCTTCTTGCAGAGAGTATACAAATCATAGAAATAATTTTCGTGCTGAAATAATTTACATGAACAATAAAAACAATAAAATAAATTATTGATTGAAGATGATTTAATGTCGTAACTTATTTTTATTCGCTGTTGCACATCGATTATTTCATATGTTATATTACCAATTTGAAAATGCCGTTCCTTTTTAGCTTTTTAATGAAAACAATATAGTAGTATTAGTACAAATTAAAAAGGCATAGCTATTAATATTAATGTTATTCAATTAATTGTTCTCAAATGTTTCACTATGTGGAAAAACTCAATATTTCATTATGTACTCTTTTCATTGAGTAACAATAATAACAAAAACTTTTTAAACAGACAAAATTAATAAATCTTTAATAAAATATTACAGCTGATGAAAAAATCGTTTCAAGAAATGTTTGTGAAATCAAAAGTGAATGCAAAAAGCAACAAATGTTTATTAGGCCGACATGAAATATTTTGAAGGGACAACCGCTTCCAGCCTGGAAGAGCTTTTATTTTTTCTCAGCTGAGCTGAAGCTTTTGATTTTACTGAGCGAAGCGGAGCGGCGTCGACGTAGTCTTTGGCGTCGTCAGCAGCAGCAGCAGCAGTGTTCGTAAAACAGACAAAATGCAGCCGAGCTGATGACACGAGACACAGTTCAGCTCGAGCTGCGGACACGGGCTGTCGGCCATTTTAGTTTGCGGCACTTGCAATAAGACCTGCAACGCGCGGCTTAAAGCGGAAACGGAAGTGCAGCGAGAGAAAAAAAGTTAACTGTACAAACTGTTGCTTGGTGTTGTTAGTTGCTTATATCAAAGCAGGACATAGATTGCTAGTGAGAGTGAAAGAACGTGACATAGAGAGTAAGAGAGTGTCGTAACGCAATTAAGACAATTAGAAAGTTCATTTCGGAAATTACAAACAAGCGCAATTTGCAAAATCAACCGAAAAATGGTAAACATAAAATATGATTTCGTACCAACTTAAGACAGTGTGTGTGTAGGTGTGCTGGCCCTGTCGGCTGTTAAGCTGCGATTTGACATGTTGATTTATGCGCTGCCATTTCTACGCTCTAACTTCATACTGACGCTCTGTCTGTGCCTGTGTGTTTGTGTTTGTGCATGTGAGCAAGGGACTTTGCGTGTGTGAGAGTGTGTGTGGCTGGGATTACGCGTGTCTCTGTTAGCACTTGTTGCGCATTGTTTGTCGCACAGGACACTCGCTTAATTGCTAATCCTCGCACCCAACTTTGACGCCAGACGCGTCTAATTACACGTAACTTGGCACAATTGTGCTGTCGTTCTCCCTCTTTCTCCGCTGCACAGCCCTGCCAGTTACTCCATTTCCCACAAAGTGCCGCATTTTAAACCAAATTACCCACCAAAGCTGTGCTCTCACCGCTACCCTCCCTGCGTCCCGTCAGCAGGTCACTTAATATGCCATCAACATGAGATTTGCACAAATGGCGCGCGGCAAAAATTATGTGTTGCAATAAAATCGATGGATGAAGGGGGAAAATGCCGGTGGCGCAAGTGGTACCAAAGTCTAATAACTAAGTTGCGAACGTGACTGTTAGCCTAGAATTCTAATTTGCCAAGCCGACTAGCTGACTAACTGACCAGCTGGCCAGTTGAAGCGAAATGCGAAAAGCGGACAAACTGAGCAGTCAGCTTTCTTCCCTAGGGCGCCCGACTAAGTAGGCTACACTTTCTTGACGGCTCCTGTATATTGTTTGATCCTAAGTGTTTTATGGACTTTTCTTGTTTATGCTATACACACGGAGACACACACACACACTTCTTTATATTTATTTTTACAACAAACGCTAATTCTGTGTGGCAAGTGCCATGAAGTAGTGAAGAACGAGGTGTGGTATTATGTGTTTGCTTGAAAAATATTTATGTCTGCTTAGATACACAGATGTATGCATATGTGCGTGTGCGTGTGCATGTGGGTGTTAAATATGTGCTTAACGGGTGCGGGTATGTAATTAAGCAAAGTTTACTTAAAAGGGTTGTGCTGGACACGCTTAAAAGCAAACTCTAGACTTTCTAGGGTCATACCCACAAGTTAATAGCTCTAAGAAATGCATTTGGCTTCATTTGCAATGATGATGTCGTTGATAATGACAGCGATAGCATTTATAAAGCAGACCAGACAGTTTCGCTTACAGGTCAAAGACACTTGAACTTTTTGATGACGGTTGAAACTATCTTGTGGCTTCCATAAGTTAATGCTACTTTAACAAAGTCAGCTCAGTTCGGAATATGTAAATCCTTTTTACTCACTCCCCCTCTGTTTTATTCATGTCCTTTTCAATTTCCATTCGTGGATTTGTCAAAGGCAATTCTGACGCTAAATCGAATCAGTTTTCGGCTGATTTGGCCTGCTGGTTATATTCGCAAATGTATTCATAACTGTAAAACACAATAAATCTCAGTCACAATCATTTCATAAGTTATGCATTTTAAATTGCTCAATCCGATTGACTAACTGTGTCGAGCTAAAAGAGCTGAACCACATGAAATATGTAGCAATTATAGTAACCTTAACTTCTACCTGTTGAGAAGGCAAACCTTTTTGGAAAGCCAACAAATTCAGAGAAATTTGTAAGTTGTTGTAAGATATGAAACAAGATTTTCGTATCCCTGTCATGCATAGAAAATACCCGTAATGCCAACACAAACACGAGTGGGATAAAGAGTCATAAAATAAGAGAGGAAGAAAAGAGAAAGAGAGAGAGAGAGAGAGAGGGGAGTTATGGGTTGGCATATTGCTTTCTATTGATTTGTTATTACTGTCCAAAGATTTTTCGCGAAAAGCAAAACTGTTGTCCATGTTTTTTATGCCTGGGAAATGCCTTTTTCCATTCAACATTTTTATGATTATCTATCCATGATTTTTGTCCAGCTGACTCCCACTTCTGTCTGTCTGTCAGTTTGTCTCTCCGCCTCTCTGTCCATCTGAGTGATTGGTTGCGGTGGCAACAGACCAGGTTACGTGATTCTTAGGCACACTGAAACGTAGTTAAGTTGAATAAGTGTAATTTTTGACTGTAATATACCCAGTTATTAACTCTTTCAAAATACTGTTAAATAAGACTGACACTTGGTTTAAAAATATATAGAATGTATAATAAACTGTTGCCTTTGTAGAAAGATTATAATATAAATTAATGGGTATTATCTATTCATTTTAAGTTTTCTCTTGTCGTGATTTGTTTATTAACATAAATTATAACCAATTTGTTAGCCTATTAAAATACTTCCATGAGGATTCATCTGATTTCCTTTTCAGCTTTCATTAATTGGTTGCTAAGCACAGATTTGAGTGTATCAATTAATTAAGTAGCAAAAGATTTTATTACTATACCCTTGTTACAAGATTTTCTGTTTGTTTTAGAGACTGTCGCTTAGGTTTCAATTATTTGTAGTCGTGAAGTTTATTAATACTTCAGTTAAGTTTATAGAAATATAACTAATTCAGTTAATGTAAGGTCTCAAATATGTTCCGCAATTGTTGTTTGTGTATACTCCCCGAGGACAGCCCGTTTAGAGGGTATACCGACCAACAGGTAGGGTGCTGAATACGCTCATGTGTACAGTGTACACACACGTATTCAGTTGCTCGCTTTCATATTATTTGCTTTACAATATGAACACGTATTCAAGCTTTGTGCTTGCCTGGATAAGTGGGTGACCGAGTGGGTGTGTGTGTGTGTGTTTGTGTGTGAGTTGGTGACTTGTCTATTTGTATATCACAATAGATAACTAAAAAGGTATATACAGTGGAATGTGGTTCAGGTTGGAAGAGCAAACTCCAAGACAACAGCTTGGATTCGTGTAACGACTTTTTCAGAAGCTGGTCAATAAAATAATTCACTAGATTTACCCATATAAGTGCTGGACAATTTTATAGAAGATTGTTGTTGTATCATGTGGTATGCTTTTTATATAGCATTGCCATAAAACTATATTACATATAGTTTAAAAGCGACTTTGGCAACAATCAAATCAGAATAAACATGAGAATTGAAATGGAAATGAAAGTCAGTTGACAGGTGGATTAGAACTTTGTTCACTTCTCGCATTAAGTGCAAAGTGATTTTGTCCTCAGAGTGTTAGAGCTGACAGCGTTGGACGAACATAAACTTAAAGTTTACGGACTAGACGAGAAGTTTCGATTAGGTTCCTCCAGATAATTAATAATAATAAAAACGAATTATTTATTTTAAATTTGGTAAATTTAATATCATCAGTTCAAACAAAGCAATATATATTCTTGCACAATATTGTTAAAAGTTTACGTTTCTTCAGTTTCCAATTTCGGGTTAATTCTTTAAGTCTTAGAACAGTAATTAAAAATCTTCACATATGCAAAGCTTGTTAAAGTGTGATAAATGTTTCTCAGTAAAGTTCATGACTTCCCGGAGTCTGACGAAACAACGAGTTAGAGATGGAAGCTGGCTTGGATCGATGCAGATAAACGTCAATACAATTAGCCAATATTGAACACTGAATCCGCTTTAACTGTTTAATTGTCTTTATCACCTGACTCAGACAAAGCGAAAGATTTAGGTTGGTTCAAGAAACTTTAGACAAGCTTAAGAAATCTTTATAGACAACTCAAGACTTCTTGTGTCGGTGAGTGTATGTGTAAGTTTATTAAGCCAACCCAAAGACAAATATTAACTTTTTACCACGCATACACACAGGGACAATGAAAGGGAACTGAGGGGGATTAACGAGACAAAGACGATGGATTCAAGAGAAGCGCAAAATTAATAAACACTTTGGTGTCACACACACACACACACTCCCACACACGGACAAAGATTTTGTAAAAGGCAGAAATGCGTCTGTGGGCGTGGCAATGATATTATTTTACATTAAAATGTAGTTTAGTTATTGTATTGAGTAAAGATTGAGCCATAAATTGTGTTTACTTTTGGGCAAACAGTAAAACCCGATTTTAGTCGGAATTAATCACATAGCGCTATTAAATGCGATAAAGATGTGTATTTGACATAAAAACTAGCACGGTTTTTCTTTTGAAACTTTAAACGTGAAACTAATATTCATCTTGTTTATCTGTACATTTAATTATGTTTCTCTTTTGAGTCATAAGTGTGAATGAATAATCCAAGATATAGTATATATAAAATACGTACAAAAAATGGGCAGTTCATGTATTTAAATAATACAATATTTTAGTCAAAGTATATTTTTACGGAAATAATAAGGGTTTAAGATAAAGTCTACATGCGGTGGATTTTCATCAACAGAGTATTTACTGTAATCGTGTCCACATGTGTGTGTGTGTGTGTGTGTTGAGTAATGGCCCGACATATTTACACTTGAGTTGCGACCAACTTTCAGCAAAATCAGCAGAAGCAACAGGAGAGACAGCCAAATTAACCTTCTTCGTCCGATACTCCGTTCCGTATTAAAGGATATTATGGCACAACAACAGCACAGCTGGGACGGGGGAGAGTCTGGTGGTGGCTATGGACATGGCCATGGTGGACACGGTCAGGGGCATAGTGGAGGCGGTCACAAGACGCCGACACGTGCGGCAAGCAATCCTTTGCCCTATAAAGGTGCCACGCCTAAATCGCCCAGGTAAGTAAATACAAAAACGTCAGATAAAAACGAAATGAGATGATTTAGGCGCATATTTAGAAGCTATCATCAGGCACCGCCCTCGGTGTATGCCACTCCCACACAGTCAACATATGGTGGAGGTTACGGTTGCTACGAGCCACCTCGAAGTCCCAAGATAACGACAACCTTTGCGAATGACAGTGGTGATGAGATAAGCAGCTCCACGCCATCTTCGTACTATCAAACCCCCACGTCGGGGTCCATGGATGATTCTTCCTCGTCCCTTATGAGTGGACATAATGCTCGCAGTCCCAAATCCCCGTGTAAGTTCGTCTTCGATGCCGTAAGCCCAGGTCCTGGCATGGATCAGTCGGCGTTGGGTAAGAAGTTTGAGTACTACGAACCCATTTCCCCTGACGACGGTTCCCTGTACTATGAGCCTCCGAGTTCACCTCGTCGCCAGGGCTCCAAGAAGCTGTTGCGTTCCAAGCCACCGCTAGACCCCTTACCCCAACTAACCTCTACGGGTGCCAGTGGCAAACGGCGTCGGGATGAATGGGAACTTCCGATCATAACCAAGATCGATGCACGTTGTCTGAATGCGACAGCATCGGCTGCGGCTGGAGCTGTGGGAGTTTCTTCTTCATCAACAGCGGGAGCGGGCTACAACAACAGTGGAGCAGCCAGTGGATCAACAGGAAGTTACTACACCCTGAAACGCGACTCGTGCATCACGGAGTGCACACAGGTGTCCATCGAGTCCGGTGAAGGAACAATGCACACGAACAGCACTCTGGTGACCACGACAACCACAAGTTTTAGTTACACGGACACGGACGCGGGTCATAACGCCACAGATGAGCCACAATTGCAACGACAGCGTCGTCATGCGATCAACATCACCTCGAATCCTGGCTATCAAGTCCTCCACAGCTCACACTCCACCTTGGATCGCACTTGCTCCGACAGCGTTGTCTCTCTCCGGTATCGTAAGTCCACCAGCGATCTCACTAAAGACTCGGAGCATGAGCTTAGCGGCTGCAAGCCCACCAAGCCTAAACGGGATGCCGTTGAATATAAGCCCCGTAGGCGTGGCAGCTCCAAGGGCGGTCTCGCCTACCTTGCCAGTCGCCGCAGCTCACGCGAGTCAATGAAGAGCGCCGTCTCCAATGCTTCCATCTTCTCCAATGACGATATTGGTCCCCTCGCCTTCCAGAGTTCTAATCGAGGACGTCAGCGTCGCACTTCCAATTTTCTTGAGTTGCCAGGTAAATAATAAGGCATTTCACTTTAACCTAAAATTTTAAACCTTATCTAATAATCGTTAATGCCAACTAAAGACAAAGACTGGTATAAAACTCAACACAGAACCTTTTGTTTTGTAGATTAAGCAAGTAACTAAAGTAATCGCATTAAATTCCATGTCCGTCTGTCCGTCTGTCTGTCTGTATGAACAAACAGATTTCAGAGATGGTAAGAGCTACAAGTTCCAGCTTGGTCTCAATCGATCAGATATTTAGTCAGTCAATACAAGAATCTTTTTTTTTTTTATGCCACGCCCCATCCGCCAAAATGATCAAAAAACTAGACACACCTCGAAAAAAAATCTGTGTTTTCGGCGAATATCTCAATACTATGGCTCCTAGGATCACCAATTTTGATATGGAGGTTCGTAGAGACTGATATATGATGCCATCAAATTTTGGGCTGCCACGCCTCCTATTCCCATAAGAACTAAAAAACTATTCAAAATTCAATACGTTTTTAAGGCATTTCTACTTATCGAAGATTATTCAAATTAATAATTCGTGTGGATACTAACTATATCAAACTATCCTGTAAGGTGCATTAAAATCGGATTATAAACAAGAAAATTAGAAGCGTTACAATATTGATAACTGAATGCAATATCATGTATGAGTGCAAGCGAGATAGTAACATACAAGCACTTGAGCGGCAGCGCTGCCGCATTCATATCAATGTATGAGTGCAAGCGAGACAGAAACATACAAGCACATGTTTGAACGTTTTCGCTGCCTGCGTGGCGGCAGCGCTGCCCGCGGTCGCTGGCCGCGGTGAGTTCACACATACATACATATATGCATCATATATTGTCTTTCGTATGTGTATTCGCATACAGACAGACAGATGTACATAACAGAGACCTGCAACGATCAAGTAACGAGTATACCAACGGGCTGTCCGAAAAATGTTCGAATCACAACGATCAGTTGCCCGTTTTCTGCTTGACTCGAAAATGATCGTTTGATATCAAACAATTTGGTTGCGAGCACAACGATCAGCCCCATAGATCGTTTGCTGATCGTTCGATTGGACGAACGAGTATTCGAACGAGTATTCGAACGCAACCTGCCTGCCCGTAATTTCAGTACAAAAGTACAAACAAACGTTCGAGTATCAAGCAAGTTCGTTGGTTCGCTTGAGTTGCGTGACGTTCGCTTGCGTTGCGTGACGTTCGCAGTGTTGCCATTTATTGGGAGGAAAATATGCTAGTTCTAGCGGAAAAGGCTAGATTGCAATAAAAAATAATAAGAAAATTGTATAAGTATATATTTTTCTTCTTCTTTTATTATTAAAAATATTATAAACCATAATGGGTAATATAAAAAATGAAATATCTGTAATATATGTGCATTGATTTTCCCATGTACACATAAGTAAAGGCTAGATCAAGCGGGAAACAATTTGGAGAGCAACACTGATGGCACGCGCAACACGCTGAGGGTTGTTTTTGTTTTGTGTGTATTTGTGCGAGCAAGTATTGTTATGTTTGACATACCACGCATTTCGCTAATGTTTTTTTTAAGACAGAAAAACCCAAATGGAAGAGTATCTACCTGCTGCACATATTGCGCTAAATGCAAAACGCCCCTTTTACAAAACTCATAGAGTCATACTCTTGACAAGCAAGGGAATTTCCAAAAGGTCAGCCCATCTACGTTTAACTGTTGAGCGCTAGAAAAGGCTTCAGCACATTTTAGTTCTTATGAATGAACAGGGTATTTAAAACAAAATTGCATTTATTATTAAATGTCAATTTATTTAAAAAACATTCTTTAACGCCGTCAAATCATTTTGTGTAGTACCACCGCTGAGAATATTTCATGCAACATTTCTAAATTTCTATTTGGCTTGCTTGCAACATGTTCCATATAACGGCATTTTACTCGAGTATATACTCGAGTAAAACGAGTATAAGCAGGCCCGCGGCACGCACACAAACGATCGGGTATCAAATTTGTTCGAACAAAAACGATCACGAGTAGCGTTCGAGTATACTCGAAATTTTTATACTCGTTGCAGGTCTCTGGTACATAACTATGTTTGATTATGCTTAGATTGTTTTTGTTTCAACGTGTTTTAACGCAAGTACTATACATTGTAATATCTCGATACCGATTTTAATAATTTAATCGGTGGTAAATGCAGAGAGTTCTTATCTTACTTGTTACAATATAAAAATGTAAAAAAGGCTCAAATATTATACAGTGATTTTAATAAGTAGTCTCTTTAAACTACCATTTTTTACAGTTCCCGATCATATTCGACCGAGAGTCTGCTCGCTGCCGGAGCGTCCATATAACCCGAGAGCCAGCGATGATCTATATCGTCTGCGTCACTTTTCCATTAGCAAGGGAAACGTTGTAAATTGTGGTGACTCAATAATATCACGGAGATCACGGAGTAACACGAGTGTTAACTCAACCAATAGCAGAGCCAGTGAAAGGTCACCCTTTGAAGGAAGTTGCTGTGGTGCCGGCTATGCAAATGTGGATTCTTTGCCGGCCTCACCGGATGAATCGGAAAATCTAGATCCTCCGCCACCGGCACGATATCGGGTTGTAATGCTCGGAGATGCGGGCGTGGGCAAAACGGCGCTTGTTAATCAGTTTATGACGTCGGAGTACATGCACACCTACGATGCGAGTCTAGGTAAGTTGACTGTCCGAGCTGACTATCTCCCCCTCCCTTCCACTTGGGAGTCGGAAGAAGTCGGTTGAGCAGTGAGTAGTTTGAACTACCCTTAGATGTGGAACCTATGCGTGTTTATGGTCCTAAGCCAATCCCATTTGCCCGCTGGTTTCCGCTTTTGTCTATAGATTTTAATTTTGATCTGAGTTTTAGACGATGAGTTCGGCGAGAAGACAGTCAGTGTTCTTTTGGACGACGAGGAATCCGACATGGTATTCATAGATCATCCCAGCGTTGAGATGAGCGTGGAGAATTCTCTATCCACATATGAGCCACACGGCTGTGTCGTCGTCTTCTCTGTCGTGGACAAGGGCTCTTTTCGCATTGCCGAGGAAATTATCAATTATCTGTGGCAGGAGAATTATACCAAGGACAAGGCTGTCATCCTGGTTGGCAACAAAGCCGATTTGGCTCGTGCAAGGCTTATCACATCACAGGGTAAGCGATAGCAATCAGCGGGGATTTTTAACTAGAGATGGGCGCGTTACACGAGCCAACACAGCGCTCGTGCTTAAACAGCGCAAATATTTTATTACAGTAGTTAAAAAGTTTATTAAAATTATAATATCAAGTCGGCTAGGCAAACACAATTGTCATTAATAGAATCTATATAAAATTTAACTAAACGCGAGAAACAATTTTTTAAAAACAAAATAATTATTTGTTGTTATTGAAAATATTTTATTTTTGGTATAACAAGTTTTTTTCGTATGTTTTTATTTTTGTGTGTCTAAACAACATAAATATTTCCTAAATCATTTAAAAATCATGTTTTCAAAGGTTTGAGTAGAATTAAAATACTTGATTAAATTATGTGGACAAATGCAAATATTGGAAAAAAAATTATTTTAATTCTTTATTTGTTTAACACTAATAACATACAATTTTTACTCGTTTTTTGTTTGCCTTTGCTAAGTTACTATATATAATTTTATTGTTTATATTATTTAAGGTATTATCATTTTTCAATTAAGAAGTAAAAACAAAATTTTAATTTTGAGTATTCCTATGTTTGTGGCTTTGAATTAGACATTTTTTCTTTAGGCTCGTGACGTGTGAATTCTGTCCTTTCATCGTCACGCTCCTTTCACAAGGTGCAAAGGAAAGTTAAGGAAATCCAGGACTTAATTATGATGGCTTGATTTCATTCGGTCTCCCATTTTGCTTTCCGCTTTCGCCATTCCTCATACCAAATCCATTTTATGTTTCATATTTCACTCTTCACTTGTGTTCTTCTCACTCCACAGAGGGAAAAACCTTAGCCGCCTCACGCGACGCCAAATTTATTGAGACGTCCAGCGGAATACAGCACAATGTCGATGAACTGCTTGTCGGAATATTGAAGCAGGTAAGAGAAAGGGATGAAACAAGGGTGGGGGATGGGGAGTGGTTTGGGGATAAACTGGGGTATACCTGGTTGATGGTTACGCTTGAGTTAATTTCGTTTCATTCTGGGGCTTTGCGGTTATTTAGGTTTAGGTGCGAAATACACGCAAGTCATTGATGCATGCGAAAATTGTGCAGGAAATAACTTAAATGGATTTGTGGTTAGTCTGTTGGTGGCTAAAGGTAGTTTGAGCTAGTTTGAGGTAGTTTGGGTTGTTTGAACTGGTTCCGTGCCCGGTGGTTACTCGTTGTCGGCCGCAAAAGGCGCACTAATTAATGAAAATTGTGCCATTGCATGGACAGTTATTATAATTAAGTAATTTTAGTATTGCACAAATTTGTTGTTGTTTATTTACAGATGCGACTAAAGGAGACGCGCGAAAAGAAAGCTACCTCATCGAAGATGAAAACCTCACGTACCCACATATCTCTACATCTGGCAAAAGAAATTCTACAGAAAATTTGCCTTAGCGACATTTCCAAATCCAAAAGCTGTGAAAATCTCCATGTTCTTTAAGAAAGAAAAAAATAACAACCAATCAGGCAACCAAATGAAAATCCAGAGCTAAACCTAAAAAGACAAAAAATATAAAAAATATTTTGCTAGCATTTTAAAGATATATTATATGCATGAAGACATGCGTACATATACGTATAAAGCCCATATAATATCATACCCATATATATACTTGTACCTACTTATATATATATATATGTTTATATATTATAGCCAGAGCTCTGCTTGCAAAAACAGTTTTTGATGTTCTCTTTTTAAAGCATTTTTACGAGTATTATAAAGTCGATAAATGATTATGAATGTTGCAATATATGTTACAGCCAATTTGTGTATTGCGAGCATATGCGATACTATAGACCTATATGCAAAAGTGAGTGTGTGCGTGTAAGTGTGCGGGTGTGAGTGTGTTGGACCGTGCGAGCAAAGGTTATTAAGCAAAGGTTATTAAGCTCAGACACAAAAAGTATTTGATAATTTTGTCGTAGATTGAAATTGACAGACTGATATGTGAATAATGCAAAGTTAACTTTGAATTACTTTTACCAGAAATGAGACAGACTTTATCACTAATTTATCCAAGGAATAACTTGTATTGAGACTGTGGGTTAAAAGTTTAAGAGAAAGTAGCTGTTAAATGTAATAAGCACATGAAAAAGAAATTTTCGAATTGGTTAAAAAAAACCTTCATGGTCTATATAGCTAATCGAGCACTTTGAGTCCGATATCTTAATAAGTAAATGCAACTGGAATTACGTCAGAAGTTATTTAATAATTTCCTGGAACATATTTAAGCATTGAAGAAAAACCCTTGATCTTGATCAGCATCACAAGCCGAGTCGATACAGCCATGTCCGTCTGTCTGTCCGTATGAACAAACAGATTTCAGAGATGGTAAGAGCTACAAGTTGGAGCTTGGTCTCAATTGATCACAAATTTAGTCAGTCAATACAAGAATCTATTTTTTTTCGATGCCACGCCCCATTCGCCCACAATGAGCAAAAAACTAGACACACCTCGGTAAAATCGGCTTTTTTGACGAATATCTCAGTAACTATGGCACCTAGGATGACCAATTTTGGTATGGATGTTCCTAGCGACAGTTCAAAAGCATTGACATATAAAATTTTGGACTACCACGCCCCTTTTTCCCACAATAAATAAAAATAATTCTTAGCTTTCGTTCCGTTTTTAGGCATTTGTACATATAGCACAGTTTTGTAATTTATAATTCGTGTGACTAACTACATCAAACTAGCCTGAAATGTGCATTAAAATCGGATTATAAACAATTGCTCGACTGTACTTTCTTTACTTGTTTACTGCGATAGTTTTGTTAATAAAATTGAACTTGGTACTCGGTGGGGACACAAAAGCAGAATAGAGTAGATAATTTTAAAAAGCCTTGTTATACAAAACTTGTTTGAATGAACTTGGCTGGTGACATTTAACACACCTAGAAGGACTTATCAAAAGGGAAAAGTCATTGGCACATGACTTGTGTAGTCCGGCCTCCTACTTTGCGATTGTTTCATTTGCTTATGGCGGATGTTTTGATTGGGTTCTCCATTCCAAGACCGACATACATACATTTACTGATACAGATCCCAGACAGTCAGCCGATAACTAGCTGGGGCAAGTGTATGGCCTTGATGTAGGCACCGCACCTACTTTCGGGGGCAAACCTCGCTGATAAGGCGCACAGCAAGACGCGTGTCTAGAAGAGACGCAAGATTGAGGCGTGGCACACTCGCACTCATACTCATACCCATACATACATGCACACAAAAGCACATACGCAGGTAGTTAAATATAAGTATTTCTGTGTTCCATGCGAGTAATCTTAATTGCAAATAATAATATCGTCAATTTTTTTCTAAAAAAAATTAACTCAAGTATAGCCCAAAAAATACTCTAGAAAAAACCTATTTGTATAAGAATATAAAGTTTATAAATGTGTTTTAAGCGTAAACATATACATATATTTTAAGTGTGCAAACTAAAATAAATAAATATATTGTATATTTATGAAGTATATGTACAAGCTCCTTTGAGTACTTCGAAACAAGCTAAAAAACTAAATCTCTTCCAAACTGCAAAGAAAAACTCATATCGGAATGACTGTTAAATGTTGACTGTTGTTATTACCTAAGCTAAAAGAACTTTATTAAACATATAAAAAATGTTACTCTAAATCAAAAGAAGCAAATGTCTATAAAAAACAATAATTTAAAACAACAAAGATATAGATATTTAAATACTTAGAATACTATGCAAATTATTACAAATAAATAAAATACTGGAAGTATTTATGAATTATATTAAATGTCCTCTAACAATTTCGAATTCGACATTTATTTTAACTAATTTGGGAATGAAAATAAGGCAACATTTTGACGGAAATGTGAGCAAAGGACTTACGCTGTGTTCATTCATCTTTGACTGCTTACGAGAGTGCACTTTATTTATTTTACAAAATATACATACTCGCTCAACTACATACATTTCTACACATTTAAAATTTGTTATTCTACAACTAATATATAAAACATAGTTTGAAACACAAAAGTGTGGAAAACTTTTAATTTGCGGCACTTGACACACACATAAAATACACGCAGACCGTAGAAAGTAAAGTTATAACAGCTATAAACTTTTGCCAAATCAAATAAATATATATGTATATGGTATAAAGAAATTTAAACAGGCGTATACGCAATCTGAATCGCGAATACGCGGCTTTAAAATCATAATTACTAATTAAAGTTACCCATTAAGTTGCTAAGCATAAATTCAAACCAAAGCAAACTGAATGCCCACCGAATTTATTGTGTATTCTTATATATCGATCTAAAACAAGATTTAAATCAATTAGTCTATAACTATTCTAAAGATGAAAACTCAATGAAATGCATTTTGGAGAGTTTGAATAAAACAGAGAGAAGCATAACGAGAAGTTTTTATTGAAAAGAAACGAGTTAAGAAATATATATAGAGAAATTAATAAAAATAATAACTCGAAAGGAGTGTAACTCTGAGTAAGCTTCTCTAATCGAAACTCGCATTTCGGATCCAAACTGAACTCAACTAGAGCCATAACTGTACATTCTTATAAATAATTATATATTTTTCCACTGTATGCTATATTAACTAAACTATGCACAATGCAACAATTGATGTATTTGTTGTAACTTGCTTCACAAACAAATATGCAAGTGTGTAAATGTTGTAAAACTTGAACTTTGGAACTTATTTAATTCCAAAGGACATCATGCTATTATATTATATAATGATTTACGCTACATATACCATAAACACATAAATGACAACAGAACTTGTTGCATAGTGCTTCTTTGTCAATATAAAAATGGAGAAAACAGCTCTTCCATTATAAATTGAATAAATAAGCTGATATCATGCTGATGATGATGATGAGTCTGCAGAATATATGTAGAACAACGATTTGAAAGCAACTTACACAATTGAGACACAAAAGTGCAATTTGTTGTTGTTGTTTTTGCGTTTGTTGTCACAATTTGAGTCTCTATAAGCATTATAAAGGACAAAGGCCCCAAAACTCGTGTTTGTTTTTACTCTTGGGTTGTGGGAGATAAACTTGATAATGATGATGATGGCGATAGTAAGCACAAAGATGAAGTTGATCCAGCACGTGGCAAACACATGCGAACAAGTTATGCGGCTTACAGTGGTTTGTTGATGGTTGTTGATGTACTTGATTGAAGTAATATTTTCTGGAAAATATATTAAGAGTTTTGGAAACGAATTTATTTCAAATTCTAATAAGATAAGACATGCTTAAATGATTCCATTTATGCTGAGTTGAATTGCGTTTAAATTTTTATCATTAGTTAACTATTTTGCTGTTAGGGCGTCAGAAGCGAACTACTGTGCGACGAGTCTAATGCTCAACTGTTGCGCACTTGTGGCTCATTAACAGCCACCGCAGGGTATCACCAGTGTGGAGAGGCTTTTGAGTAGGTGACTGGGTACGTGGTAAGGGGTAGCGGGTAGCGACTGCCTCACTTCGACAACACAAAAACGCGTTAAGTGCCTGATGTCAATCACAGTCGGTTTGAGACTGAAGCCCGGCACATTGTTAGGATTACATGCTTCACTGCATCCAGAGAAGGACTTTCTTTCTCTCTCTCTTTTAGTTTGGTTCTTTTTCTGCTTTTCTGTCTGTTTACATTTTTTATACTCTCTGCAAGAGTATATTGGGTTTGTGCAAGTGTATGTAACAGGCAGGAGGAGGCGTGGCAGACCCCATAAAGTATATATATTCTTGATCAGCATCACAAGCCGAGTCGATACAGCCATGTCCGACTGTCCGTCCGTATGAACAAACAGATTTCAGAGATGGTAAAAGCTACAAGTCAGTCAATACAAGAATCTTTTTTTTCGATGCCACGCCCCATTCGCCCACAATGAGCAGAACACTAGACAAACCTCGGAAAATCGGTTTTTTTGGCGAATATCTCAGTAACTATGGCACTTAGAAACACCAATGGTACGGAAGTTCCTAGCGACAGCATAAATGCAATGGCATTAAAATTTTTGAGCCGCCACGCCCCCTTTTGCAACAAGAAATAAAATAATTTTTAGTCTTCAATACGTTTTTAATGCATTTGTTCTTATCGCACAGTATTGTTATTTATAATTCGTGCGGAGACTAACTATGTCAAACTATCCTGAAAGGTGCATTCAAATCGGATTATAAACAAGAAAACTAGAAGCGTTACAATATTGATAACAGAATGCAATATCATGTATGAGTGCAAGCGAGACAGAAACATACAAGCACATGTTCGAATGTTTTCGCTGCCTGTGTGGCGGCAGCGCTGCCCGCAGTCGCTGGCCGCGCCGAATACAAACATACATACAAATATGCATCAAAAATTGTCATTCGTATGTGTATTCGCATACAGACAAACAGATGTATGTTTAATTATGTTTGTTTAAACGTGTTATAATGCAAGAACTGCACATTGTATTATATCAGGTCCGATTTTAATAATTTAATCGGGGAAAAATGCAGAGAGTATTATACGGTCGGGCGTGCTCGACTGTAATTTTCTTTCTTGTTTTGTCTGGAAGAGAATCAATCAAGTGCAAAAGTTTCCATAATTAACTTAAAGTTGACAATGCGACTTATCTGATTGATGGGATCAGTCTTCATTGGATTTTGGCTAAAAAGGACATGGCAACCATTTCAATTCTCCTAAAATATTTTTCTCCGCTCCCAAGCTTCTTCACTTCATCACTCTTTCATCACCTGCCGGTTTTATCATGTTAATGAGCTTATCTCATTATATTTAACGCTTTTGGCTTCCTTATGGAATCATCTTTCAAAGAGGTGGTGGAAAGGAGACAAAAGAGAAGGGTGCCCAGGACTTATTATACAAATTGCAAGGCCATTTTGTGTTGCTTGTTATTTTTTGCCTCCTCCTTTTTCTAGACCTCGTAATCATAACAATACAGGGGTCTATAGGGATTGTCAGAAGCCACATACGTATCAAGTAGAAGGAGGCTTTTTATACTCTCTGCAAGAGTATATTGGGTTTGTGCAAATGTATATAACAGGCAGGAGGAGGCGTGGCAGATCAATCGATCACATATTTAGTCAGTCAATACAAGAATCTTTTTTTTTCGGTGGCACGCCCCATTCGGCCAAAATGAGCAAAAAATCTGTGTTTTCGGCGAATATCTCAATAACTATGGTACTTAGGAACACCAATTTCGGTACGGAAGTTCGTAGCAAACAGCATAAATGCAATGGCATTAAAATTTTTGATCCGCCACGCCCCCTTTTGCAACAAGAAATAAAATAATTTTTAGTCTTCAATACGTTTTTAATGCATTTGTTCTTATCGCACAGTATTGTTATTTATAGTTCGTGTGGAGACTAACTATATCAAACTATCCTGAAAGGTGCATTGAAATCGGATTATAAACAAGAAAAATATAAGCGTTACAATATTGATAACTGAATGCAATATCATGTATGAGTGCAAGCGAGACAGAAACATACAGCACGTGTTCGAATGTTTTCGGTGCATACTTACATATATGCATCATATATTGTCGTTCGTATGTGTATTCGCATACAGACAAACATATGAATGTTTGATAATGCTTAGATTGTATTTGTTTCAACGTGTTTTAATGCAAGTACTACACATTGTAATATCTCGATTTCGATTTTAATAAATAAATCGGGGAAAAATGCAGAGAGTATTATACGGTCGGGCGTGCTCGACTGTACTTTTCTTTCTTGTTTATATTATATATTCTCGATACATCGATTTCGGAAACTATATGATCTAGAGACACAAAATGCGTTTTTTTAACTATAGTCAATTTTGTTACAGATCAGGCAACTTTGTCTTATTGCTCCCATAGGACTAATCGGTAAAAAATGCTCATTTCAATCAAAGCGCACTTAGATGAGTACGGGGTCTTTTACAGTCGGCTCGCTCGACTGTATCCATTCTTACTTGTTTTTTGGTTCTTATTGCTTCGTCTTATTTTGCTGTCATTTACAATTAAGTTTGTTGTTTGCTTTCACAGGACGAGGGCGACCAAATAAAACTAATTTAAAGTTCAATAAAGAAAGCACAAAATTATGTACTATATACATATATATGTTTTTTCTGTCTGAGCTGTCCTTTAATCAACAACTTCGTCATCGCCATCGTGACCATCATCATAATCTTTATCATTTTCTCATCGTCATCATTATTATTATCTTTGGCAACCAAAACAAATATTGACATACTTTAAATAAATTATGAATACACGAACAGCAGGATTGGCATCACAATTGGCAGTGTCAATAGAGGGATTCTGTATTAAAGGTACTCTTAAAATCCCACGACTTCATCGCGCCCTAATTGTAATTGAGTAAGTGCGTCAGGAACTGGAGGAGTGTTTCTCTTAAAACCGTACACCCCTTACTCACCATCACTCGCTTTCTCAGTGATGACACGCAAATCGATTAAGGTCTTAGCAAGGATAATTTAAGGATTACAAGTTCAAAAGCTTAAAGGGGATGCGTCCAATTTAGGCAGCACTTTTAAGCCGATTTAGTCAATCTAGGGAAGCTTTCTCATTTGGTAAAATTGTTGTATTTCAAGTAAATATTTACTTAAATGGTTGGTTGAATAAATTACAAATTTATTAAAAATTGTTGAAAAAAACTATTAGTTTTTATTCCATTAGTTTTAATACATTGTGAGGGAATATTGTGTTTGCTTAAACGAATCATGATTATCTCCCTGCCTGACACCTTCTGTGGCTATCATAAGTCTAATAAGGATTTAACATTTTCATAACTTCTTTTAACTTTCTTAGCCAAATTTTATTAAAAAGGTTAGTAAAAAGTATTGAATGTATTTTTTTTTTTTTTTTTTAATTATTTTTTCCATTGGTGATGATTTAAAAAGCTGTTTGATTCGTGGAGATTCAGGATCTTAAGCCGCATCTAAAAATTTAACTTTAAATGAAATGGGTCACCATTTTTTTTATAAATTTATTAAAGCAACACAAAAATTTGTTTGCCTAAGACACTTAAATCGTTTTATTTTATTTTTAATTTCAAATTCATTAACAATATTTTTTTTCATTTTTTATAAAAAAGGCTTATCTTTTGTTGAACTAATGATAATAGACGGAACTCGTTAAGCGCTGCGCTGGCTTTCCTTTGTGGAACATAAACGCTATTTATGTCATATCTGCCGGAAAATGAAAATTCATTTCTTTAATCAAATGGTTCCCCCTTGTTCCATGTTAGTACACGATTGGGAGTTTTTACTTTAACAACACGGCACTCTGACTAATTATACAGTATGTGCATTTAAATTCTATATCTTGTTGCAGATTGAAAAAGCTTTTGAAGCAAACCAGCTAACAGTATTAAGACAGCAAAGATTAGCCCTTAGTTGCCCGCTGTCGTCACCCTTTCGACATTAATATCTTAAGAGGATAAAAAAGGATGCAAAGTAAATTACACAACATTTTTATAGAGCTCAAGCTGTTTGCATAGACAGTGTGTGTGTGAGAATAACTACATGTGTTCGATTTTGTGTGTGTGTATAAAAATAGGCAACACACGTGTTGTTATGGTTCTGTCCAGGAAAAGGAAGGCGCAAAAATCACCCACACCTGCAAACACCTACACTAACACACACACGTACACAGCACATTCAAAAGCACACACCCACATGTACTCACAGTGTTTATTATTATGAAGAAATATTCGCGCTTGAAGCCAACACTCTCGGGACTCATAACCGAATAAGTTGAATTTTTATAAAGCATACTTTACTTTGTCGACGTCCACGCGCAAATTGCCAAACAAACCACCGGCGTTGTGTCCCTTTGTCCCTGTGTCCCTGTTCCCGATTCGATTCTACCCCGAAGTGTCTGAAATTTTCGGGCAAATGAAACTTTAAGCAATGTGAAAAATGAAATTTAAATAACGATTTATAGCCTTTGAAGTATGATTATTTGCACAGACGTCAAGCCAAAATGGAAGCGAGGCGGCAACTAAACGAACCGTCGTCACACAATAGAAATCTCAGTACCCAATAACGACCACTTGATACACTGAAAGAGTACTAATAAAACTTTAAATTATGTTTTTAATACTACAACAAATAGAAAAAAAAATTTTATGATTCGATATAAAATAAAAACAAGAAATATTTCAGTTCCATATTGCGCCGCAACTCTACCAGTTGCACCACGCCCCTCTTCTATCATTCTTTGGATTATTTGCAAATATGTATGTGTGCTCATATATATGTGTGTATGTATAGCATTGGTCGGCGCGGCCAGCGGCTCCAGGCAGCGCTGCCGCCAAACAGGTAGAGAAATCGTTCGAAAATATGTTTGCATGTTTCTGTGGTTGTTTGTATGTGTTGCACGCATACAGTGATTTTGCAGTTATATAACATAAAATTTGAACCGTGATAACTCTCTTGTTTGACATAGGATTTTAATGCCTTTTTCAGGATAGTTAGATATGATAAGTCTCTAAGCCAATGTCAAATTACAACACTGTACTATTTGAATTAATGCCTTAAAAACGGCATTGAAGTTGGAAAGTTTTCTTATGAGAAAAGGGGGCGTGGCAGTTCAAAATTTTGAATGGCGTTATATTAATGCTGTCTCTAGGAACCTGTATACCAAAATTGGTGCTCCTAAGTGCTATAGTTACTGAGATATTCGCCTAAAACACAAATTTTTTCGAGGTTTGTCTGGTTTTTTGCTTGTTGCGGGGGCGGTAAGGGGCTTGGCAACAATTTGAAATAAACTTGATCTGCCTGACATAATAACGGACTTTCATTGTGAATTTGATGGTTCTAGCTTTTGTAGCTCAAAAGATCCAGGTGTTCATACGGACGGACGGACAGACATTGCTATATCGACTCGGCTGTTGATGCTGATCAAGAATATATATACTATATGGGGTCGGCCACGCCTCCTTCTGCCTGTTATGCACATCTCGCTTCTGACAAACTTAATAGACCCCTATACTCTTTTTTAAAGAGTACGGGGTCTAAAAAGGTTTTCTGATAATGGAGTTATCCAAGTAATTCCGGCTATGTACAAGTTTTATAACAATTAGTACTGATAGTGCGAGGACTATAAAGTAGGCGTGCCAACTATTATTGCATAGTGAATGTGCTCAGTGGAAGTTAATTTTCTTGATTATGGCTAGCAAAGGCCATATAAAGGCCAAATTCGTAATGCGTTCAAACAGACAACACAGAGAAGAGAGTAGACAAACAGGCACCAAACACAAGGCAATACCCTAGCTGCAAAAATATAGAGTGAGACGGGGAGTGCAGAGTGGAGGGAGGGAGCTAGCTAGAGTCAAAGGTTACAATGTGCCTGCAGTGTGGCGGGGTGTTAGTGCTAGAACCATTGACTGTGTAGATGAGCAAATGTTTGTGAGTGTGTGTGTGTGTGTGTGTGTGTGTGTGTGTGTGTGTGTGTGTGTGTGTGTGTGTGTGTGTGTGTGAGTCTGTGTGCGCTGTCAAAATCAAATAAGACTTGCTAGAAAGGGGTCTAGAGGTGGGAGATAGGAGAGCGGGGAATGGCAAATGGGGATAGGCGGCCAATCAGACCTGGGGCTTGTTGCTGTCACTGTCGAAGTCGGCGTCGCAGCTGAAGTCGCTGTAGACGACGTTGTTGATGTCGATGTCGATGCCTTGTGCTTAAAAGCAATGCCATGAAATTGCTTTTTGCAAAAAGGTAACGCTAACAGCAACAAGTGAGCGCGAGCCTCTATAAATATATGTATATATATATATATTATATATGTATATATTAGTGTATATGTGTGTTTGTTTGTGTGTATGGGTGGGTGTGTGCTTTGTAGGTGGGACACAAAGGAAATGAGAAAAGGTTGTTGCAGGCTTCCTTTTGCCGCTTTATGTGCGCTTTGTAAATTTGCGTAGAGGTCGTCGCGCAATGAGGAAACAGGAAGTTACCAGGACATTGTTTATTCCTTAGTGGCAAACAAACCAGAAGAACACCCGCAAAACACCCAGGAAACGCAGCGTGTTGCTCAAAACTCAGCTCCAAAGTCACAGCAAAAGCCAAAGTAGACCCTAAAAAGCCAAAAACAGCAATGAGCACAAAAAAGATACGATGGAAATTGCTCCCATAAATTATGTTACTGTAGGAATTTAAATTGTTACCTTAGCGAATGTCCTTCAAATGTCTGCATTTTGTTTTCTTTAACATTTTACATTTACTTTATTTTATTTAATTTTCTGTTTTAATTTTTTTTTGTTTTCTTTCTATTACGCTAAAAAAACTAAAATGCTTAAGACGAACGTTGACAAAATAATCTGTTAAATGTCTGTAAATACACGTGCGTGTGGGCGGTCGTAGGCGGTGTGGCAAGAGGGTAAAATGAAGGCGTGGTCGAGGACCATCTGAGACAATAAGCAGACGCTAAATGGACGCAATTTTTGTTGTTGGTTCAGAGCCAAATGCCAAAACGCCATTTTCACAAACTTTGGCCCCAAAATAAACCGTCAAAGAGACGACGCGTCGCACAGTGAAACAGGGACACAAAATAGTCTGCAAAAACGGCTGCAACATAAAAGAGTGCTTAGACAGGTATTAAAACTTTGTTGAATAGTATAATAAATTTGTATATTAAAAACAGTTAACGTAAAGGACCCGTACAAATAAAAATTGTCAACCAATTTGTCCATGGGAGTAATAGGATAAACACAGTTGTTCTATTTGGAGCTAAGTTGATAAAGATAGTAAAAGAAGTGATATACACATAATGTATAAGTTTGGTAGCGATCCCTCAAATAATACTACAATTGTCCTTATTTCGACCGATTTGACCTATAGAAGCTATAGGGTATGAAACTTAGAAGTGATAATTATTATGGTACTATACATATAGTGTATAAAGTTGGTCACGATAGCTCTTGAAATTTTCTTCTATGTAGTGTTTAAATTTAATTGTTAGAAAAATGTATCATACTTTAAGAGTCTTCAATTGATGCAGCAAATTTTTAAAAATATATTATCAGTTAAAAAGTGTTTTAATCTATTTGTCAAAAATTCAACTAAATTTTACTCATATAGGAATCATTACTAGGATTTCTTGAAACTGCCGACAAATTTAATTATTTACAGTAAAATTCTGCCCACTGTGAAGAATCAACGATGGCGACGAAGGCATACAAGTCAAAAGGCAACCAACCTACAAAAAAAAGTATGATTTTACTCTCTTTACCTAACATTATTGTTGTTCTTGCTGTTGATGGTGTTTTTGTTGTTTTTTGTATTGCAGCTTTATCATAGCCCTTCGCCAGAGAACACACTTGTTGAGCATTAAGCGGTAGAAGGATGGAGCGGATACCGGAGGAGAGCAGTAAATATAAAGAGCAGAAGATGAGAAACAGTAAGAAGTAAAAAGAAAAAAAATATAAGCTACAACAACAAAAATATAATGAAAGCAACAAAAGTGACAAAGAAATTGAAATTCTGTCGGTGTGCAAATGTGGCAGAGGTTACCGTGTCGCCATGTACCCTGTAAAAAGTATGTAACTCGAAGGATATTTAATCGTAAACGTTCATAATTTGTTGTATAGATATATGTTATATGTACTTATCTTCATATCATATCATTTATATATATCTACTAGTATAGACAGAAGATTATATTTAATTTTAAAACAAGCGAAAAATATTCTACATTAATAAATGTCTATATCCAAACTTAAATGAATTACAATCATCAAATCCTATCTAATTTCAATTATTTTAAATAAAATATAAATTTTACAAGCATTGCTTTCGTTTGGTTGTAGGCAATTCGTCGGATACATAATTCAAAAATTATATTATATAAATTAAATTATTATTATGATTTTTAATTTATATTCAAAACCAATAGAAACAAATTTTATACATTCTTGTAAAATCTAATAACATTTTGAATTAAAAGGATTTACATATTTTTTTTTCAAATTTCTATACATTTTAAGCAGTTAAGGCATTTATTGTCTAAATAAACATAATAAATGAACCAAAAAATGTATTCAAAACACGTAAATATAATTTATGAAATTTAAAAAAGCTTATAAAAAGGAAAATCCCTTTGTTTTTACTAGCGTTTAGTTTAAAGCCAAACCAAACTCTACGTTTACTTAAATTTGCTAAAAAATATATATAATAAATATAGTTGTAAAATGTCAAAAATATGAGCTCAAAGCTACACGTTTTTTTACAGGGTGTTTGTCCCGCGTATATACAAGCAATTTGTGCATTTTACCTTTACGCGAGATGTTTCTGTGGCTCACTGGAGATAGACTCAAAGCCTGGATAAAACTTCGTTATCACACACGTTTGCGACACTCGCTCACACACACCACACGCATACGCACTCGTTTACAAGTTGAGGTTAAGAGTGCAGCCGATAGATGGCGTACAAAATGGCGCTCAAAGAGAAACTAAAAGTAAACGCAAAACCAAAACGAATGCAACTGGCAACTGGCAACTGGAAACTGGCAACTGCCACATGCCACATGCTGCCACATTGGCCTTCAACGTGTAATGTGTGTATTTGTGCTTTTGCTGACAGTTTATCAATGGAGGAGTGGTATAAAGTTGGGGGAGGAGAAGATGTACGGTGATAACAAGTTGTCAATCCAATTGGAACTTATTAGCTGGAAATGCACCAAAAACATAGTCTTTGTGAAATGCTTCATCCCCACCGACCACTCCTATCCCTTTCTCTTTCGTACACACAATTATATTGCAGAGCCAGGCATACATGCAACAGTGTAACAGTGTGTGGCAAGTTGTCGAGATGTGTGCTTCAACCAATTTGCCAGTTCTTTTCTCTTAATGCCTGTTGGTTTTTGGTCTGCGTCAGTGATTGCATAGGCATGCGACAGGTGGCGCTTAAATGTGGGCGTTAATAACAGTTAACTCTTTGCATACCTGATTGATGTCTCTGCGTGACTCTGTGCATGTGTGTGTTCATGTTTGCGTGTGCGTGTGTGTACACATGTGTGTGTTAATGGTGTATATGCGCTGGTCATTTTCGCTTCAATTATGCAAATTTGAGTTAATTTGTATACCCGTTAGGCATAGCAATAGGATATATTGAATTAGTTGGAAGAAATTAAGTAAAATAGAGTATTTATTTATTTATTTATTTGTATAGTTGCGCCAATGAAGATATGATCGTCTTTTAACAGAATTGCATCTTATATTAAAATTAAAATAAAAATTTAAAACTGAGCAATAATCTTAAATATCAGTTATCCTTTAGTGGACAACGTTTAGATTTATCTATAAAATAAAATAAAATACTTCTTTAATATGCAACGCGAACACATGGCGTGGCATGGCATAATGAACGGTCATTTACACACACACTTTCACATTATTCGTGTGTATGTGTGAGTGTTGGGATTTAATTTTCCATCGCTCTGCGTTTCAAGCTGATTTTTCCTATATATAAATGTGATAATGTGTTTAATGACTGCAACTCGAGATGACTTTTCATTTGCATAATGAGCGAGTTTCAGTTTTAATATCCTTTCGTTAAAATCATTTTGTTTGACCCCAAAGTTTGGCCTGAAAATAAACCTTAACCAGATGAATTAAATGCCTTTTGACATTTTCATTTTTCAGTATTTAGTCCAACAATAGGCAGGAAAAAAACTGGCTTTTATTCGACGCATTTGAAAGTGTATTTGCTCGTCGATGTAGACTGTTTAGCTTCCTCATCGATTTTGCCATATAATGATTTCTCGCATCACATTGTTTGCACAAATGACTCGACAATTATGCATTCAACGGTCTCCGAGTGGGATTAAAGACACAAGCTTCACAGCAGCTGCGTTAATTCAATTCAAAAAGTTGCAAAATAAATGCATAATGTTTAACAAGCACAAATTACTAGGAATCATTCTGATTCTCATTGTTCAATTTGAATACTCCTTTCTTAAAACACAACTTTATAAAAATATAAATCATTTAAATTTATATTTTAGTAATACTAAAATCCCTGGAAACTTTTGCATTTACCGACAACACGTAAAAATTTGCGTCAAAAAATCCTTGTTTATGCCCAAAGTTGTCTTAACCCTTCAACTTGCAAAATAACTGTTAACCTTTAACATCTTACATTAAATGAACAAACTTTCGCCCAATTTCTTGCTAAAATCTCAGAATTTACCTACGCACTTGGTAATTTTACATGTTTCTTAAATTTTTGTATGTTGCTGGTTAGAAAATTAGACACAGTTGAATGCGGTTTGATTGATGTGGAAAATGTCGAGTAGAAACTTGTTGCAGACATGGATTTTGGAGTACCGAGTACAACGTGAGTGTGCCAGGAATAAAGCCCTCCAAAAATTGTTGTGTTTCTCTGCAAATGGAAAATGAACCACTTAGCAATCAAGAAACATAAAATGCGCATGAAAAACTAGTGAAAATAAACTTGAGAGTGACGGAACTAGCATTAAGGGTATGAATAAGGGTGGAAAAAGGGTAGGGGTTGAACATGAGGTTGAAGGTTACCATCTATACGTTCACCTGGCAAACTCATTGAGAAATGGACCCCGAGGAGGGCCCATCGAAGTTGAAGTTTTCCGCCTGGACATTAGTTTTATGCACTGTTCAAGGACCCCCGAATGGCAGTGAAACTTAAGCTATAAGAAGGGTGGCAACCCTCACACGACCCCTAACGCTTGTCGTTCTTTGTTTCGGTTAAAGAGCGCGAGCTTTTATGCGCTCTGCATTGAGCTCTCTTAGCTAACTAAAGCTCGCTCTTGTTTTGCCATTGGAAGGCAGCACAGTGTCGCCGCTATAAAGGGGGTTTCTACCCCCATTGCGTGTGCTTTGAAACAGGGTCAAACATAGAAAATAATAACCATGACAACAAGGGTCAGCATTTGTTTTGTTGGCATTGTTTACTCGACTTGAAGTCCTCAAAGCAGTCGAGGCGGAAAGTGTCAAGAGACAACTACAAATGGGAACAAATGTGGAGCGTGGAGTAATGATCACGGATCTGGACCAAAGCGAAGCAGAGCAAGAGCGTCCGTCTACCACAACTCAACCAAAAAGGCAGCGTAAGGTGCTACAAACATTGACAGGTAATTTCAGCCGCAGATCAAAGAGTGTCGAGGTAGAACAACGTCAGGAATTACCCACTGGCAAGAAGAAGCACCAACAGGAGCGCACACTCAATGGTCTGGTGAGTAGGCAACATTTCTAGCACTTGTCCAGAATGATGGAAACATTGTATTAGAGTTTACATTTTGATTTTCAAATGAATCAAGTAAAATGTGAAAAATAACAGTGTGAGCTTTTTGAGTTGAGTTTAAGGGGACCTTCTCATGGATTGGGTCGGTAAAATGCCAATGTTTGTAGGACAAAAGGTTGACATAGTATCTCGCGGGTATGATTGTTTTGTTCTTCAAATATTTTAGAATAAGTCAAAGCTAAAAATAACCTAAATTGCGGCTACGGAAAAGCGGTAAGCATCTACCTTTATTCCTCTATAAAAAGTTTACAGAATGAAAGTTTATTATATTTTCTATGCCTTTATGCATTTGAAATACTAATTTTTAAATTTGTTTTCTCATTTGGAAATTCCAAAATAATTAGAGATGAACAATTTTTTATGGTGGATTTAGTTATAATGCATAGATAAAAGTATTTTGTTTTCATTTAGCATTTTAATGAAATAAATCGGATGGAAAGATCGAGCCCCGAGCCTTACCAATAAAGTTCGGTTAGATAAAAGTGTTTGAGAAAAATGCGACCAAAGTTTTTTTTTTGCCTCCTTCAATTACATCACTACAATACAATTCCAAACATTTAATAAATATTGCTGAGCTTCAGCTAGTTTACCTAATATTAGCTAATATTACCCAAACCGCAGTTGCAGGCCAAGGAACAGCAGTTGGAGCAATTGCTACATCGTCTGGACACAGTGCACAAGTACAACGAACGCTTTGCCAAGGAGAATGAGCAACTGCGTCTGGACAGCGAGCAGTTGGAGCAACGTCTTAGCCAAGCAGAGCAGCAGTTGGCCAATTGCCCGCGTTGCCAGCAGCTCAGTCAAAAGCTGGGAGACGTCCAGGAGCTAAACAAAGAGTTGACCAATGATGTGGACATGCTAAAGACGCTTGTCTTTCGGCTCAATGTACAGATCGAGTGCTACCAGGATCAGAGACACAGTGCTGACAAGGATGCCCAGGCCGTCTCCGTTGCAGTTTCCGCTCCAGTTGCGACTGCTAGCACCACACTACCTCCATGGACGACAAATCTTCCTACACACACATTGACTCCGCTGCTGCAGGCCTATGATGAATCCTTTCGAGACAAGGATGCACTGCTATCCCAATATGCTGCCGATTTTGAACTCTTCGGTAGCGAGTTGAAGCGTGCGCTAGAGGAGAACACACGCCTGCTGCAGTCGCAGGAGCAACTGCGTCGCGATGTCGGCGGCTGGACGGAGGAGCGTGTCCGACTTCAGGCCCAGCTCGGCGTCTGCCGCTCCAAGGCAGAGGCACAGACCAGGAAAACCGATCTCGTCAAGGAAAAACTCGTCGAAGTGATGCATTTCTACGAGCAGCGCAATCAGACCTTATTGCTGGACATGAATCACCTGCAGGATGCTTTCGCACGCTGCAAATCCGAGTTGGTTACACTCAAGAGCACAACTGTTCCCATTCCTCAGTCGCCACCCGGTCCTGCTTCAACCGCTGCAGCTGCAGTCCATGCTGAGTGCAAAAACGACACGGATGCACTGGAGCAGTGCAAGATTCTGCTGGAGCAGCTAAGGCAAGAGCATGCCCGGGAACGCAGCGCTCTAGAGGATCAGCTGCAGACAAGCAACAACAGAGCCGCCTCCCTGCTCCGAAGCTCGGAAAAGGCAAAACATGCGAGGGATCGCCTTAAAGCGCGTCTCCGCATGACACTACAGTGGGCGCAGAAGCTGGAGGCGGGCCAGGCCGAGGTGCGTGAAACCTACGATGCAGTGCAACATTTATCGACGCTGCTCAAGCACAAGGAGTCCCAGCTGCGTGGACTGCACGCCCGTAACAACGAGGAACTTGAGAAGCTCCGGCAGAAGCTGCAGCAAAAGGATGAAACCATCAAAAACCTGCTGCGCAGCAAGATGGAACGGCGTCCAGCGGGCGATTAGGGGCACAAGTGGGGACTGAAAGGGAATGAATCAGTCGAGATATGGTTAACAATTAAAAATATATAATTTCAATACAAAATACATTAATAACTTAAACAGTAGAAAGCTTTTGAAGCACAGCAATTGAGGGCTCCTGCGTGTGTTGATTTTGGGATGTGGGTTGATTGATGTTTGATTGATGTCAATCAGTCGAGTGTGGTTTGATGATTGCTCAATGAATCGCCCTGTTCGTTGTCATCGCCACCTCCGCCGCTGCCTCCGGCACAGACGCCGCACGCCTTTGGCACCGTCTGCTCTATGTACATGTTAATCTTTTCGAGAATTTCGGGACAAACTCCGCGCATGAGCTGCTCGTAGCGTGCGACACCAAGCTGCGATTGAAGGCTCTGCAGCTGCCATTTGAGGTAATCGGTTAATGGTATCTTGTAGACCGGATCCTTCAGTACCAGCTGCCGATGCCTGTCGTCGTGGTAGGTCTTTGAGTGGAAGTCATCATAGAGTTGATCCTGGAAGTCCTCCAGTTCGTGCTCGTCGTGTATGACCAGCGAGTCGTAGTAACGCTGTGTCGCCTTATCGGCACCCTCATCCGATGCCGTATATTGCTTGTCCATAACCTCCGCCAGCGTTTCCTCCACCAGCTGCAGAATGTGGGGCAGGCGGGCGAGGAGCAGCTCATTGTTTCCAAAGATGGATGCAAACGCAAGGCAGAAAAGCTTACGTTTCTCGGCATGCGTATCGGCCACTAGAGGGAACATCTCAATCCACACATCCAAAATGCGAGCAAGTGCATCCGTCTGCGGCAACTGCTGCACCACCGACATGAACACCGACTGATCAATGAGCAGCGTTCGTGCAAGCAGCGTTAGATACCAGCCCATGGTCATAGGATACTCCTGCTTGAGGCACACCTGCTGGAAGACAAACGGCAGCGCGGGACGCACAAGACGCAATCCCATAGACGCATCCGTCTTGAGGCACGTCTCAAATATTCGCAGCATGGCAATAATGCCCTCCGCTCGAATATCCTCAAACGAGCGCACACAGTACGATACGAATCCCTCGCCATAGCGACCCAAATAGGCCTGAAAGTAGATAAAAAGATCACGGCTTAAATGGAGGAAACGGGGACGGAAAGTTGAATTATCTCACGTGAGGATCGAGCAGAATGTATGCATGGATTAGCTGCAGAACCGTGCGTAGATTCTCTGACGACATCTCAATGATGGGCAACAAGTGATCACAGAGTGCCAGCAGTTCCGGAGTCAACGCAGTGGAATTGCCAATCACGGCCAGCCACAGCATGATCCCATCCTCAATGAGATACACATGGGATCGTTGCTAAAACAAAAGATTATTAGTGACTGAACTGATTTATATCCTGATCACTTACCTGCAGATCTGTGCTTAGCTCAATGACGCTATAGAGGAAGGGCTTCATGGTATCGGGAACATCGCGTATGGTGCGAACTAACTGCTCCAAGGTTCCAATGATGGCACATCGCAGCATATTGTATTCGTTGAGTTCACTCTCGCGCCACAGCATAGGCAGGTAGGAGATTAATTGCAAGGCCTGAGGTTCGATATATTCGCTCATCTTCTCCACGAGCAGTGTCATGGTGCCCAGGACAACGATCTTGGTATCGCAGGCGCCGGCCTCGCGCAACAGCAGAAACAGCGCCTCAAACAAGGCAGCAAAATATGGATGAAACGCCTCCGGCATGAATTCAAAGTCATCAATGAGCAAATTGAGAGTGCGAGCGGCAGCCAAACGGATGGGCATGTCCTCCTCCGGTCGCAGCAGATGCAGGCATGCCTCATAGGCCAACGGACGCAGCTCTCGGGGCAGCTGGACGCCCACCCAATGGCCTACAAGCCAAATGATTCGACGACGCAGTATTCGAAAATTTGGAGCCTCGATGCGGAGCTCGGCAAGAAGCTGTGATGTTAACCAGCCGCCAAAATCCAGTTTATTGAAGAAGTGAAAGGAGGCCTGACCGACGGCATTGTAGATGGCATCCTTGAGGAGAATGGCCTTCAGATCGGATGCCTCCGTCAACTGGAGCTGCTGTGCTTGCTTCACAAACTTTAATACCTCGTTGATCATCACGGAAGAGTGCTGGGTGAAGCAGGTGAAGTACAGAGTCTCCACGCACGGACGCAGCTCGTATTTCCAGGCATCGCCGCCACCATCGTCCTGACCATATCCCTCCGGGTCCTGTTGCCACTCGGCCAACTCATCCTGCGTCAATAGAAAATAATGAGTGACAATCTTCTCGCACAAATACGTCACACGCTCCAAACTGAAGAACTTGCTCTGTGTCTGAGCCGACGAGGCGAGCAGCTCATCCTCCAGTGTGCTGGCTGATGAATCTGAAGCCAGACTATCGTTTCCGCTCATCATGATACCCTTGAGTAGATTGATAGCCTGAATAACAAAGTTGCTAAAATTGATGCGATCTCCGGCATCAAAGATGAGTCCCGTGCCTTCGTGGAACACATAGTGAAAGCTAAACTCCAATGCCACCGGCACGAAGCGTGCAAAGGACAGTGCATGACGCTCCATGAACTCGTTCAACGTCTTCATCATCTTCAGAATGAAACGCTCCAGATCATTGATCAGCTGCTGACCCGCCGAGCGCATCCTTAGCTCATAGCGCAGCTCAAGGCACTGGCGCAGTCTCTCGAAGAGCTGCTCGATGAAATTCATATGGTCACTGGACTTGTACGGCTTACTACCACAGCCATAGACCAGCAGTTTTCGGAGGGAACGCATTGCAATGTAGGCTCGTTGGAGGCAACTGTGAGCCAGTGCCTCCGGCTCAGTCTTGACCAGCTGCAAAAATCGTCCGGTGAGCGTGGCCCAAATGTCCCAAGCCATGTAGCTAAAGATCTGTCCGGCCAACTCCTTAAAGGCTCGCTTTTCTGCCATCAATCGACGCGATGCCAGTGCCTTGATCACATAGTGCAGCATAAGCAGTGTCCGCTGCTGCTGCTGTGCTAACGGGGCAGCTGCATCGCCCGAGTCGCCAGCATCGTTGCAGGCTTGCAGTTGCTTCATCAACGTAGGCATCAATTCGGGCCAACAATCAATCCGAGCGATTTTACTAAGCAGCACAGCCACTTGAAGCGCCACCTGGGGCACATCTTCGGCATTGTAGTGCTGCAGGAGTATCTCACGAATCTGCTGCTTCTGCTCTGGTGCCAATTCCAGCCGAGAATTGTGTCGCCAATAACGCTCGATGCCATTCTTTAGGTAAACAGCCGCCATCCAACGAACTTTGACGGCGTCTGTTAGTGTATCGGATGATACATTCGATTCGCTTGCCAGCTTCATGCTTAACTTGGCCAATATGGGAAAGAAGCCAGGCTGCTGCTCCCACTCGCTCAGCTGCGCCTCCGCTTTCTGCACAATCTCGTGATTGGGATTGGCGGCTCCCTGTAATGCGGCTGCAACGAGTTGCTCTGCCGACGCCATCGCAGCACTCAGCACACACACACACTCTCGCACACACACTGAGATGTGCTGTTAATCAGTGAAAAGACGCACGCCCTTCAACTGTCTGTAAATGCTTTTCTTAAGCAGATTAAAACAAACTTGCGAAAATTATTGACGAAAAATTACATCGCCATTCCGGCTAGAGCTGTATTGCATCGTTCAGGAATAAGTTCGATTGAGCTAATCACCAAAATGAGCCAGCAAACGACATCCCTGAGTGTTGACAGTGCTGGCATATTCCCATTCTTTGCACTGTTCTCGCTTTTTATACTCTCTGCAAGAGTATATTGGGTTTGTTTTTTAAATGAACTAGCCGAAAATTTGTTAAGGCAACCCTGTAGTCACCTTTAATTAAATTATTCATTTTTTGTAGAATATATTTTAGATATTTAGTCAATAATTTCTTAGATTCGCTACGCTGCTCAGCAGAAAAATTAAATTAAAAAATTATTGTTTCTAGCTTAGTTCTTAATAACCTTAACTTCCATTATGTGCCAATTTAGGAACATGGCTTATTGTGCTCTTAATTATTTTATTAATTTTTAATATGATACTTACTATTTTAGTCGCATTTTGTAACCTTAATTTAGCTATTTATTTTTTTGTAATCGATGACTGGCTGCAGAGCGTCTGCGAATCCGATCATTTAGTTCAGTTGCTTAGCATGATTGTTTTTAAGTTCAGTTGAACTGCAATGAACCGACAGAAAAGTCAAATAGTTAACAACACTTGTTTTGGAGTTGCTCAACACAAGCAGCTGTTCAAATCGACAAAAATCGCAACGCGAACAGTCCAACAGCTGTTTTGCGGCTTTTGGCAACGCGATGGTTGTTATCGATTTCTAGTTGGCAACGTAAACATAAAAACTGATATCACACACAATTGATAGATAACAAGTGTTAATGAGAAAAGTTTAGTCACAAGCTAACCTTAATGATGATAAAGGCGGTAATTCTGATTGGGGGACCTCAAAAAGGAACTCGCTTTCGTCCACTGTCCTTGGACACACCCAAGCCACTGTTTCCCGTAGCTGGGCGACCTTTGATAGCACATCACATTGAAGCCTGTGTCCAGTTGAAAGAGCTGAAGGAGATTCTCATTATTGGGTTCTATCCACAGACTCAGATGGAAGGATTCGTTAGTGACATGCAGGCGCTGTACAGCAGCAGCAACATCAACATCAGGTGAGTCAATTTATAACTGACGCTGACGTGGTCTTCAAGGAATCTTGTTGGTTTACCTGTCTCCAGATATCTCCAGGAGTTCACATCTCTCGGAACCGCCGGCGGCATGTACCACTTCCGCGATCAGATACGTGCCGGCAATCCGCGCGCCTTTTTTGTGCTCAACGGCGATGTGTGTGCCGATTTTCCGCTCCAGGAGCTTTATGACTTTCACACAGAGCGTCCGTCAAGCGCTCTAGTGACCATAATGAGCACGGAGGCGACACGTCAGCAGTCCCTGCACTACGGCTGTCTCGTATTCGATCGCGCCAGTGGTGCCGTGTCGCATTACGTGGAGAAGCCAAGCTCATATGTCTCAACTTTCATCAATTGTGGCGTCTACGTCTGCTCCATAGACATCTTCACTAAATTGGCACAGATCTTCCATGCCAAAGGCGAGGAATACAGCTGCCTTAGTTATAATAATGGCAACGGCAAGGAGCAGGGTCACATCAAGTGGGAGCAGGAGGTGCTCACCCCTCTCGCTGGCACCGATATGCTCTTCGCGATGCCCGTACCCAACTGGTGGTCCCAGCTAAAAACTGCGGGATCGGCGATCTATGCCAATCGTCACTACTTGGGGCTCTACAAGCGCACGCATCCGGAGCGGCTGGCCAACGTGGGCAGTAAACGGGGCGAAGGGGATGGTAACTTGATTTGTACCGTCCACCCGGATGTCTATGTCCATCCTAGTGCCACAGTGCACCACTCGGCTGTGGTGAGTATGATTCCCGGAGAAAAAAATGTACTTTGCTACTTTGCTTTCCACTTTAGCTGGGTCCGAATGTGGCCATCGGACCAGGCGTGACTATTGGGCCCGGTGTGCGCATACGGGAGTCCATTGTGTTGGAGCAAGCACAGATCAAGGATCACACGCTGGTCCTGCACTCGATTGTAGGACGGGGCTGCACCATTGGTGCGTGGACACGCGTCGAGGGCACGCCCAGTGATCCCGATCCCAACAAACCGTTTGCTAAAATGGAGAATCCGCCGTTGTTCAATAACGAAGGGAAACTAAATCCCTCAATAACCATACTGGGTATGTGCCAAGTAAAGACTTCTTGGGAATAACTTCGTAATCATTGCTCCTTCTTGCTAACTTCTTGCAGGATGCTTTGTGCAGATTCCCGCCGAGAAGATTCTCCTGAACAGCATTGTCTTGCCGCACAAGGAACTGAGTCGCAGTTTCAAAAACGAAATCATTTTGTAAACAATTCTACAAGAATTTGTTTAAATCTGTATACAAAATATATTTTATTTATGTACTTTACCTATTTTTTATTGTGCACTTATCTTCTTGTTACAGACTAATTTACAGGATATTTGGCAGATAGATTAAGTAACTGCTGGGATGAACTTTCAACTAGTCTCTAGTGAAAAGAAAATAACAACTATGGTTAAATTCGTATTTATTCTTTTGCGTGTTATAAAACAAAATATTCATGAAATAAATTAAAAAACATTAAACCGAGTTCAATCATAATTATTTTAAAATTGATTTCTTACAAAGTTTTTTTTGATTTCAATTCAAAAACTATTTAAATTTGTTAATAATAAACACAAAATTAATATTAATAAATATGTGTGCTAATCAAATTATACCCTATTTGTGGGATGTGTTATAGATAGATATATTTACAATCAGGTTAAAAGTAATTTGTATTAAAAATCAGGAAATTTTTTTGTATACAAAAATATTCTTAATTTGTTAAAGAAAAGAAATTACTACAATTGTTATGAAAATACCAATATAATAAATGTAGCAATATTAATAAAAATATTTAAATGGAACGTATATTTTATATAGCTTCTATGTGTGATTTTATGATATTTAAGTAGTGGTCGACTTAACAATTAGTTAATTAAGAGAATTCTTTCAAAAATAACTGAATTTTAATCTAAATATTAAACATACTATTATTAATAAGATGATTTAATTGAGATTGAAGTTTTGTTTACCAGGTTTATACAAACGATATTCAGTTTTCCAATCTGCATGACAAGCAAAATATCGTGATTTTAAAATACGATGAGCTTTACAGCCCAGGTAAGCAGTCAAGTCACACACGCACACACACGTGTGCTCTCTGTTCTCTTTCTCTCACAACTCTACACTCTCTTTCTCTCAGTATTGCTTTTCGAATAAAACGCGTTTACATTCCGTATTTGTCAGTTAGTTGTCGTCGCTTGTGGCTGCCAGAGCTAGAAAGAGAAAAAGAGAAGAAAAGAATTCCATTCTATGTAAACGTTAAATAAACTCCAATAATATAGTTTGGATAATTGTTTAATTTGTAATTATCAAAGGTCGTATCCAATGCCATTGATTAACGCGCACAAATGGAATAAAATGTTTCACCTGGAATCACATTTAAACCGTTTGAAAAATGCAAACAGGTACGTAGGCAGTTCTGTTGGTAATTAAGCAAGCTGAGGAAGAAGCAGAATCGACAAAAACAGCAACACTCTCAAACACACACACACATGCTCACGCACCAGTGCTGTGCAGGTGACTCGGTGCGGGAGTTGCGCGAGCGGCTTGCGCAGGTATGTAACTTTAAGAGAGCGAGTGCGCGCGAGAGAGTTTGAGAGCGTAAGTGAGCGCAACAGCGAGTCATGGCTCAGTGAGCGTAACTGTTTTCTGTCAAAGTATGCGAACCGTGGGAAAACTGCAGTAAGGCTACTACTCTCCTGTTCTGTTACTCTGTTGCTCTATTGCTCTCATGCTCTGCAGCCCTTCTTCTGTCCCCTTTTGAGTACGACGCTGTTTTGAAGCTTGTGTGTTTGCTTTTGAAGCGTTTAATTGTCATTGCCCAATTCATGTAAAGCTTTTATTCATTCATTCATTCATTTCTTCACTCCTGAAATGTTTTGGTACTTTACTTTTAGTCTGTGCAGCATACTCAAGGGGGCGTCGCGTTGCTAACAAACTGTAGGAATTCCCTATTGGCAAACAAATAAATATAGGAGTCTTTATTCATTTTATTGTTGTTGCTGTTGTGCCTCTGCGTGCTGGAATCTTGCTTAGCTTAGGCAGCCACAGCGTTAAAGTGGCCAATACACCTGAGCTGTGAGCGTGCTCTCTCTCACTCTCTCTCTATCTCTCGTTACCACTGAGCACACACGTACATGCACACACGCACACTGGCAAACAAGCGCAGCTCACTTACCTTCGTGGCTACCTGTGGCCCACGACGTCGATCAGTTGCTGTTTTAACCTGAAGGCAGACGCACGCGGTCGTCGCTAAAGCGGTAGAAAATCTTAATACACACATACATACACACTCACATGCAAAAAAGACACGCACACCTTTGAGACCAAAAACTAGAAAGAAAACAAAAGCAACAACAGTAAGAAATATTAAATAAAAAGAGACACAGGTACACAAAGTGGCGGTTGGTTGTAGAAGAAGCAGAAGCAACAGCGGCAGCAGCAGCAGCAGCAAAGAAGGCGAACAGTGACTTGTTTTTTGTTGTTTGGATGTATGCGTCGACGTTAACGTTAAAGTTAACTCTGACGTCGCGACGGCGTCGCAGTCGTTTTGTACGTGTTGGTATTAAGATCGCGTCGGCGCGTCGTGAAAAGGCAAACGGGCAACGCACACAAACAAACTAAACGTATCTACTAACTGACTAAGTGCTAGTCAGTGTGACTAGCGAAAGAAGCACAAGTATATAGAAGCTTTATATTAACTGCATATAAACATTTACATATATATGCATATGTATATCAGTTATGTGTAACATACATGTGTGAGCAGTAAAATTGTTAAACAATCAAAAAGAAAGTGCAATAAAAATAATGTGAAAAGCGGCCACAGCAACAACAACTACAGCAAAAAAATTAATAATCACAACCACAAAGTGCAAAGTTTACAACGTGTTGAGATCTAGCGCATAAAATAAAAGGAAAGAGTTAAAGCGCAGAGCGCAAAGGAAGAGAAGGAGCGAGCAACACAAACAACTTGTTACAGAGGAATCTGAAGAAGAAAAAAACGGTGAAAAAAGCTTTAAGCGTTGGCGTTATTGTTGTAAGTTGTAATTCAATTTGTTAAGAGTGACATAAATACACAGATGATTTTATATGTGAGTCGATGTTTGTGTGTGTCTGCAGTGTGAATGAACGAATGAATGAACAAGCGCAGCAACAATATTTCGAAGACGGACCAAGTTAAAAGCAGATGCGCAAACATAACAAAGTGAAAACATATTTACAGTTACAGAGACAAGAAAAAAGAGCGGATCTTCAGAGTAGCAGAAGCAGAAGCAGCAGCAGCGTCGACGCCAACGCCAGCTCCAACGGCGAAGTCGAAGCCGACGTTAGCGTTAACGTTACAAAGCTCTCAAAGTTAACTGCTGTTGCGCTTTGAGAGACTTGATTTTGTTGATGTCTGCTTTTGTAGCTCTTGTGCTTTTAATGCTAACTTTTGACAGCGGGTTTGCAAACAGAATCACAACAACAGCAACGCAAAAAAAGACACCACCACAACAATTGTTGTTGCACTTGTTGCTGTCTTGCCGTCGTTAGTGTGAGAGAGGGAGACAGCCTGATTACTTTGGCCATCGGTATTTCTCTTGCCTGCAATTTGAAGCAATCATAAGTTTCCTGTTGGCAGAAAAACAAAAAGTAACGGCACACGACACTAATTTCAATTCCAATCCCAATTTCAATTCCACTTCCAGCTCCAGTCCGAATACGAATTTCGTTTCCAGTCGCTGGAACGCTTGCGCAATGCATTCCACTTGTAAAAAACCAAACGAAAAGACGAAAAAATACAGATATTTCTTACTGGTTTGCCAACTTATTAATTACATTTGCTGCTCCTCTCATTGTTGTTGCGGCTGTCATTAATTTATACTACTCTTAGGCTAAGTCTAAATTTGGTTTTTATTGTCAAAAAAAAAAAAAGAAAATAACCGTAACGTCACCGTTGCTCAGTTTCTGTTGTTGATTTAATGAAGTTTTTTCTCTTTTCCAATTTGGGTTTTCTGCTTTGAGGTTTTCTTCCCGTTCTAATTAACTAAAAGATTCCACAGCGTGAAATAAACAGTTATTTATTAATGAGAAATTTCAAATGAAGCCAAGATTTATTGCGTTTTTGTCACCTCGAATCAAGTTTTTCATTGTTGGAATCTAAGTGAAAACTTTGTTACCACTTCTCCTTTTTAGTACCTTTTAAGTAGACATTGTGCGTTTTCAGGTGTGAAGGGACAGAAAAAACCTTCAACCTTATGGCAACTAACGGAACTAAACTAAACGAACTTTTACGGCTACGTCACTTGTTTGAGATCACAGAGTACAAATAGCTCCTTCACTCTCATTCTATTAACTTCACATTAAGAATAAATTCAATCAACAGATATAATATATAATTACTTTAGTTCAAATTTTATAAATTATGAATTACTTTAGAACCCATAAATACATATTATTTTTCAAGTGCTTTTTAAAGAACATTCAATAACACATTTAGAGTAAATGTTTATAATATAATGTCCATAAGTAGTCTTACGAAATATAATCCCATAGTTAACTTTCTGGAAAAAAAAACTGACTTAATACGGAAGCGCACTACCGAGTTTTACTTAAAAATTATTTTGATTACCGTCTTTTGCCCTCAACCTTTATCATTTCCTAATATCATTTGGAAGCTAAAAATCTTATTTCCGAATTCATGATTTCAAATATTTACCATATATATATTCTAATGATGATATAGAGTTCTTAAACACTGGGAAATAAAATGTTCACACACTTGCTCACACACCTTTATAACGGTCATGTTTAGATGTTGGAGGGGTGTGGGTAAAGCGAACTACATAAATTGCAAAAGGCGGTCTGAAGAGCAAACTCATTATTCGTCGTAACATTTCCACACGGATGGATGGGATGATATTACAAAAAAATAGAAAACACAAAAAACACTGACGATTTCCACTGCGGAAATGTGCAGCACATATACAATAAAAAAGAAGATTTAAGTTAAATAACATGAGTTATTATTGCCCAAGTGCGGGCAGCTAAAACGTGGTAGAAAGATTCATAAAACACAAGCATTAAAGCAAAACCACATATACTAAAAATGGCAGAAATTAAAACAAAAACCAAAAAAAAAGGAGAAAAAAATCCAAACTTGAGAAACTGTCGCAAAAGTTTTACAAAAATTGCTTGTCTTAATTACACAAGCTTGGACATATGATGTTGTTGCTTTTGCATTATTTTAAATTTTAATTACAACAAAAAGGCAAAAAGGCATCATAAAGCGAGCGATTGCGTCGCGACTCTGGTCGCTGTGCGGTGTGCGCCTGTGCACCCCGATTAACCCATGCGCGCCGACGACCTTTGTCTGCCTTTGTTAATCATTCAGTCACTCGGTCAGAGTTTGATGCTGTGTGAGTGTATTAGTTTGTATCTATATCTCTGTCTCTTTCCATGTATTTGTTTTCTGTTTTCATTAAAAGTAAAACTTTTCACATTAAAAATGCTCATAAAATTGCACTTTAATTTTCGACGTTGTCACTGTCGTCGTCGCTTCCACTACCACTTCCACAATTCGCTATTTGCTTGACTTTGTCCATTTCTTGAATGGGGGGGACTTTTAAGGGGTAAGGACTGAAGGGGTATTTAATTAAATTTCAAAATGTCGCACAGGTTAATAATTTTAATTTGACCTCTTTGGGCATGCTTTAACGTATTTTAGAGTCTTGTTTAGTTTGTTATATGTCGCACACAGACAAGCACACACACACAAACACACAGCCAGACACACACATACGCTAATAGTGAAAACTGGCAACGTTGCATTGCAAACTGACAACGTCATTCAAATAAAAATAAAATTTCCAATTGGCAACTCAAACGTTGATACTGTTGCCAATTCGCATTGCTTGACATTTTCTTGAACGCATTTTAATTAGTTTTTAAATTGCGTTGAGTTTCAGGTGATAAAAAGGTTCAAATATTGTGTAATACCCATTTACCCATCCATCCGTTCACTTTTTAACCTCATTTAACTTTCTTACTTGTTTAATTTTCAGGTGTTACCAATGGCATTACAACTATAGAATGCATAGCTGCAATCTGTTTCTAACCAAATAAAATCAAAGTTCTATCCAAATCGGCTATTGAAAGCAAATAGAAAGCAAAACGTCAGCTTTAATAAATTTTAGATACTTAGTACCGGATCAAAGATATTCACGGACATAATGCAGGTTCCCGAGCACGTTGTCTCCCTATACATTGCCACCTGTGGCCAAAACGGACCCGGTCTTGGCTCCGATGAAAAGGAGATTATATTGCTGGTTTATGTTCTGCTGGAGGTAACTACGGGACAGGTGAGTTACAGATCTACACATTACAGTTACAGCTACCTTAACAGTAACACTGCCAGAGAAAGGGAAAAGCAACCAACTCATACAACTTTGTAAGCGCCGCCTACCGATTCGACTCCATTTTGTTTAACGATCGCGCTTAATTAATGAATGCTGAGCGATAACAACAAACAATCAACAACTGCGCTTTCCACTGCTGTCGTGTGTTGTTTATTGCTCAGCTTTAGTATAGCATTGTTGACATCGGCAGATTCTCAGCTTCTATTCGCCGAGAAATATTAGGCTGTCAGTGAAATTCGTTGCAGAGAGCATAACTTGTAGATACCCTATTGGGTATTTATGTAGGAACACACAAATTTGATGAAAAGATTTAAAGATTCCCTGATTTTTGCTATTTACTGACAGCCTTTAAACATGCAGCACCAAAATTTTAATATTTCCAACAATTTGATGTTCAATTTAAGTTTAATGGCAAGCAGAAATTATTTTTTTTTTGATACCAGACTTTGTTTTCCAGAAGCTTTATAGATTATTTATAATTCAGGTAAAAATAAAATAAATGATTAGACAAGATGACCATTTTTTTGAATAAAAATTTAGTCTTAAAGTCACTTTAATTACTGATGATTAAATTGAATAGAAAACAAGAAAAAACGGTTATCTTCGGCTCGCCGAAGATTTAATACCCTTGCAGTCATGCATATTACGTTAATGTGGTTTCTTTCACCGATTGTTCTTATGGCAGCTGTATGATGTAGAAGTCCGATTTTGATGAAATTTGGTCAACAGATGGGAAACGTTCTAAGTATTTTAACTGATTGTTCCGATCCGGATAAAATTTGGTCAGTATTTGGAAAATGGTGAAGAGTGCATAATGCGAGAATTTGGTTCAATTCGTTCAAGAGACACTAACAAATCTAAAAATCTACAAATATAAGATCCATGGTTTTTTATATATAGAGGAATCATTTTAAATTGATTCATTTCGACTTTCTTAGGTATTCCTACTAAGGTCTAATGAGTAGTCATACTGCTTTAAATCAGCTGCCATCAGCATTAATTGTTCTTTGAGTGGGCTGGAAAAAATATAGATACACTGAGAGCGAGCAGTACGGTGACAGGGAGAAAGGAAGGGCGTACTTATATTTTCCGTCCACTATATAAATAAGTACTAGCCATACCTGGTATTTGCATATTTTGAGTTTGCCAAGCGATTGACACTAATTGTTTAAAAATGACTTAAACGTCGTCAGAGACCCTATGTATATGGTATTACGAAATGCCCACAAATAACGTATATAGACTTGCAATATGACTTTTAAATCCAACACGTGTATTGACTTTTTTAAAAGCAACAGTTTTGAGGTAAAATCTATTGTTTGACTTTGTGATTGATAATTGAAAAGTTTACTACAAAGAATTTTTAGCTAAATCAGACATGTATTCAAAATACTTGCTTTTACTAGCAATAAATCAAATGAATAGAAACTTTTAGAACTTGGACTTAAATTCGTAATATATTGTTTGCTTGGTTCCAATTTCCAATTTCGTTTCATAATCATCTAAACGGATTGATACGGAAATCGACACGCACATTTCATAATCAACTAATCAACATGATCGTTTTTCATTTTCATAGTTTAATTTCCCACTAATTTTCAATAGAGTTTTCCGTGGATTTTTATTTGCATGCAAAACAATTCAAGACTTTGGGTTCGCCTCATACCGTCTGGTCAATATATTCAAAAGTAGTAGAATAAGCAATATTATTTGCAAAATGCTTGACTACAGTACACAAAAAGTCGATGCTTACCCGATGTTACGTATCTGCTAGTCCCCTTACTCCTCCCACAGATTGGGTGAGAGCTGCGTGTCTAAAGCGTCGGCTTGGAAGTAGAAAAGAAGAAAAAAGCTAAAAGTTGGCATTATATACACACATGCTATATAGTATTTACTGGCATTTATCTTGATGTTTACCTGCTTCTGACTTTGATGGGGTTGACATTGCCTAAAGCTAATCGCGCAATCTACAATCTGTTGTCCCCACTCTATACAGTCTATAACGTTTCTCTTCTTCATCATCTTTATTCTCCATCTCTATTTTCATTTATAGAGTAGCAGTTTAAGTTTCTGCCTTTAAATAAATTTTCTAACATGCCATAATTTACTGAGTGCATATTTATTCTCAATGTAAATGACATTTAGTGATTTTTAGTGGCAGGGTTACACTGACATTGAATACTCGCGATTCATAAGACAACACTGGTCTTGGATCGATTATTGTCTCATGCTTTTTGGCCAATTTAAGATTAATTTACTAACAGGCCGGTAGCTGCTACTACTAAACTACATAAAGCTAGTTCGCCTTTCTCGAACTTAGCTTAAACTTGCTTCGTTTTGGCCATCTTTTTGGCTTGACCCGTTATTATGGTAATCTGAAGCGGTGAGTCCCCGTGTGGTTCGGAGTTCATAAGATTTAATTAAAATGTTTGGACCTCTCGACCATGTCGACAGTTGGACTGGGTCAGCTTTCGAAATTGATCATTTTGTAGCAACGAAGCAACTTGGCAACGTTAGCTCCTGATCATTTGCAATATCTATTTATAAAATGAACATTAGCTTAAACTTTTGCAAAATATATGCAAATTTTACCTTTTATATATAAAATTTATGAACATCAATAGGAATTTGAAGCCCAAGAAGCCCTCGATGAAAGTTTTCATTCCTTACAAGATGCTTAAAAACTTTCTTTATATCCCGCACTCTCTCTGTAGATATCTTTATACATATTATAAAGATTAGACGTAACAACAATTTGTATAGGTTAATGTTCGATAAATGTGTAATAAATATACATTTTTGTGGTTCAGTCTCATTTGTTGACTGACCGCCCACTAGGTGTCATCTGCATGATTTGTAGTTCATAAAGTACAGTGGGTTGAAGTAAGTTGAAATATCTGGCAAGACTCGCTTAAAACGGCGCCATTTTGCTTTTATTTCGGCAAGAAATACCCTGTTAACTAAAATAACTTGTTTTTGAGCAAAAGTTATGTATTATTCTTTGTATAAAATATATTAGTTATTTAATTTTAAAAGAGTTAAAATTAGTTTTAGAAAATTTATACACACCTACCTTATGTCACCATACCCTTCAACGATTTATGGAAAACTTTACAGGGTATACACTAAGCGCACTGAGCCGCAACGGCAAATGGCTCTTTACTGGCCCCATCACTTTCGTTTTAATAGCTTATGAAATAACTATAAAGTGTTTAGAATTATAAACCCGAGACAGTAAACAGAAACTAAAATGTAGTTACTAAATAATAATAATAAAAAAAATAATACTTTCAAAAAAAACTGAAGCTAATGAACAAAAGCACAAGACCGAGTCCGAGTACGAATACGGATACGGGTATACCTGGTAATCGTTAGATTGGAAAAGAGCTACCAGTGAAGAGCTGACGCATAGCAATGTCCAAAAACTATGAAAATATATTTAATTGGGATTCGTTTGTGTGGCATTGATTGACTGACATGCCTGTTTTGATTTGTAATATAGTTTTTAGATATTGCCTGCAATTAACCTGCCAAATGGAGCGCGATTCACATCAAAGCGCTCACTATTTTGGCCCAATAAAATTCTTGATTAGAATTCAAATGTGTCCACCCTTGATACATTAAGGCAGTAATTCTCTCTCTCTCTCTTTGGAAATATTTGTATGTCACATACAACGATCATATAAAATTGGGTAATCATGTTGTTTATATGTTTTAAACTGGGAACAATTTTTTCGTAGTTTTTAAAAATTCTATATATTTTATAAATAGTTTTTTAAATACTTTGTAGTAAATATTTAGTGTCCTCAACTTTCGTAAATTTTCCATCTAACCATTCTAATTTCTTTATTTAATTTCACAGATACCTCGAGACTATATATTAGATTTTGATATTTTTTGCTTTCACTTCTTTCTTATTTTTAGTTTTTATAAGCTCTGAGAATTACTCTGACCCAAATTTTTGTTTGCAGTTATTACACATCGTGACTTTAACGATGATTTCTTAATATCTGTTGTCGATTTACAAAGAATCATTAATATTCTCATAAATCTTTTTATCTAATTTCATGTTTAAAAGCCTTTGTCTTTGTCTTCTTAAACGATCACTGCAAAATGTTGTCTGTCAAAATTATTTGGCTAACGACATTTGAGGTTGTCTGTAAATAAATATCGATTAGTTAGATTCGCTTTAAACATTTTGTAGTTTGTTGAACCTTGTTGGAAAATTTGATTGGCTTTCGAGAAATATGTACAAAAATATGTCATGAGTTTCCTTCCGTGAAGAGACTGCGTTTCTCCAACTTCTTCACTCTCGCTTTCTCTATCCAAAAGTTTAGATAACAATACAAAGCTTACAGATTTCTTGCAACAGGAAAATTGATTTACAGATAAACACACACATACTTATAGCTATATATATGTTAGTTGATATATATAGCAGTAATTATTGGCATGTTAATTACAGGCTAGTTATGACTCGCCTGGCAACAATTAAAGTTAATTATTATTTATCGAAGGAGAGTGTGGTGTGGAGAGGGTGATGCTGTTAGTTTGTATGTCGTGTGCTGTTTAGGCCTGGTCTAAATTCAAATCTTAAGCTCAATTTAACCAACTAACTGCATCTAAAGCAAATACATATATGTACTAAATATTTTCCAATTCAATTTCCATTGAAATTCATTAAAATAGTTTAGTGTTTAATCCAACAGAGAACTGGATCTGAAGCTGGCCCGTTTTCATTGATCTAGAAACGAGAGAACTGTAATAGCCAATTAGTTTATAAGACTAATGGACTGGTTTTCAATGGGTTAATACATGATGCTTGATCTTAATATTCCACAATCGTGAATGTATTTTAAAATTTTCCTTTCTCACTTTCTGTCCTTCTCTTTTCCGCTGTTCGAGTCCGCTTTGAGTCCCCCTGATCTATTATGGGTGTTTCGGTATAATTAGCACATGGCTTAACCCCTGAAACCCTCCCGAAAGTGTGAGGATTCAGTTTTGTTGTCTTTCATTCTTTTTTGTATAATTTTAAACATCGGTTCTCATAAATATTTCATATAGCTTTCAGGTATCGAGTATCGGGTGTACGTAGTGTGTATCCATTGTAAATGTATTCAAAAGCTATGTTAATCATTTGGCATCAGAAGTCAGAAATCAGTAATCAGCCATACAAAATTCCGCAAAAAAAAGTTTTCTACATTTTTGTAGTTCTCTTTTCTTCCCTTCCCTTTCCAATGAAAATAGATTTGCATAGCGTCGTGCTACCTGCAGTTTTGTGCCCAATTCCCCCTTTTCAATACCCATTTCCAATTCACAATTCCCTATTACTATTCCTATTTGGATCACATTTCCGCTGACGCAAGCAATCCACCAAGCACCATAGGCCTCAATATAGATCGTCTTGGTACCGTATGGAAAACAGGTCGATTAGTTCCCTCCTGCACATTGATTATAATTCTAAAGGGCACTAAGTGAATCATTTCATTGAATATGTGTATCTAGAAGTCGTGCTTTCCAGCTATTAGTAGAACTTGTACAGCTTTTAACAGTACAGGTGTCCGAGTGATATCAAATATGTGATTAATACAGATTACGGTTAAATTTGTTAGTTTTATAGTCTGAAATTTGTGATAAGACTGAAAGCGTAACCTGGTAGTAATGCTGATAGCCAAGATTTAAACAATTTTAATTTTTTTGATTCCATTGGTTTCACTTGGTTTAAATTCAAATAGTTGACCATAGCTATTCTTTTTGGTATAGGAAATGCTTTCTCCTGCTTGTTACGCACATTTCGCTTCTAACAAACGTAATAGATTCCTCAACTCTTTTTTAGATAACGGAGTCTAAATATACACCACAAATTTCACCGAAAATAAAATAATAGATTTAATAATTTTTAGACCCCGTTCTCTTTAAGAAAGAGTATAGGGGTCTATTAAGTTTGTCAGATGTGAGATGTGCGTAACAGGCAGAAGGAGGCGTGGCCAACCCCATAAAGTATACATATTCTTGATCAACAGCCGAGTCGATAGAGCCATGTCCGTCTGACTGTCCGTCTGTCCGTCTGTCCGTCCGTATGAACAAACAGATTTCGGAGATGGTAAGAGCTACAAGTTCGAGCTTGGTCTCAATCGATCACATATTTAGTCAGTCAATACAAGAATCTTTTTTTTTCGATTCCACGCCCCATTCGCCCACAATAAGTAAAAAACTAGACACACCTCGGAAAAATTTGTGTTTTGGGCGAATATCTCAATAACTATTGCACCTAGGATCACCAATTTTGGTATGAAGGTTCCTAGCGACATCCTAAATGCATTGACTTTTAAAATATTGCTCTGCCACATCCCTTTTTCCCACAATTAAAAAAAGTAATTCTCAACTTTCGCTCCGTTTTTAGGCATTTGTTTATATAGTACAGTATTGTAATTTATAATTCGTGTGGAGACTTACTATATCAAACTATCCTGAAAGGTGCATATAAATCGCACAATAAACAAGAAAACTAGAAGCGTTACAATATTGATAATTGAATGCAATAAAATGCATGAGTGCAAGCAAGATAGAAACATACAAGCACATGTTCGAATGTTTTCGCTGCCTGCGTGGCGGCAGCGCTGCCCGCAGTCGCTGGCCGCGCTGAATACACACATACATACATATGTACATGTATATGCATCATATATTGTCTTTCGTATGTGTATTCGCATACAGACAAAGAGATGTATATATGTGTGATTATGCTTAGATTGTATTTGTTTCAACGTGTTTTAATGCAAGTACTACACATTGTAATATCTCTAGACCGATTTTTATAATTTATTAAAAAAATGCAGAGAGTATTTTACGGTCGGGGGTGCTCGACTGTACTTTTCTTTCTTGTTTTTGTTTACGTTAGTTCAGATGTCTAATAATTGTCAAACTTTACTTTTTCCTAACACCCACAATTTAAATGTTTTTAATTCAAAACTCAAAGTTTTGTTGTTTAATAAACAAGTATATTTTTAGATATATGTTATTGATTTCAAAGAGATAGATTTTGATACAGAAATATTAAACAAGCCTTGCTGACTAAATTGTATAATTATTTTTTTTTTATAGATTATTGGGACCAAACAAATACTCGTACGCCCCGATGGCTACTTCATCAAGGATCGCACCATATCCAGCTCATCGGATAACTCCAACATCACCAGCAATACAGCCTGTTCGCCGCCTTTGGCTATTGGCTACACTGGCGACAACAGCTCTGCAAATAATAACAACACTAATCATAATAATACAAATACAAATACATTAAACAACACAACGAATAGCATCACAAATGTTGCAATCAGTGGGAACAGTTCCAGCTCCACCAACGGGCTCAATTTAAACACATTGGAGAACAGCAGTGAACTCATTCTTCCGATTGCCGAGGCGCAGGCTGCTGGCAAGCCCCTAACCGAGGCCATCGACGAGGTATGTAGAAGATAAACGGGTTATACGGAGGGATTAAGATAAGTTTTGGTATTGTTATCATTAGATTATCTGGTCAAGACATAATTTTGATTAGTGTGGCTCAGTTGAACTATACAAGAGGAGAGAAAGGTAAGAAATAAGGAAAGAGATAGAGAAAGACACAGATAGGTAAAGAGAGATGGAGACGGTGTGAGATAGAGAGAGGTTAAAAAAACGACTCAAATGTTGTTTACCAGAGACCTTTGTGCTTATTGAGATATAGAGACTATATTTTTTATCTTTTTGTAATATTATTAATTAGAATACCGTGTCATATAGCGGCTGAAAAACTTGAGAGATCTTAAAATGACTAACTTATCCTGTATATGGTACCATTGGTTGCACTCTAGCCGTAGGAACGTTCGAACTAAAATCAACAATAAATATGAAATCGTTTGATTACACGGAAAATTGGATACTAATATAATGAAAATAAGCTTTAAATATCCTATTCAGAGGATACACTTTTAACCCTCATTCTGAATCAGATAACTTTAGATATTGTCGATTTATCAAACAGCCCGTTGTCTTAATTATCTTCAAATTTCTACTCGGAGGCTTACCTACTATACAACTATATTTTATTCTTAAAATTTTGTAATACATTTTTAAGTATTTTAATGATTTTATTATTGCTAAGACCCTGTGAGCTATTTGAGCTATCTGTCACACTAATTGATCAAGTTATTTAGTGTACTAGAAGTGTAGATAAACGTCACATAAGTTTTTATTGGATCACGATGACGTTTGGTTTGTCATATCTCTAAGGATTGCATGTTGATTGAGGGGTAAATCTATTGGGGAACTATCGTTATAGCATTTCGGGCTGCTATCTTATCACGAAACTGATAAAAGCCTCACTCACGACGCTACTGGAGAATTTTGACAAGCCTCTACTCCCTCAATTTCTCTTCATCTCTCTTATCGGGTATGTAAGTGTTACGGGTATAGGCAGAGAGATACGAGGTCGGTCTGAAAACGAGGTAGTGTACACTTGGGTGTATTGAGTGTTACAATTTTTCAATTCAACGGAATTGTATAATCGATAATACGAGTAGAGTAAATTGTGATGTTGACCTCAAGTTGTACGATTAATAAACTGATCCGATCTCGAGAGATGCTTCACCAACAGATCATTAGGATGGCCTTTCGTACTCTGGACTCTGACCATTAATCGTGCTCATCTATTTAGACAATGTGATATGCCAATTATATGTCGTATTATCGTATTATCATTATATGTTGTGAAGTGCATCTTTGGCAATTCGTTCAAGTCTCGTTGCATCGAATGATCCGTAAACACTTCAGTGACGTAACAAACAATCTTCCAAGCAGGTTTACTAATTTACTTGGTCAATATGGCTAATAAATGGCTATTAGATGGTATGATTCCGTATTGCAAATATTTTCCCCTTGGCAAAATCTTGAAGTGTGAACCTTTGGGGCCCTCTTAAGGGTCTAAGCGGCAATCTGAAATGTGACACTATATATTTACTCACGATGACGAGGCAAAAATAACACACTCTATACTGTTGTTTATGTGAATTTTTTTGCTGTTTAATTGAAAATAATGGAAAATAGAGATAGCAATAAAAACGGGTTTAAATAATTGCCAGTTGAACTGACGCTTTTATTGTAGCCTAGAAATTCTGTTTCCATTTGCCCAATTGCATGAAGACAAACCAAAATTTAATTCGAAATGTAAATCCTAAAAAAAATTTAAATTTGCTTCAATTCAATTAACGGCCTTGCACTGTGACCCATTACAGAGGACAATTATGTAAATATATGATAATGATAAGGATGATAGTGATAAAAATGTATCTTACTTTGTGGAGAATTTAAATCTTAAAACAACTTTGAGAATCTCGGATTGCCAAAAATGTTTAAGGCCAAGATGATTTAAGTTAAGAATAAGAGTAAAATATACCAAGATAATTTAAGTTAAAAACAAGAAAGAAAAGTACAGTCGAATTTATTTTACAGTTTGATGCATATTTACGCTCTCTGTCGCTAATCGATACGGAGATCAAGCTAATCACCGATGGTCAGCTGCCTTTACGTCAGTGCCTACATCGGGAAGCCTGTGCCAAGGATGTGGAGTTGCCTGCCTATTATAATCAATTCAGTGATCTTCGCAAGGAATTTCAGCGTTACAAATCGGGGGACCTCTCACGTGCCCTCGTCCCCCTGAAGGATATTAAGAAGATGCTGCAATCCCCTTCACTGCCCCTGCCGCAGTCCATTGGCGAAATGCTGAAAGGTAAGTTTTATGTCTTTTATCTGAAATGGATTTGATCACAAAACTATTTTGTTTTCAGAGCTCAACGCTACTTCGGTAGAAGATAATGACTTCTATATACGCGAATCTCGCGATATGGTCACTGTGATTCAAACATTGCTTCAAGCGGGTAAGATAAATTAATTGATTGTTGCCAAACTTATTCAAAGCTTTTAATTTTTAAAGGTCATAAATTTGAGAACAATGAACTAGTTAATCTTGTACTGGAACCTGGGATTTGGTAAGTTAAAGAAGCTAAGAAGTGAATGAAGTAAATGGAGTAAACAGTAATAAATTTTGTTGTCTAGATGCTTATGTAACTTGAATAGATTATGGAGAGGTAGTAGTTAGATAAATCAATTGTAATTAATCCTTAAGTTCATCTAGTGTAAAGAATAGAATTGTCATTCATTCATATTTTTTTTTTTTGGCTGGAAAGCTCAATTGGTCCTTTCCATAAAAATCAATCAAACAAGCTTACGTTGTAAATTGATTTCAACAATTTGAGATATATTTCATAAACGAACTTATATAAAATAATAAATCAAAATACACATTTGTATTATGAGCTAAATGGTTACAATATTTAAGCTCTTTAAAAATTTACCTTAGCCAAGAATTACGCTGTTTTCTATATTTTATTTTGACAGCAAACGTTACTTAAAAACTATAGCTACTAAAATAAAATATTTTGAGCTTTAAATGTGTGAACATTTATCGTAGAATCTGAAATATTTTTCCCGTGTAGTCTAATGAAGTGGGTTGTATTCATGTAACATCATCATACACAACTAATCACGTTCGATTTTCAACTCAATGAGAAGTCTCTTACTCTCTCTCAATCTCAGTCTTTTACTCTCTTAATCTCAGAAATTCTCTCTCTGTTAACTCAGTGATATTCAGCGCATTATGGCGAGTGTAGTAATGCTCCAATTCTGTCAAGGTCTGCACTTATATTTGTCGAGCGTGCCTTAACCCGAAAAACACTCAAATAATGTCATAAAAAATATGCTCAGTGCGCAGAGAATCAGAACTCAGATCGTCGATCGTTGTCGCACTTATTTGTCGTCTTTGTTGCCTTTGTCGTTTTCGCCTTCAGTCAACGATTGGATTGGGAGCCGATAAGAACTCACAGTCGTGTCGCACATCTTTAAAGATCGGAGAGGGAATCGGGAATCGGTAACTTGAAATTGGAAACGCTCTGATGCGATCGCTCTAGATCGTTGCATGAATGTGACTATTGTTATCGCTATCGGCTAAACTCAAATCGTATACAAATAACTGTGTCATACTCGGTTAATATAGCAACTTTTACCATTAAAGTGTATACCAATTAGTGATCCTAAATTCAAAAGTAAACTTAGTCAAAAGCGAGAAAACTAATTCCAGCTGCAGTTTTTGTTAAATTAAAATCTTTGTTTCGTAAGTGTATGTGTGAGAGTGTTTCTGCTTTGCGATTTTTTTTTCGAAAGTCAGCAAAAATGTGACTTGAACAAAATCAACTTAACTGAGTCGAGTTAAAGACAAAAAGTTTTGTATCTAGCCCGTTGCATAACAAAGCCAGGAAAATATCAATTTCAAGATTTTAGAGATGAGATGGCTTCGTTACACGCATTACTCCAAGAACTTCATAAGGAAAAAAACAGAAAAAAACACCGAGATTAAATATATAAAAAAGAAACGAAAGGCTCAGTTCGGTTGGTGTCGTGTCTTGATGTGTCGAGCCTTACGCTCATCTCTAATGCTTGTACTCCTTTTAATTTATAGAAATTATGCAGCAATTTGACATACAAATAATACTCATGAATAAATGTTTTATACCCTGATATTACTTGCAGCTCAATTGACGACGAAGTTGACGGCAACTGCATTGTGCGAGCCCGTGGTCTGCCCTGGCAGAGCAGTGATCAGGACATAGCCAAGTTCTTTCGGGGTCTCAACGTAGCCAAGTAAGTCACAGATGTAACCCATTGATAACGCCGCCTTCTCCTCCCCCGACTTCTCTTGCTCCTGCGCTTATCGGGTACGGGAGTTCAATGGGGAGGTCAGTCATAGATTACGGCTGGAATATTGAGTTCAATTCAACTCAGCTGAGCTCAGTTGAGTCGAATTGAGTTTTTCCTTTATCTAAGATGCTTTATACAACCTTTACTTGCTCTCTCTCTCTCTGTTTCCCTCACCCTCTTTTCCTCTTCTCTCTCTCCCTTTTACTCCCACACTTGCCTTTTCTTTTCTTATCTCGGTGGAATTTCAGAGGCGGCGTAGCTCTGTGTCTGTCGCCGCTGGGACGGCGCAACGGAGAGGCATTGATAAGGTTTGTGTCGCAAGAGCATCGGGACATGGCGCTGAAGCGGCACAAGCATCACATTGGCTCACGCTACATTGAAGTTTACCGGGCTTCTGGCGAGGATTTCCTGGCAATAGCCGGCGGTGCCTCCAATGAGGCTCAGGCCTTTCTCTCCAAAGGTGCCCAGGTGATCATTAGGATGCGTGGTTTGCCCTACGATTGCACCGCGAAGCAAGTGGTGAGTATAACGAGGTCTAAAAATTCTATAGATTCTGTCTTGATTTCTTGACATGCTAAACAATAATTTGTATTCCACCAAATTTTCAGTTGGATTTCTTTACAACGGGTGAGTCGCCGTGTCACGTGCTGGATGGCAACGAGGGAGTACTTTTTGTTAAAAAGCCAGATGGACGTGCTACTGGAGATGCCTTCGTGCTGTTCTCCAACGAAAGCGACTCACCCAAGGCCCTGGGGCGACATCGAGAATCAATTGGACAGCGCTACATTGAGCTCTTCAGGTCAACGACAGCGGAGGTACAGCAGGTGTTGAACCGTTCGATGGACCCGAAGACATATGAGTCGAATAACCACAGCCAACCGCCGTTGATAGCACAGCTACCCACCATGCAGTTGCCGTTGCTACCGCAGGTGGGTCCCGCCTCCGGTGGTCACGCCCTCAACCCGCTGACAGCTAGTGCCAGCCACGCTAACCTGTGCCCATCACTTACCCATGCCCCACAGCACCTCATCACCTCTGGTACCACCAAGAACTGCATACGACTGAGGGGACTACCCTACGAAGCCATGGTCGAGCACATCCTACACTTTCTGGACGACTTTGCCAAGCATATCATCTACCAGGGCGTGCACATGGTCATCAATGCTCAGGTGAGTTGTAACGTCATAAGTCCAACTCAATTTGCTAAAAGCCCCCCCTCCCTACCTCTACTTCTACGTGCTTTTTAGGGCCAGCCAAGCGGAGAAGCCTTCATCCAAATGGACCTGGAGGACTCAGCTCGACTTTGTGCCCAGCGCAAGCACAATCAGTACATGATCTTTGGCAAGAAGCTTCGCTATATTGAGGTCTTCCAGTGCTCTGGGGACGACATGAATCATGTGCTCAACAGCGGTCTGGCCTCGCCTGTAGCTCCGCCCCAGCACCCCGGGCACGCCCATTTGGCTGCTGCTGCCGCCGCCGCTGCTGCCGCTGCCGGCAAGCAGCCTTCGCTGCTATCTCCGGGTATGTTAGCTCAACCGCCGCCGCTACCCACCGGCGCTCAGGGAATTAGCTCACACTCGCACACACACGCACACACACACACTCACACACACCCACACACGCATGCGCACGCACACACACATTCACACGCCGCTGCAGCAGCTGCTGTTGCGGCAGCCGCTCATCACGCTTTGCAAGCATCGCCTGTGGCCGGCCACACCTCCCTCACGGGCGGAACACACAGTGGCTTGGCCGGGTTTATGAGTGCCCCACCCACTGCCACTATGTCAACCCACTCCTCGCTGGGGTCGCTCTCCAGCAGCAGCTTGGCTCCTACCGCCGCAGCAACATACCCCTTTAATCTGACCATGCCCTCCGCCCAAAGCAGCCAAGCTGCCGCTGCTGCTGCAGCAGCCGCCGCTGCCGCAGCAGCAACAAATCCCGCTCTGCTCGCCCAGCAGCAGGCCCAGTTCATAGCCCAGCAAAGTCTGCTCGCTCGCCAACAAGCGGCTGCTGTTGCCGCCGAGCAACAACAGCAACAACAACAGCAGCAGATGTACGCGAACGCCATGTTGCAGCCGCATCCGCTGTACATGCAGCATCCGGGTGCTGCTGCAGCTGCGGCCGCTGCCATGGGTGCTCAGCCGCAGTTTGTGCTTATGCAGCGTCCATACCTGCAACCCTTCCAGCTCGGCTACATGCCAGCTAGCCCTGCATCGGGCTATCAGTTCGCTAGCGCCGCTGCTGCCGCGGCTGGCGTTGCCTCTGCTGGTGGGGCTGCCGCCGGCGGTGCCGCAAATCCCGGCTTGGCCTTGCAACAGCATACGATGAAGAGATCCTATGAGAATGCCTTCCAGCAGGATGCCGCGGGGGCAGCGGCTGTAGCAAGTGCTGCCAAACGGGCTTTGACTCGGCCCCCCAGCAACGTCTACTCCTACTATAACCCAGGCATATAGACGCTTCAATCATGATTGGGCTACGAAACTTCTTTTAAACTCGATGATTAATTTTTCTGATGAGCTGACTTTTTTCCGATAAACACTAAGTTTCATCAATCAATTACGATAAAACATTTGTTTATGTTTTGCATTAAGTAACTTCATTTGAACACTTTAGTTATATTTCGAGCTCCTTATTGATCTAAATCAGCTAATGAGTTTGATCAATCATATTTGATTGATGTATACAGTTGGCATCAGGCAAATCTATGTGTAAATATGCAGACACCTCAAACTCCAAGCTCACTCAACTTACCAAGTTGATGTGACAAATATTTATTTAAAGCTCTTAATCCAAGTCAATCAATTTTTCATTCATAACTAGATAAAATTAAAATATTTTGACAAATTGCTGGTGTCATTCATGATTGATTTAGAAAGCAACTCCAAGGCTTCAATCACATTCCAAGGCGACAACGCTTGAAAAGCACGATGAGAGGCAAAATATATATTCTATATACGTATGTATATTTAAAATTTACATTACTCATCTTGGTAATTTCATATCAACCCATACAGACACAAACACGTACATACCAGACATATTTTTAGTGCTTAAAATTCGTTTTTATCGTACATTTTTTATAGTAAAATTTTTGTAGTTCTTTAAGTGTTTTAAAACAAAGTAAATTAAACTACTCTTAAGCATTTTGTCTATGGTCTAAGCATTACTTATACTCTGCACACACATACATAAATTGCACACACATACACAAACACAAACACACACCCACACACCCACAAACCGGGAAAGCTAACAACAATGTTTTAAAAGAAAAACAAAACGATACAAAAACACAAGAATTATTCTTTCTTCACGTTTGTTCACTAAAATAATTTCTTATTCTGAACTTACTACTTAACTAAGTTATGTGTCTATGTCTGTGTCTGTGCTTGTGTGTGTAAGTGGGTTTATTTGGTGTGTGTGCGTGTGTGTGTCAGTGCTATTGGAACAACAGAGGCTAACGATCTTCAAGCAGCGAGTATATCGCGTGATCAATCGTGTCTGTGCTTGTCTGTGTACGGGTGTGTGCCATGCCCATTAATGTGCAATCTATAAACTTATATATAAGCAAAACCACACCCTACACACACACACGCAGACTCGCTACCTGAACGACGTCAGGTGTTGGCTCTTGCGTTAAAGTGTACAATAAAATGTGCATAAAATTCGATTTGAAACAAAAATTTACACAAAACTCTTTAATGATGCGACAGCTTAGACATAGTTATTTTAATCATAATAATATTAAATTAATATTAATAATAATAATAATAATGATAATCCTAATGATATGGAAAGAAATGATAAATCTGTAGATTTAAGTTCGTACAATTTGTAAAATTGGTTGGCATCAGCGTTAATAATTTACACATTTCTTAGGCATTAGAAAACTTTTCCTGTGTCTTCTCTCTCACTGGTTGCGGTATAACACAGTGTTACGAGGGTTACGATCAAGCTAGACATTGAATGACAATAATGTTATGTTTATCTATAATCTGATATATACAAATCTATCTACACACACTATGTTTTGCTCATAATACCTATTTTGGGGTAGCTTAGATCGAAACGCTCTCTGTGCTAGCTGACAGCTCTAACACTCCAGTGGAATTAGATATCAATATTCGAATATCGTATCTTGGTATCTTTTATATCTTATAACTCGTTCTATCTGTATTTGCTATCTTTAAGTGTGCGTAACTGGTGTTAGTCGCAAAAATTGGAATTTACCTACTATTCGATATACGTTTATCAACATTTGAATTTATTTACTGTGTGTTTTCTGTCATCACTAATTTCTAGTCTATAGTCAAATTTCCCTCTCAATTTATATCTCCCTATACCATTTTGTCACTCTATCTCCCTCCGCCCTTCTATGCCATTATTATACTTATTTTATATATTTCTTATCGTTTTCAAAAGGGGACAGAACAAGTTGCTTATTATCATTGTACTCGTGATATGGTTATGGTTAATATAGGGCCTATGCTTTAGATATAGGACTTCATAAGTCTACCGTTTGTCTGTCATCGTATTTGTTCTTAACTACACATGGACTGACCGTCAAAAATGCTTAAATAATTAAAGGAACTTTTTGTATCTCCCTTGAAGATCTGATTGAGTTACCCTTATTTACCCCTACTTAAACAGTTTTACCCTTTATTTATCCCTTTCCACTTTTGCGTCTAACAAACAGTTTTGTGCTACTTGCACCAGCTTTAAATACATCAAAATAATTGCAAGTCGAGATGCAATTGAATGGTATCTCAAAAACATGGGAAATATTTTCATTGCTTAGCATTTAGTTTAATTGTTAGTTAACTCTTATTGCATATACAAGAATCGAGTGGTTTTTCATGGGTTAATTATATTGGCTTCCATACAAAACTCAAAAGACGCCACTTAAAAAAATATGTAAACAAAAAACTAAACAAACATCAAAATAATTAATAATTACAAATAATTTAGTTAGTTTTTAAAGCACAAACAAGTTTTTACCATATTTTTTTGATATTCAAACGAAACTTTTATTAAAATTTTATACTTCAATAAAAATATATACATATCACTATATACGTACATATTTCTCACAATCGCTTTTCTAATCTCTAATCCTGATTTTTTACTTTATACCTATCAAATTGAATTTCTTACTTCTAAATATTGCACTTTTTAATATCCGAAAAAAGTCTATTATTTTGAATGTATCAGTGAATTCTTATGTATCTCTTCGTCTGTCTGTTTTTTAATTTTATTTTCTTGCCTATTTCTCTCTCTCTCTCTATCTCTCACTATCTCTTTCTCTCTATTGTACCATCTTTGTGTTTCTTCATTCAGCCAACTTATAACTTGGGTATTGTGCTTGTTTAAAGCTTTATACATATGTATTTTCAGGCTCATTTTTTGGTCTCTGCGACCGTTGCGGTGATGTCTGGTTGGTGTTACTAGAGTTGCCTACTAAATTGGTTGATTTTTGTATTGGCAATTAAAGCTCCGTTTTCTCTCTCTCTCTTTCTATCTTTGTGTGCAGTTGCAACTCTGTAACGCCGCCTTAGTAAGTGGGCGTGTTAGTCAGTAATAACTTCGTACTACTCTCAACAGCGCAATGCTTTCTCTTTCTATAGAAACACACACATTCACACACTTTAATATGTACGTAACAAGAACAACACTTAAACAACAGAACAGATTGCTGCTTTTATATAACGCGATGTGGCAACTCTAACTATTCTCTTGTATCTACCATATCGATTATGACTACGATAACGATAACAAATATTCATCCGCCGTCGTTTTGTTTTTTGTCAGTGGTCTCCTACAGCTCTGTGTGTCTTGTTGTGGTATTATTTTTGGTATTTTGGATACTTTGTTTTTGGTTCTTGCATACAAAAAATACCCTAGAAAAATATACAACAAAATAATGATTTGTTATCCTCTTGAAGGCTGATTGGTGCTTGGATTAAAACAGATGGGAATTAAAAAAAAAAAAAATAAAACATGTTTTAAGTCTTACAATGTGCGCAAAAATGTATTCATGGTCTCTGGGTAAGGTGGTAAATATATACACATTCATATATAGTATATAGTTAAATATACTGATTTACATGCCATTTAAAAATGCTACATCTTATATCAAATCTTACCAAATATATTATTATGCTACATGTCTCCTCTTCCATATTTTGCAAATGTCTAAACGGTGAGTGTTTTTGAATACGATTTTACTTAATTTACTAACTAACTAATCCTAACAACAACAACATCGAACTAATCTTAACTCTGTCAGTTGTATTTGGCAACAGCGTCTTCCCCCTTCTTCTTACTACTTTTTGTGTCGCTTTCACAACAGCAATTACCGTTAGCTTCTTTAAGAGTAACCTAATTTCCCACCTACCCAATCCCCCCTTCTTCGCACCCTGCCCCCATACTCACAACACTGACGTTTCATTGTTGTATTTACTCCGTTTGTTATTACCTTTCATTGATTCTCTGCTCACACACTCTCTTTCTCTTTCTTTCTCTTTTGTGTATCCCATTTGACTCGTCCCTCTAGGTGCCACCGTGTTAAGTGCTCACTTTGGTGGCCATTTTCCTGCCTACGGAGCACCTCCGCCACCGTCTCACACTCCACTGCTGGCAACTCCGCGGGCCCATCACGCCCACGCCCACACGCACGCACACGCCCACCACCATCATCATCACCATGCGTCCGCATTTTTCCCGCCGCCGCTCGTCTACTGGCCCTACCCCAGTCCGCCTGTCTCACCCACCACCTACTACAGTCAGCCGGGCGCCCACTCCCCTTCGCATCAGCACCAGGCTTTGGTAAGTGAAGAATTTAAACGGTGATTTTAAATATGAGGTACAGGCGAGCGGCCGAACCTTTTTAAGGATGAGCTATATAAAAATATTCATGATCAATGTGAGTTAGTCTGCTTGTAGTTAACAAGTACCCAAATGCCGAATTTTAAAACACATAACTAAAATAGTCGCGACATGAATGTAATCCACCAGACCCAGCAAAGCTTATTAATTTAAAATTGATTTTAAAAAATATATTAACTTTTTCAATTTTATTTTTAAAAATTTGATTAATAACATAACCTTTAAGAGCTTTCATCTAATTAGAGTTTTGAAAAAATGTTTTATTCGTATTCTTAATGTACATACATTTAAGTAAACACTGTGTAAGTTTCCAGTCAATCCGATCATTGCTTTAGAAGTTACACGCGTAAATGTAACGACGGGTTCGTTCAGTGCAAAACGTTTGTAAAACTTTACTCGCCCGTTTCTCAAAAGTATGTTTTGAAAGTCGGTGATCACGATTACTCAAAAACGGCTAAACCATTTAATTTCAAATTTTTACACACTGACAAGAACTATTTTATCTAATTTAATTTAATTTTTAACTTTAAAATAGATAAAACCCTTTAAAAATTCCATCCATTTTTTTTTATAAACATTTAAATCTTGTGTTCTAAGATATTTGTGATAAGAGTTTTCACTTAATGTAATAAGTTCAAAATTTTTATTTTGTTTGTTTATTTCGTATGACTAATATTTTGTAATTAACACATGCCACAAAGTGTACTCATTATTTTGACCATGAACGTTTTACGTTTCGCAGTATCCTATGGATTTTTTTCCACCCTCGCCGCTGTCGCCACCCAACGCTGGCTTGATACTCACGCCCAGCAAGAATGCTGTACCCTTTGTTCCATCAAAGCAATCCAACAACAATAATAACAACAGCACCATCAACAACAACAACACTAATAATAATATCCCGGTCCCTTTAGCTATACAAGCCATCGTTCCAGTAGCGCAGTCAACACCGACGCCAGCGCTGACACCAACGCCGACTCCAATAGATGCGACAGCTGCGCCTGCTCAGGCAGTAACGACACTACCGCCAAAGTCGTCGTCACAAACGCTTCTTAGCTTGGACGCAAACCATACGGCAGGGACAGCGTCAGCGCTAAAAACAGGCAGTCAAAGTGGCGCTACCAACGCGACGCCTATAGTGAGCAATAATTGTGTAGAACTTTATATATCATAGATACTCTTAGCAACTCAGCCCTTTCTCACTTGATATCTCTAGTTACAAAAGCAAAAAATGCAAAAATAATGCGAAAATCAAACGAAAGATATAAATGAAAAATTGTTAATCTTAATCAATATCTTGCCAATCGAAGAAACTTGTTTTTAGTTTAGACTAGAACCAGATGTAGATAAGTTTTTGCCCTGGTCTGCTTAGCCGGGTCGCGTACCCCTCATATACCATATGTGGGCTGCGCGGCGAATTGATTCGGCGAATTTAGCTAAAGAATCTCTTGCTCTCTCCATTAGCGACACTTTAGCCGCTGCGCAAACCTAAAGTTTTGTAACGCTTTAATGATAAGTAGACGCGTAGTGTGATTTTCATTAAAATGAGTTTTCATTGCAACTTGTAATTTAAATTATTGATTAACTGCATAAAACACAAATACGCACACACATACATGTCCACTGCGTTCAGTGTGTTGATATATTGTGCTGAACATATATACATATATTGTTTTTATTCCAAAAATATATTATATATTAGAAAATTAGCAAAAATGAAGAAACTACAAATTTATCCCTAGTCAATAGTCAAATTATTTATACAATTGCAATTATCTATTTTTACTCGAAATCATATATAAATATAATATATATATATATATTACGTCAATGCTGGAATTAACATCAGTAATTCCTTTTCTTTTCCTTCACCCATTTCCTTTACCATCAAAGCATTGCCAAATTAGTCAATAATTATAATAATTATGATACATTATCGATATGAGTTTTATTATTCCATGTTTTGTTTAGGTTAAGCAATTAAACTTTTTGTTGTATTACGAACTCGTCATGTGAAACCAAGAAAAATCTATTTTAAAATCTGTTTTTGCTTGTTACGCTATTTTATTCGAAAAGATATTATCAATTGTTTCCGAATGTGCAATAATTTTTATGAACAATAAACATCAAAAATAAATGTTCAAATTTGTTTCTTTTATATTTATGCTTGCGATAATGAACTTTATTTTAATATAGCTACATTTAAAAATCATAATTTTATATTTGACTCTGTCAAATTTTGGATTTATTTGCATCTCTTCCAAAAAGTTCTGAATTATCAATCACTATGAACTTTTGGAATCTTTGTCCAAAAATTAATCGATGTCATGACAATGAAATGAATTTAATTGATATGGCTTTTGTTGCATACAAACTTTTATTATGTTCTTTCGTTTAGAGTAAAGTAAAGCCCACAGAAATGTTTACATTCAATTAAATAATAAATCCCTTTGGTAACAGTATATATTTTTCTATTAATATTTACTCTATTAATTATTATTAATTTTTTCTGGTCGTAATATACACACTTTGCTAATCCTTTGGAAAAATAGCTTCGAATTTAAGTTATGTTCTGCTAGTAACAGGTATTTATGGTATATTTGATAATTATTTAATTCTATTAAGTGTAATTACTATCTTTTAGCTTGTGCTCTGAAATCAATTAAACACATAGTTTTGCTGTTGAATTTAATTTTTGATAGTTTATTCTCTCTTGTATTCAATTAATTTTTAACTAATGACATTGGAATCGATTGACATTACAAATGAAGCAGATTGAAAAACACAAGGCTCAACTCGTCGTCACATTAGGCATCATAAATAATGGCACCAGCTCAAGCAGAGATTCGATGATAAATCGTTGACAAATGGCGTTACAAACGGACGAAAGTCCCACCGACCAGTTAAAAATAATACGGTCGTTGTGAACCATCATCCGGTCGCACCGTACCATAACACACAATGTTGATATGTTGATGAACAATTGATTAAAAATTGCCCTCTGGATTTCGGTTTAGTTTTTATGCAACATCATTTGCGGCACCTGATATCGGTTGGGAGACAATTTGGGGGTCTGAGGTTGTTGCAGCGCAATCTTCAACCGGAAGTCAACCATTTTGTTGTGCATATGACAATTAATCAATGGCTGGTGTGCTGGACATTCTTCATTGTTATCCCTCGAAATATTGGCTTCTTGGCATCCAAAAGTGGCACCTATCAAAAGGACATTAGGCGATGTCCTGCCAGGGTGCAATTTGCGTTGACAGCCTCTCGTCCTGCTAAACAAAAAGAAAAAGAAAAAAATGGAACTATTGGTTAATGCGACAAAAATGCAGCAAGAGATTTTGGTAGTATGAGTGGGGAGAAAGGCTAGATAAGAGAAAAAGAGAACACTTTTTGACATTTTTATGGCCGCATACTAGAGTTAGCACTGCACTTCCGCTAATGCTGCCGGAAATGGCAAATAAATCTCATTTGTAATCGTGAAATACGGGACAGTATATATATATATATATATTTGTATGTATTAGAGGCTAGTTAAAAATGTCTACTGAGTGCAGCCTGTACAGTGCACACTCGAACTCGCACACCATCATAATAAAAGATGCCAAATGTTGCGAAACAGTTGCAAAACTTTTACCAATGCCACTCGAAAAGTAAGTCAATAAAAATGCCTGCAACGACAACAAAAAGAAAAAAAGCAAACAGCAAACAGCCAACAAACAAGAAGAAGATGAGGCACATAGCAAGTAAAAAAAGATATCGGCATATTTTCAAGAGCTTAGCGTGGATTTAGCGACTGTCGCCAATGACGCTGGCATTGACAGGCTTCGCAGGACTCGAAGGACTCTTTCCGGCGCATTCGATTTGGTATTAAGCCATTGAAACTTTTATTGATTTAGTGGTATTTTTGTGCAACTTCCTTTCATCCATTTTTGCTTTTTTGGATTGGTCCAACGGCAATGTGGATACCACGTATCAATCGCTTATTTTCTAGTCATGGCAAATTTTTAATTCAACTGTAAAAAACTTTTGCATAATAATATAATCTTAGTATAGCTAATATATTATTTGTATAAGAATATGCATTTATTTATTACGCTAGATTTCATATATCTGCATATTGTAAAAAAATAGATATTCTTCATGAATATAGTTATTATTCTTCACATGTATTTTATAAATCAATTTCGATTTACGCATTTTAAGTAGGTCTATTTCATTTATTTTAAGTCTATTTAGTTTGATAAACAATTGTTTAAGCTAAAATTTGTGCAATGAAACAAAATTGTAAATCTCCTGAATTTTATCTAAAAAGTAAGTATTTCCAAAACTAAGCAATTCTTAGGGCTTAAAATGTACAGTTTAGCTTAAGCAAAGAGTATTTTCAGGTCGATATGGTTTTGTATATTTACTCGATTATTTTTGAAAATCAATTTCTTGGAACTCATTTGAAATTCACAAGCAGTTGCAGCTTGTTCAAATAAGGTTTCGACACCTGACGAGTTAACTTACCAATTTTTTCTTGATGTTGAGCAAATATTTACTCGAAAGATATGTCGCTGCTTGAATACTGTTGCCCCTCCTAAAGAGTCCATGCACCATTTTTGCTGTTTGCGCTTTGTTCTTGCAACAGCTGAAGAAAAATAAATGTAGTAAAGAAATAGAAAATGAAAATCAATTTCAAGCACATTACGAGAACACAACCCAACAAAATTTTCCCCAAGTTGATTCTATTATTTACTTTTGCTTTGTACTTTGTACAATGTATTTGTGTTTGTATTTGGATTCCGTATTTTTATTTTTATTTGTTGTTTGACAGATTTCGTTGAACGCTTAGCACACATGCTGCCTTCTAGAAGAAGAGAGACGGGGACACAGAGGGAGCTTAGGAAAGGGACAACATGACTGCATTGCGCCCTTTTTGAGACACGTTTTGGGCTGTGGATAAAGCAAAATAAATCCAAAAATTGTTTACATGAGAATATCACACAGATGAGAGTCCTATGTGATTTAGGATGCCAAATGGATGTCAAGTGGATGCTAAGTGGATTTCAAGCTTGGCTCCCACATGGGAATCAAAGCCAAGTTTTGACTCTGACTTATAGCAAAACTACTTTGGGCCAATTGTTTTTATTTAAACAGTGTATCCATTCCCTGTTACTAACTCCATATTCTGCATTTGAACTGGATAGCCTTATTCCTCAATCGAATTAAATATCAATTTAAAATACATTGGAAAGTATTCAAAAACTTATTTATTACAGTTTTTTTTTTAAGACTTGGGATCTTTAATTTTATTTATTCAATGTTTTTAAAAGTGTTTACTAAACTAAAAATTGATGCAATATTAAATGTCATACGTTAAGTATCTTTATAAAATATAAATATTTCTATAAGTGCAACCTCTCTCTGTCTTTCTCTCTCTTTCTCCCTATTTGCTTTTCTTTTGCAAGACTGTTCCTTTCTCTTCTTTGCATCTGCTGATTTGACGGCTTCTGAGCTGGCGCTTCTTGATGTCTGCCTTTTTTTTTAACACTTTTGGTTGCCTCTGCTGCGATTTCATTTACTTTGTAGCACACATACAAGCACTCATACAATCCAAGTCCTGTGTACATATATATATTTTTTTTTTCTTATTTTTGTGCGAGTGTGTGTGCGAGTGTCGGAGGCAATGAAGTGCATTTGGAGCACACTTGATGCACGTACAGGAACAGTAAGCAGCGCCTTTTTTAGATGTATTGTAAATGACTGCAGTGTGGGCGTCACAACTGGTGAGAGGGGCGTGGCATGTCGACGCGGTTCGTTAGTTTTTGCACACACATACACCCACTCTGAGTAGACAGGAAGAGGAAGTACATGTTTGTGTCTTTGTGTGTAGCGTCTGTTTGATAAGTGGCAGCAATTTTTTCTCTATTTTCTATATCTTTTTGTAGGTCTTCTTTGCCACTTTTTGCTATATGCTTTATTGTTTATTTTTTTTTTTTTTGCTGACACTACGTCAAGAATGTTGTATCCTTTGCTGATCCTTTTGGGCTGCAAACCGGTTGCCCACTAATGAAATTGTTAATTTTTGTTAGCAAAGTCACGTACACGATGTGTTGATGACGCTCAAGACCCACTTCATGCCTCCAGCAATTGCCAACGCGCCACAAAAGCCAATGAAGATAACAGAAAGGGGATGAAGAGAATGCAGAAGTATTGGGGTAGTACCGGGTGAAGGGGGTTCGTAGTGTTAGACAGACAGATAACTTGGCTCATAAGTTAAAAGTGCTGAATTTATGTGTGCAACAGGCCAAATGAAAAGTTTCAATTGCTTTGCTTCGATTTTTGCTGCAATATTTGACTACAACAATTTAAGACACACTTACACATACCCATACACATACATACGTTGCACGTGCACGTAACGACAAAAAAGCAAAGTAGAGAAAAAAATATAAATGAAAGAAATAGTAGCAGCCAAAAAAGAAAAAATAATAATATATACGAGGAAAAGTCGCATTGCAGCTATTTCTGTTACGCCTGCCAACTGCTGCCCCTGGGGTTGTCTCTGTGTGCATGTGTATGGGTCTGTGTGTGTGTGTGTGTGCTCGCCATTAATACCGTTTACCTACATCTTTTTAGGGCACGGGTAGCTCGTTTGGCACGTAGCCCCCCTCAGCCAGCTTATGCCCAAAAATATATATTACGTATACGCCAAAGTGGCTGACTGGCTATTCCCCTCTCCGTCAACCTATGCTCTTTCTTACGCTTCGCCTTTCCGCTTCTACTGTTGTACTTTATTCTCATTTCAAGTTTTTTTTTGCCAATTCGAGTTTTGCATTGCATTTTATTTTACTTTATTCCTTCGTTCTTTTTGTTATTACCATTTTTCTCTTACCATTTTCGCTTTTTTTGGCCTTTGTATTTATGCATGAGTGCAGAACGTTGAAGCTACAAAATGTCTGCGTTGCATGCAACATTTCTCTAGCTCACATTCTTTTTGAGTCATTTTTTTCTCTTTTTTTTTTATTTACATTTAACATTTTCAGCTGCTTTTGTTAAGTTTTCATATGGCATTTGCCATTGTTGCGGCTTACATAAATTCTAAATGAAATAAAAATTCATTAGAAAAACCCAACTGCAAATTTATATTGCATACTTCTTTGCGCTTGAATTCTTCGATTCATGCACAAAGAGGGACATTAAATTGTCTACAAACAATAAAATAGACATCGCAAGACAGATGGCGATATAGAAAATATTTATTTTGCTTTTAGGGTTCCCTAAGAATAGTATAAAGAAGAAGCAATGGGTTGTTTTTATCAGTTTTGAATACTTAAAACAATTTTTAATATCTATAAAATTGATTGTCAATTTAATATTAGTTTTAAACGATATAAAGTATCATTGTCTGATAAGAAAGCCTAAAGAATTTGAATAATGTAGCAATTTAAAGCATTCTATCCGGCAATTTACTAAGGTGACAACTGTCAAACATCCAAGTTTTTAAGCTATTCAGCTGCTATCGTATTTGCCAGCTATAAGTTTTAGTTTTTTCACACATATAATTTGATTTTTTATACTCTCTGCAAGAGTATATTGGATTTGTGCAAATGTATGTAACAGGCAGAAGGAGGCGTGGCAGATCCCATAAAGTATAGATATTCTTGATCAGCATCACAGGCAGAGTCGATATAGCCATGTCCGTCTGTCCGTCCGTCTGTCTGTCCGTATGAACAAACAGATTTCTGAGATGGTAAAAGCTACAAGTTCGAGCTTGGTCTCAATCGATCACAAATTTAGTCAGTCAATTCAATAATCTTTTTTTTTTCGATGCCACACCCCATTCGCCCACAATGAGCAAAGCACTAGACAAACCTCAGAAAAAATCTGTGTTTTCGGCGAATATCTCAGTAACTATGGCACCTAGGATGACCAATTTCGGTGCGGAAGTTCGTAGCAACAGCGTAAATGCAATGGCATTTGAAATTTTGGACTGCCACCCCCCTTTTTCCCACAATTAATAAAAATAATTCTCAACTTTCGTTCCGTTTTTAGGCATTTGTGCATATAGCACAGTATTGTAATATGCAGAGAGTATTTTACAGTCGGGCTTGCTCGACTGTACTTTCCTTACTTGTTTTGTTTTAAAAGATTGCAAAACATTTTCTCACCTGTTCAAGTTTCAATTTGTGACCGTCATCAGTTGTAATCTTGGCCAAAAGGCAGTTAGGTGTGTTGCCACATGGCTTATACATACAAGCACACTCGGAATGTACACCCGAACATGCGGCGTATACGCAATATGTTTAAATACAACAATAAATAATGAAAAACTGCGCAATGCCAAAAGCGAATTTACATACAACACAGGAACAGAAGTACGAAGTACCGAAAAGTCGACAGCATCGCATATAATGGGTATAAACAAGACAGTGGACTGAGGGAGACAAAGAGAGTGGGAGAGAAAGAGATAGAGATACACAAAGAGAGCAAAAATCTGGTCACGTACTTTTTGGTAGGTTTGTGTTGGCCAAAAAAAGGGGAAGGAGCAACCGCTTGGCAATCATGAACATGCCATAATGCTTGTGACCGCGGCTATTAAATCAACACAAGCGCTACAAATTCACACACACTCTCACATACGCACGGCCGTTTCACGTAGAATGAAAAAAAGGGAGAGAGCAAGGAGAGAGAGCAAGGAGAGAGAGAAAGAGTGAACATATATTTTGTATGATTTATTATTATTTCGTGTGGTTTTTTGCTATTATTTAAATTTCAAATAGCTGTAAAGTGCACACACACAACACACACACACACACACCCTCGCACACCCACTAAAAATTATATTTGCGCTCAGCCTGATTTTATTGTAGTCCTTATAAAGCTTTGCCTTTTGAAACTGCCGTTGTTTGCGTTGATGTTGTTGTTGTTGTTGGTATCATTATTATTATTATTATCGTGCAACATTGTTTGTTGCCATGTTGCTGCATGCCCCGGCTGCACTTATAGCTGCTTGTTGTTATTGTTGTTCCTGACCAGCCATTTTGTGGTAAATAGAGTCGTTTAAATGCATACAAACAGTGTACTCCCTTCGCGTCTTTTATTCGCCCTTCGTGTGTGTGCATATATGTAGGTGTCTGCGTGTATGTGTGTCGGTTTGTGGCAAGATTTTATAATAACATTTATAATGCAACGCTTGCATGTCATTTGTAACATTCGCAGCGTAGCATAGTGTACTTTTTTTGGGGCAACGCTATGAGTTCAAAACTTGATTTGAAAATTAAAAGCAAATCTCATTTAAATAGTAGCACATTTGGTGCCACAATAAGCTGACTTGACAGAAGGTTCGCAACACCGCCAGAAGAGTGCCACATTTTGTGGCAAGCTGAGCGTCTAATCGCTACGACTTCCACTTCCCCTTTCGCCCCTTCTCTTTTATTTCCTTTTCCCCTTGTGTAGCTGCCACTTAATGTCAACTGGCTGCTAATAACTTTTGTCTTAGCACGTCACTTAACATATAAAAAATCGATGTGGCACGAATTAGATTCGCACACACACGAGCACACACACTGAGCTACCGTCTTGAGGCACATTACAAATGATTGGTTTGACATAAACGGCGTCTGTTGCCTGCCACAAAGTCTGCTAAGCACAAAAGACACACGCTTGACAAGAGACTCTCTTCCTCTCCCACTTGCTTTCCCTCTTTCTTTCTCTCAGCCGCCCTTTTAACGGCAATATTTCAATTTTATTGCAGCCAATCATACCTACCACGCCTATTTTGTTATAGGCCAATGAATATTACCTGGATATTATTCATAATATCACAAGTCAATTGCCAAATGTAGCGGATTCATTCATTATGCTGCTGCAAAGCGAAAAACCAAATCAGCATAAATAACTAAAGTTCCCTCTCTTGCTCTATCGTTATATTTCTCTCTCTCTCTCTCTCACTCTCTCTCTCTCTCTCTTTGCCTTCCAGATTGTGCAGAGCTTCGTGCAGCTGCCTAATAAATGTTACTAAATGTCAACAATGAAATATGCTGGCACACTTGTCGTATACTTAATATTATTATAATAATAAATGGGCGGCAGTTGCTGCCATTTTGGCTTGTTGCATAAACTGACATTTTGTTTACGCGCTCCATATCCAACTCCGTTGCTCACTTCTCCTCCTGTGTATGCTTTAGTTTGTGGCAAGCGAAGTGGATGCAGCGAGAACAGCATAACTACAATTTGGCACCGCTTGCAACACAGTTGAGGCAAATAAAAAACTGGCTAAAAATATGAAACAAATAGAAAGTTATTGCCCGGAATTTATGACATTTCCACGTACTTTAGTCTTTTTCGCGTATTTCTAGCATTTTCTTTATTTCTCAAGTTTGCAAATCTCTAGAGAAATTTGCAAATAACTTTGTTTCGTCGCTCATTTAAAATGTAAATTAGAAGGGAGAATGAAGCGAAAAGTTTTTAATTGAGCTAAGCTTTCTGCTGGAATTAAGCTAAGAGGTATGTACTTTTTTTGAGAAATTTTATTTTATATTGAGTCATTTGTGGATATAAATTGTGGATCAGTTAGATTATTTCAATATTCAATAACTTAAATAGATTTGTTATGAATCGAATAATTCTTGACTAATAATTGTCTTTACACTTATAGCCTTAAAACTTATAATAACATAGTTTGTGGCTACTTTTATAAATATACTTTGCATTATTTTACTTCTGTGTGTTTATCAAATGTTACTTTTAGTACCTAATGGGATGCAATATTCAAACCCGACTTTAACTTTCATAAAATGTTGTGCTTGCTTAAAGACTTTAGTATATATTTATTTAGTGCATTGTTCAAAAAGTTGTTCTTAAATTTGCAGCAGCAAGAAACAAGTACAGCAAGCCAAAAGTTACGCTAACTGTGAAGGCAGCAATAACAACAGGAGCAATATATGTAGCAACAACAACAAGAATAATGGCAACAAACATTTGTTGGCACATGTTCAAATAAAATCCTAACGCTTTTCTGCTACTTTTTTCTCTGGCACAGCTTACCAGCTACCAACGTGTGTGTGTGTGTACTGGTGTGTAAACCTATATGGAAGACTGTGTGAGTGTTTGTATATGTAATTTGTTTTTTTCTTATGGCTTTAGCCGCTGGCACTTGCGCCAACTGTCAGAGTTGCAACCCGTTTGCCTGAAACTTGCCACAAGCCCCTCGTTTTGCAACACTTAAAATGCATTTTGCTTTTTGGCTGCCAGTCCACACCCCCCCTCACACTCCCCTTCCTTTGTTACCCCTCCTCTGCTGTCCCCTATCGACTGTCTCCGGCTGCATCTAATTCGATTAAAATGTTGTAAATTATTGCACTCACATGGCCCGGCTTTGTATCACAAGTGTGTATGGCTGTGTGTCCATTTATGTGTGTGTGAGTCTGTGTGTGCTTGCTTGTGTGACTTGGCAATATTACGTAATGCTTTATTGAATTTCGGAATTCGAGCTACGGTTTTGCTGGCTGTTGGAAAATGTGTTTTCAATGAACGTTTTGAATGTGCGTTTTGTATTCTGTGGCATGAAAAATGTCCTTTCGCTCCATAAATCTTAAGGGCATGTCCTGCGTCTTCTGCACTGCGTCCTGAGTCCCACCCACACTATATACATATATATATAGTATGGCTCAAAATCGAATTCGCCTTCGCATTCGCACTTGAATTCAAATTTTTATTGTTTTTATAAAGATATTTAAAATCAATGCGTAATAATGATTGAGACTGTGAAATTGTCAGTAGCTACCACTGGTGGACTGGTGGAATTGGGCTTTGAGACTGGGATTTGGTTGGGGTAGACTTCGAGACTCTTCTTTTCTGCAAATTTATGTTATGACTGTGGGGAGACCTGCATAATGTATGGACAAACATTTAGTCATTTAAGCAACTGACGCTTGCCACATGGGGCATATCAAAAATGTTTTGCTTGGCGTCCACAAAATTTGACGTGGCCTCGCATACAGACCCCGTTTGCTTCTCTCTCCTTCTATCTACTGCCTTGCAATCAAATGTGGCAATTTAATTTATTGTGTATTTTGGCAAAAAGACAGCACGGACAATCAGAACGTGGCAGCAGCAGCAGCAGCAGCAGAAGCAGAAATAGCAACAGAAGCCGGTACAGAAGCAGCTTGAGGCAGCTGCTCTTGTGGCACGCAAACCCAAAATGCTTGTAAATAAATAATTTTTGTCTCTGCTCATAAGAAGAACCCTTCAATCATGCCAAATATGATACGTAGCTGGTCTGCTTGCTGCTGTTACTGCCCAAAATTGAAATTAATGACTCGATGCGGCTTTCAGTGTTGTGGGACGTACAATCTGTGCCCCACGGCTCCTCAATGATGCGTGCATGCCTTGCCAAATCAAAGCAAATCAGAGAACTTTGGTAGGAGCTCTTTCTGTCCCTCTCCCACTTTAAGCCTTCTCCCTTTCAAACCACTGTACTCTTTTGAATTCCCAATGCCCAACCCACAACTTACCCCGTAAAGATGGAACGTGGCATCTCTTTATGCCTCTCCCGGGAGCAAGCAGCAGTTTGCGGCTGGCGCAGCTGATTATTATTATTAGTGCTGCATGGTGGCACGCCTCAGATTGTGGCATGCGTCCTTAGCGTTAGCTGCCTGAAAATAAGCGGAAAACAAACAAATTTATTACATTTATAAACTGGAATATTTTGTTAAATACATTTTGATACGGCCACAATTACGATGCCACATTCAACATTCCACAGCAATTGTCTCTGCTTCTGCATCTGCTTCTGCCCCTCCATGAATGTGTTTGCCTCTTGCAAAGTCAATCAACTTAATTAAAATTAAATAAATATGTGTTTTTAATTAAAAATCAATCACATATCCATTCAATTGATGACATTTTCAGTGGCAAATACGATTAAAACCATTCGATTGGGTTCCAAAACTGAATAAGTCTTCTCTTATCGAATGAAATTGACTGAAAACTGAAAACTGCAAAACAAACACAAAAAACATTTAACAAAAAAACGCTCTTCATAATCCCAAATTGACAATCATCTGCTTATCAAGTTTGCTCTCAATTTCACATAAGCATCAATTTCACTTCAATAATTATTGCATACTTTTGGGGCAATTGAATGGAAACTCAAAGGGATTTTAATTAATAAATTCATGGGCAAGCAAACGAAACACAGAATTTGTGGTGATACTTATAAAGTACAGGGTATATTTGAAACTCTTTCAAACTGCACTGACTTGTTTACTTAAGTGAACATTGCACTAATTTAGTTTACATTTAATGCTTCTATAAATTACTCCCGATAGTTTTAAGTTCTTATATTTATAGGATATCTGAATGCCGCTGTAAATAGCTGTTAAATGCATAGTTAAGTTTATTACAAAATTGCAGCGTTTGCTCATTGTCCGCCATAAATTGTCATTAATCATTTAATTGTTTTTGGACTTTTGCACCTGGCCAATTTCACAAAACTGACAACAACAGCCAAAAAACTGTTCAAGTTGTGCAAGTGCATGAGTGTGTGTGTGTTCAGCTGCCATAATTGTATGCGTAAACATTATTTATTATTTATGGCAAGTACAACAACTACAGACTGTCTGGCAGGGCTTGTACCAGGTCCAGCCATTGACCTCGTCCTCCGTGTGTTCTGCAGTTGGCTTTGTCCTTGCAGCTGATAATGGGACGCGTTATAACTTTTAATTTTAATTTAAAATGCATTTTCGCACACTGCAAAATGCGTGAAGTCCTTCCCCTTTTTACCCGAACTCATTCCTCAAAGTCGCAGTCTGTGTTTATTCGCGAAATGAGTTTTAAATTAATGTGATTTTTATTATTTATGAGCTGGTGCTGGGGACAACATGGCGTATACGCTACTTAAAGCCACAATGTGCTTACACTGCGAAACGAGCAACATTTAGGCCAAATCCCAGTGAGAAATTGCTAAACAAATCAGCAACACGCAAATAAACACACAAAAAGCGATGGACACACCCACAAATTCGCTACTATACATACACAGCCACACACACACAAGCACACCCACTAACACAGACAGAAGAAATGTAAATTGTGTCGCACACACATACACATATGTACACACACTCACTTAGTTGAGTTTTAAACTCATGAAATATGCAATCAATTTTCTGACTGCAATTGAAACCCTTTTTGTCTCAGTGACCCAACCACACCTGCTGCCCCAGCAACCCGCTGTTACCCCCTGTTACCCCCTGTTACCCCCTGCTACCCCCTGCTGCCTATTCCCTTTTCACTCTATAACCATTCAGCTAACCCTGCGTTCCCCGTCATTCTACACGACTTACCCTCTTGGCCTAAAAGCGACACATTTGAAATTCTAATTGTTTTCCAAATTCATCACTCGCTTTTAGTTCAATACTGCTGTCTCGCTCTTTCTCTCTCTCTCTCTCTCTATTGCTGTATAGTTACCATTTAGCAATTGATTAAGTGTTGTTGCTTTTGTGTTACTCTCATTTTATTTTATTTTCCCATAGAAATTGATAATAAATTGTTGTCTGTCAATAATTTTAATACCTTGTGTCTATCATGCTATAATCCGGCACGCCCCTTTTTGACCACCCGCTTGCCATTACGAGTCAAACAGTTGCTCTCTGCTGTGATTTATGCCCATGATTGATTTGTCGCTGAAATATTACCACATGTGACAAAGACTTCCTTCATTTTTAAATTTTATTATTCTATCGATACATTTATGTAATTTTGATGTATTATCAATTTCATTGATTGTTTGCTGTTCTTCTTTATTGATTAACGACAGCTGCAAAGATTTAAATGAATATTAGAGTTGTTGAAATTCTTTTGCTCTCCTCGACTCAGTCAAAAAGACTACAACGGTTGGTTTTCAGGATTGTCAGAAGCGAAAAGCTTTTACACCATTTATAGAGTATAAATTCTCCCTTAAGATCAACAGCTGAGTCGATAAAGCAATATCTGCCTGTCTGTCCGTGTGAGTACCTGGATCCCAGAGATTATAAAAGCTACAGACACCAAAATTGTTATAAAAGGTTGCAAAGCTCCCTTACTCCCACGCAAAGTGTAATACAAAAATGATTGAATATTCCTTTTTGTTTTGGGAAAATGCGTACTAGAATGACTGCGGGGTCTTTTGCAGTCAGTTCGCTTTATTGTTTCGACAACTTTTTGCTTGATAATATTCAATTTAAGGCAACGTAACTTTTTTTTGCTCTTTGATCGATTTACGCTCGATTGAAAGAGAGGCATTCCATGACTCTACAAAATTCTATAGGCTCACTTTCCACTTCATACATTATCTGCCCTTTTACCACAATTTTCAAACTCCACCTCTCTTCGTCCTTCTTTCCTGAAAGTTTACCGTCTGATATGCAAATAAATGTTACATTACTTTAGTCGTAGTTTAAGCAGTGTCATGTCATGCTTTGGCAATCGGTTGAGAATGGGAATATTCGTTCCATATGCCACATGCTACATGCAACAGTAGCTGGTCTCAAGCGACGCTTCAATCATGGCGTGAATACCAGCTGGTGAATAGCTTCTGAATAGCTAGTGAATTACTTGTGAATATCAAAGTGAGTGTGCGTAAATGCAATTGGTGCTGCGCCTCCCGCTGACCACGCCCCATTGATAAGGTCGATAATAAATCAAGCGCTTTAGGTTCAACGTTGCGGACATTTCCGCTTCCGTAGCGCTTTGTCATGTTCAGAGTGGGGCTAAGGTTCATGGGTCATGGGTCAAGGAAGCAGAAATAAACAATGCAGCCTGTCTTTGTTCAACTTCAAAGCGAAGTCAACATTTAGCGGACCATTTGACGCAATCAATGATGTTGCCAAAAACTCCACCTCCCTACCCGCCCCTCGGCAACCTCTTCTAGCTTCTCCCTTTTTACCCCTCAACCATGTGAATGAGCAAGCGTCCAAGCATTGAAATTTGATGAAGTCAACACGCATTGCGTTACTGTCTGTGTGTGCGTGTGTGTGTTGGAGGGTGTGTAGCACAAAAGCGAAATCTCTTATTTATAATCACTTACATCCGACTGGCAAATCGCTTGGAACGGCACAAAAGCGCCTCAGGTCACAGCAAAAGAAGAACTTGCAAGCGAAAAAAAGCTCACATAATACAAATTCGTATACCCTGTAAGCTGCAATGCAGACATCGCAGTATGCCGAGCTTATAGACACTGACTGTTGTAATTCAACGGACAATTTATATACATATATATTTCAAGGAAAGAAAACTTTAAACATGAGAAACTGTGTCAAATTTTGGTATTAAACGTATTGCCGTTTTATATAAACTTGTGTATTTAAAGGGGAACTGCACGTTCATCAGCATTGAAAGTTGATGTTTTTCTTTAGGGCTTCTCTTCTGAGTTTTTTGACGTGGGCGTGTCCAGAGTGGGCTGAGGTAAATTATATGGCACTTTAATTTGCGTGCGGCGCGCTTTGTGTTGCGACGCATTTAATGATGCGTATACGCAATGTTGACCCAAGGAAACGAGAGGTATGCGGTGGGTGAAGAGCGCGATGAAAAGAGAGTGGTTTGGGATTGGTCAGGCGACGTTGCATTTAAAATTAATGAAGCTTAAAAACGGAAAGCAACTACGAAGAGGCGCGTGTGACAGCAACAATAATTAAAGTCGATACCGCCTAAAAGTGTGCAACGTCAGCAAAAAAAAGGAATAGACAGACGCGTAGCCAAAAAATGGGAGAAGGCAAAGACGGAGACTAAGATGGAATTACTAATGGGGAAGGAGTCAGGGATACACGCGTAGGAAAATAAATGGCGTTAAGCGCTTATCGTTGTCTCAAAAAATGTCTTTGCCACACTCTGCAGCACTCAACTCAACTCGGGCTGCAACTTTATGCAATTATGATAATAACAATGAAGCGGCAACGAGAGAAGCGAAAAGTGTAAGGAGGGAAAGATATGGTATGGAAAGAGAGCAGAAAGTCAGAAAGAATGTTGAGCAAACTTTTCGTTTTGTATTGCAGCTGACAGCAGTGGAAAGGAAGTGGTTCTGAAGGTGGAGGAGTTGTTTGCTTTAGTTCGCTTTACACATAATGAAATAATTGCGACGCCAGAAAGTATGCAACGGCTTTTGCAGGCACACAGATTGCAAACTTTTTAGCATACTATAATTTAATGAGTAATCAGAGAAGTGAAAGGGACCCGAAGACAGTAGGGCAGTTAGTTTATGCAACATTCCAGCTAGCTGGCAGGCTGTATTTCTGTAAGGCTGTAAGGCTGGCAGGCTGGCAGGCTAGCAGCTAATGTGGCAAGTGCCACAAAAATATTCAATTTTACACATTTTTCCCATTTGTCGAGGCATTTTCTTGAGCCAGCTTTGCTTAATTGCAGCATAAACTTGGCCTTATTGGCAAGTCCGATAAACTTGAGCTTGTAATAGAGACAGCACTAGAGAGTAAGCAAAACGGAGCGAGAGAGCGACCAAGCTAGTAAAGAATGCTTAATAAATTACAGAGTTACATAAAAAGAGGAGTAGAGGGTGGGAATGTGCCTTACATATGCATTACATGTGTAATTTGTGCTGAGTATGTTACAAAATTAGAAGTTTTACAGTAAGTCTACAAAATGTTGCAGTCGAAAACCGGGAAAACTTGTGGTAAGTCTTTTTCATTCATTTTTTAGCTCAAGGAAATGAAGTGGCATCTCTATTTCTCTTTCTCTCTCTCTCTCTCTCTCTCTGGTTCAGTGGGAAGTGGCAGACAGTTAGCAAGTTGAGTCTTTGGGGCAGATTAACTTGTAGCAACACCAACTACAAACAGTGCATGCAACAAACCGACAAGACGCACGACGAATCATTGAAAGAAAGGAAGGTTACAGGGCCAGGGACCGGAGAAAGCCAAATTTATCCCTTAAAATGCAGTTGAAGAAATTGAAAAAGTTGGCTTTTTCTCTGTTGTACTCGCAGTGTGCATAATGTAAAGCTCAAACTAGTTTCGGTCTTAGCTCTGTCTGTCCGCCTGACGTTGTGTCAGTCCGCCAGTCTGTCAGTCTGACAGTTTGCTTGGCAGCCTTCTGCTCTCTGATAGTCTTTGTCCGTTTCTCTTGCAACTCGCTATGGAGTGTGCATTGAGGCATGTTCTGCTGTTGCAGTTCCAAAAAAATGGTTTGAAAAAAGATGGCAACGCAAAGTCCACACACACATACACACACACACATAAGGACTACATGTGTACTTGGTAAGAATGGATATAAGACACGCCCACGATGGCAACATGTGTTGCTCAACGCCTTCGCTGTGCAGACATACTTTTAAATTACACAACTTGACGCTGTTATAAAATTCAAATTAACTCCTCCTCTCAAGCGTGTCTAAGTGTGTGAAATGTGTGTGCTTGTCTTTTGCTCTAAAATGAGAACAAGTCTTAATTAAAAATTATTGTTGACACTTTTCTCTCTGCTTAGTTTTAAATCGTTTCATTTTGTGCAGCACGGGTTACATGGGTTGGTCGTGAAACACAAAAAAAAAGGATTTAATAATTAATTTCACATTAAATCACATACAATTTGAATTCAGTACTGAAGTAATTTTCCATTAGTTTTTTTTTTCAGTGAAGCAGCCATCAGCACCAGTTAAAGCAGAATAGGAAGTGAGTGAGAGCATCAGAAAATTAAGTTAGGAATTGAGTTAGAGTTATAAATAAATGGTTCGCATCGAAGTACTGATCAAATGTCAAATATGCTTATGTGCGCAAATAAGTATTACATAAGTTAAATAAGCGTTTTTGGCTATACGAAAACTGATTTGATTGGGCGCATAAAATTATCGTCGACATTTTCGACCATAATTTGCAGACGAGCACAAAACGCAAAAAGGAAAAGCAGAACTAAAGTTGGCGTAAAGCAGAATTTGTGGCAATTGAATTTGCGGCAAGTATGTATGTGTATAATTTAGTAACGACACACACACACATATACTCACATACACACACGTGTGGTATTAAGTCGAGGATTATCGATTAGCTTAAATAGCCGTGCGGCAATTGAACTTAATCTGAGCTTTATTAAAGCCCCGCCAAATAACGGCAAGCGACAGTCATTTTGTTGAAAGCTGCTCTGCGCTTAAAGCAGCTTTAAGCTGAGTTTTATGTGAGCTTTAAGCGGAGCTGTACAACTTTCTATTTGACAAGCAAAAAAGTTTCATTTTAACTTTGTAACGCAGTTTTTCGAGTTTGGCTTTTAGAGTTCTTTTTTTTTTTATTATTATTATTATTAAGAACGTTGTTAACCTCTTGTTGCCACCGACACAACGACCCATTTAAAAGTGCAACAAAAGTTTACTTGCCACACACACGCACACACACTGACACTGGGTTAGCAGGAGGGAGAGTAGCAAGCTCTTTGCATGCAAATAAACATTCAATACACAAGCAGCAGACACGCTGCAACATGTCGCGTTGCAGGATAAAGTTTTTCCTAAAATGTTGTTGCCTCTTTGTCTTTGTTCATGTTTCTTTCCTCCTTTTAGCCCCTTTTCGTGACTCTTCGTGACTCTTTTCTCCTTTCAATTGGTTTTTATCAGTGCATTTTGATTTTGTTTCACTTCAACGAGTAACTCAATTGTTTGCGCATGTTGCAAGTGGCATGTAGAACATAGGAAGTAGCAAGTTGCAAGTAGTGTCGTTTAGTTTTATTGCGTTGTCGTGTGCGGTTTCTTAGTCGCCGAAAGTATGCATTTAGTTTGTTATTTTATTAGTCTAGTGGCAACTTGCCCACTTGCCCGCTCGCCGCTTGCCACTTACCACTTGCCACTTGTAACTTTTAGCTGATTAGATTATACACTGCTCAAGTTTTGTCTACCTGACTCGCATCTTTAATGAGAGTTTGCCCAATTAAAAACAGACTAAACTCAACTTTAATTAGCGGCAAATCATAGACGTGTCAACCCGATACTTCTTGCCCCTTTCTAGTCTTCCGCCCTTATCCGAGGTGACATTGCTACATAAACAGCTTGTTTAATGTTGTTTTGGGCCAAAAAAAAATCCAAGTAATAAGAGTCATTTTTCATAGAAGCAAATTAAACGGAATCTGAGAAAGACGTGCAATTAGCTTAGTAGCTGCTGCTAACAATAAGTCTAGCAAATAAGTAAAAAAAAAACAGTGGAAAAGAGGAACTTAAATATGAATTATAAAACTAAAATGAGCATCTAAACAATAATATCAAAAAGTACTGGTATTAGTTTAAGTAGCTCGTAAGTAAGTTTCACTAAGGGATGTTCAACTAATATAATACTAGACGTGGCATTCGTTCAGCATTTGCATAATATACATTACCTTGCCACAAACTGTGGCAAATGTTCATTTCTTCCATATTATTGGCCTCCATTCCTTTGCTCTTGCCTTTGCCCTGACTTGGCTTAGTTGAAAAGTTATTTTTCTTTAGGCCGTGGCAACACTGCACCATCACCCACCGAGGGAGACAGGATTTGTTTGCTTTCCGTTGCAGCCTATGGAAACTAGTCGTAAAATCGTATTCAGAGCTCGTATACTCGACTAATGCAACAACAACAACAACAACAGCAACTGCAACTGCAACCTTCGCGCTGTGTGAGAAACTCTGCACCTTGCAACAACAAACAGAATGGGAGACACCAACTACGAAAACACCAAGAGCGAGTGAGATACAGTGTGCATAGCATTAACAATAAGGACATCAAGTCACCACTCTGCACTCTGTTCTCTTCATTCCCGTTGTAAAAACCCATTTGAAATTGAGCGGAGGACACATTTATATGCAGTTTTTCCACAGAAAATGTCAAGGAAAATTTGCGATGACAACAGCTTAAAATTTAAATCGCCGCTAATTGAAATCACGAAAAATTCTTCAACTGCCTAACTATTTTCTGCTTAACCAAATAAATTTGCATTAAAAAATAAATAACCAAAAGCGGATACGAAATCATTCAGGTCTGCTGATTTCAAATATCTCTTTTCAGTCTGCATTCCATCAAATTTGAGTTGTACTGTACTTTGAAACATTTTATTCTTGTATTAGTAATTGAAACTTATTGCCGTCCGGAAGACTTAAGAAACTTAAATATATGTTTAAATTGTGTTCATTACCTTTTTTCTTCCACAAATATCCACTAAATTGAAACTGTTTTTATTTCAGCTCTCCTCAAGTTGTTTAAATTACGTTTAGTTTACTGTTTTCCCTAACACTTTTTAATTTCATGCTTATATATAATAAATATTTTTATCTATTGTGTTCTATTCCACTGCTGGTTTTTATCTGTTAAATATGAAATTTATAGAAATGAAAAACTTCACTATACTATGCTAAGACAAATGTATAATCAAATTGATTACAGTTGATGGCAGTATTTCCCACAGTGCTACTTCTCCAATGTTTTTCGTTTATCTTTTATGTTGTCAGTGACTTTGTTTTTTATGTGAGTAGCCAAAAATTGCTTCCAAAAATTGTCGACAGCTTCAGTATTGCAATTGATGTGTTGCTGTTGTTGTTGGTGTTACTTTTGTGTTGTTGCTGTGTCAATTTGAGCACATTTGTTGCTTGATTTGCGAGCGTGCCAGTATTTTGCATAACAATTGCAGCTGGGCTAAGGTATACGGAGGGGGTGTGGCTGGGAGATGCGCTTACCCATGGGAGGCTCGTTCGGTATACAATTGAGTTAAATGTTTGCGCACATGTTTCCATCAGCGTGCAACAAAGGATAAAAAAGCGGAGCTGCAATGGCAACAAGCAAAACGAGAGAAAACCCAAAAGCGCGAAAAACCGAAAAGAATTCACGTAATAATATGCATAGTGCAAAGAGAGGCAGACATAGGAATATACAGCATGAGAGAGGGTGGGAAAGTGCTGTAGGGAGAGGTAACAGGAAGGCAGCAAAGGCATCGATGTGCATTCAAATGCAAAAAGGGCGGGGAAGGGGAAGGGGCCACTGAGCTGCAATTGTCCCAACATGTCGCTGGGCGTCAACAAAATTTTTTCCAACTCAATTACCAAGCAGCAACTGCAACGTGTGTTCCGTGTGCAACGTGCAACATCAAGAGAAATCTCAAGTGGCAACCCAAGAACCCGAAGAAGCTAGCAAATAACCTTAGATATTGACAGGCAGCATTAGTGCACTCATAAAGGGGCGTGGCTGTGTCTATATCAGGCAAAAGGAATTTAAAGCTTGAACACTGAAAAAAATTTGAATTTTTTAAGTACAAGGGTCTTGATCTGGACGACATATAGACGGACCTACATGTCAAATTTGATGTCTCCTGTTCATATAGTGTCTCAGACACAAGGGGCAGACAAACAGGTCTATTAAGAGCTTTAACTTCCTAAAACACATTTACCTTAAATCAATTATGATGGAACAGAAATTAAATAAACTCAATTTAAATAAATATAACAATATAACAAGGCTGTAAGCCAATTTTATTTAAATTGGTTTCTTCCGCATAAATAATTTTTTTTTAAGAATGATTATTTACGTTATTTTCTATTTAAATGGACTATTTTCGTTTATTTTGAGATATTATTCATTTTAAAGAAGTAAGCAGACCTAATTGAAACTTGTTTAAGCATGCTTAAATGAAAATTCTAATTTTTAAACATACAATTTTGAGTTACGACCCTTTGCTTTCTGTTCCTTCAGTGTAACGTGTGGTGTGCGGCATGCGGCATGTGCAGCACGTGTGCAATCTGCTGCAATTTATATTTGCCAGCCACAAACAGTCAGACAGACAGCATGACAGGCATAAAGCATGCTACCCACAAACACCTACATACAGACACCAACGCACACACACCTAGGATAACACCTTGCACTAATAAATAAACAAAGCAAGACAAATTGACAGCAACAGAAACAGAAACTGGAGCAACTCAGAGATGAGCATCTGCTGGAACTGCCACTGCCACTGCCATCTTGCCTTTTGCTAAGGTTCTGTCAGTGGCTAATCACTCATATAAATAAACCTCTGTTGTTTGTGCGTTGTTATCACTGTTGTTGTTCTTTTAGGTAACTAACAAACAGTGTTGCTCCTGCTTGTTTGGCATATGTAAATTATGCCGGTGCCAAGCCTGCCACTTCTCTCCGTTTGCAATAGCAGGTGCCTATCTATCTAAGCTCAGCATTTCACACTCGAGCATCATTGTCAGCGCAAAACATTGCAGCTCTTGCTGATTAATAAAATCAACTCTTGGCCTTATTTCGCTGAGCAAAAGTAATCTATGTATATATATATATATATATATTATTACCGATTTGTCCTATGGAAGCTATAGGTTACTGTCGTCTGATCTGGATGAAACTTGGTGGAGATAATAATGATGCTACCATACATGTACAGTGTGAATTTGGTCACAATAGCTTGAGTTGTTTCCAAGTATATATATATATATACAGTAGAATCCGGTTATAACGACACTCAAGGGACCGACAATTTTACGTCGGTATACCCGGTAGACGCTTTAACCAAAAGATGATCAACGGAGATTAAGGGGAAGGGAACCAAAAAGTCATAGAATTTTCGTCGCAATGACCGGACGGACGCTTTAAGCGGAGTCGCTATAACCGGATTCTACAGTATATATATTTATTTGATATTCTCTACATTTCTCTCTATTTTTATTTCATCATCCTGTGCACATGTTCTCTGCTCAAACACAAACAAAAATGCAGCAGCATTTTCATTAATATCTTTGAATTAGATAAATTTTTGTGTTTGTTAATTATTTTAGTAACAGCTGATATTGCAACATTTTTAAAGTTTTCGAGCTCGAAATTTTTTACACACAACAATTTACAGGATGACTTGCCGTTCAAGCATTGGCTTTTCAATCGTTGAGTATTTGCATTTCGTGCTTCTGTTGCAGTAGCTGCTGCTGCTTTTGTGTTTGTTGGTTTTCTTGAAGTTGTTACACAGAGTGAGTAAATACTTTATAAAGCCTCTTTTTTTAGTGCTGCTGAGCAAAATGTAACTCATTCATTTGTCTGAATGACAGCAGAACTGCTTGTCCCATTGTCTACCTCTGCATATGTGTGTGCGTGTGCAAAGGAGTATGGACTTGGCTAATGTTGCTGAAATTTTGGCTTACGGCTCAAGTGCTTGGCTTGAGCCTTAAGTTAAATAAGTATGTGTAAACACAGCAATATCTACAGAGACAACTTGGTGTATGCGCAATGTGCAGTGTTCTGCTTTTGCAGTTAGTTAGAAAGTCTGAGAACTTGAGCTTGGTAATTGATATGAAGGCTAATAGTATTACGAGATGTTTGCCAAGGCAACAAAAAATCAACACAAGCACACCCAATCACACACACACACACTATCTCCAAGTACTGCCACTTGGGCTGCTTTTGGGCCAACAAATTGCCTGCATCAGCTGCAAAAAATTGCAAAAGCACAATTGAAATATGTTGGCGTTTGTCAGGGGCAAGTACCGACTTGAGTGTTGCCAATTCCCTCGGCTCTCTACCTCCCTCTCTTCTTTCTCTCTCTTTCCCTATCTCCCTCCCACTCTGTGTGCGGCACCTTTAATCACCATTACAATCAGCAATTTTCTGTCAAATGCAGCTGTGCTTTGTCTGCCTTTGCCTTTGACTCCATCTCTAACTATCTCTCTTATTCTCTTTCTGTATCTCTTTTTATCCTGTCTGTCTGTCTGTATGTCTCTCTCTCAATCTCTTTCTGTCTGTCTCTTTGCAATTTGATTCGTCGCGTTGTCGAATGTCAACATTTGGAATCATTCACTTGAGTTGGCGTCAGTAATCCAGAAACTTTAACAAAATCAAACACATGTTAAAGCTTCCGAATTTAAATACCCTAAAGTGCGGTTAAGAACTTTATTTAATAAGCAGACTAAATACTTAATTTTCGTCTTAGTCTTAAATGCTTATGTTTAAACTGATTTTAGTTAATTAAATTTATTAACACACACACCACAAAGAGTTTGACTTTATTCCCTTGACCAAAGGGTATCTAAACGTGCATGTAAATTGCTTTAATATTCAGTTTTTCTGACTAACTGTCCGTTTTGTCCAATTGTCTGTCTGTTTTGTCAATTTCTGAGTGCCTGTATCTATCGGGTAACTATAATGCCATCGAGTCTATCTAGCCATCTATCTAACCAGTCTTCTGGCCTGTCTGTCTTTTGCTCCCAACACACATACACACATCGCACTCATACACATAGCAGTCATGTATCAAACTCTGCATGTCGACTTCTGACATAATATTGACAGCTAAACAAATCCAATTATGCCCAACTCCTTTGGAAACGTAACCGAAACTCGAATCGCAATCGAATCAAACTGAATCGTCGGCTTTTCATGCGAACAAGATTTCAGTTTCTATAACTTACGAAATATGCTAAATGCTGTTCATGTTTAAAGCTCTCTCTCATTCTATCGCTTTTGCTTTCTCTGTCTGTTCGTTGAGTGTGTGTTTTCCTCTGAATTGGCTTTAATCTTTCTGTGTGTGACTTTGTTTGGGCCATGTTTGAAGCGCTTTAAGCGTTTACTGCTTCACCAGAGAGATGAATAAGGAGAGAAAGCGAGAGAATGACAGAGAGAAAAGAAGAGAGAGAGAGAGAGAGAGAGAGAGAGAGAGAGAGAGAGAGAGAGAGAGAGAATGAGGTCTTTAGACTGGCGATATTTCAATATTCCGATATGATGCTCTTGTGTTTGTTGTTGTGGCGCCAGTAAATTGCGTAGGTGTGCAATTGAATTATTGCAGTCAACGCACACATTCACACACTGCCAAAATCTCACTCCACACTCTCGACTGTGTCCCCTTCCCCTTCACCTTCACCTTCACCCTCCTCATTCTCTTTGTCGCTCGCACTCACACTCCTTATTGCTGGACTCATAAATATGAAATTTTGAGCCTGCCTGCGTAGCTTGCTTGCACATTATGTCACACCTCAGCCTGCTGCCAAGCATGCAGCAGCATTGTGGCACGCCCCACACGCAGTCTGCCCCCACCCCACCACGTTCGCACAGTTCCGTGCTGTTTGCTGTGCCAACAAGCATTTTACGGTTTATTTTTGGGGCATCGAATGCAAATATTGGCATAAATTTTGGCTGTTGCGGTTGCTCTGGGCGTGGCATGTGGCAGAAAGCACCCCAAAAACTCAGCAACAGCCACAGCCACAGCTTCAGCTTGGCCAATTTTCATTTGGCTTACACACTAACACACACACACACTTGACTGCATTGTTTGCTGACTGACAGAATGCACTTTGGATTTTGGGTTTTTGGATTTGAAAATTTGCAAAATTTGTGCCCTTTTGTTCGTTTTGTTTTGGCCATCAAATCGATAGGCCAAGTGGCATTGGCTTTATTTTACTACGTTTCGTTTAGTTTTGTTACGTTTGCTGCAAAGCATGAAGTTTAATAAAAACAACAAATATGTTATCCACAAAATGTTGGCAACAGCTGAAGGTGATTTCAATTGTCTGGTGCCAGTGGAAGTCAGTTTGTTTTGGCCCCTGTCAGCAGAACAATGACTGGACTTTTGGTTTGCTTCTGCCAAGTAAACACAAGTCTACACTGAAATGCCAGAAACATCAAATTATCATTTTCTGTTGTGAATCAGTAAGAAATCTCTAAATTGTTATACCCCATTTAAAGTTTTACAAAAATGTTGTACTAATATTATTTAGAACATCAATTAATGTTAACACACTTGTGTGTAACTTAAAGGTTTCTGTCAGTGTAAGTTTATTCAACGCCTACCACATGCTTGTAATTTATGTGTTTGTTTTTGGTTGTGCGCATTTATCAACAAAAAAGAAAACACAGCAAACAAAAAGAAGGAGATAAAAAAACAGCAGAAAACAGAAAACAGAAAACCGAAAACCGAAAACAACAATGAGAACAAATGACAGATCAGCTTTTTGGGCAGTAGCATTTACTTAGGGCCAAACCGTTTATTTAGTTCAAAGCAAAACTATTTGAATTTCACTCGAAAAGCACTCAAGAGCACACGATAAACCAATTCAAATCGAATCCGAAACCATTTTGGACTTGGCTTCATCAGGATGAGTTCAAAGTTCAATTAAGTGAACCATTTTGTGGGGATTTGCGATTGGCATTGTTAAGCCTTTGATTGCTATTTAGGCCAAACATATAAATTTACACGGCTCCAACATGGTTGCGGGTAACGCCCACTATCTCTAACGAAATTTCCTATAGAGCCAAACTGTAGACCCAATCAATAAATTAAACGGTTCTAAAAGCGGTAGCTTTAAACATTTGCCGTAACTTTTCCCGTCGATTTTGTTTTTTTTCCTTGCTTTTTTTGTGTGAACGGGAAATTGGCAAAAACATCAAAAACTTTCTTGGCTCGGACGAAAAGTATGCTGCAAAAATGTTAGTTGCGCCTAAAACTATGCTAATTTCCGACATGACTTTGTTTTCTCTGTCTCTTTTTTCTCCGAGATTTTATGTGTACACATGTCCCTCCCGTCCTAAGTAAACCAATTTGTTGTTAGCCTTTGTGTGTGAGTTTGCCTCAAAATTCTATTAAAACCGCATAAATTACAAACTTGATTTCCAGCTGGCGAGGCGACGAGGCGACAAACGCATTTAAATACATTTTAATTAGCTGGCAAGGCAAAAGGACGAATGCTTAAACGTCCTCTTCTAATCCCGTTTCCCACTTCTCAATTTTTTACTCTCTCACTTTCTCACTCTCCTCTATTCGAAGCTGCCTTTGATTTTGTCTAACAGCTTCAAAGTATTCTACAGTTCTTCTTATTTCTTTGGGTTTCATTCGTTTTTTTCTCGTTTGCTTTTCCGTTCATTTTCCGCTTTTCATTTACACAAAAGCTACTTAGACACGACTTTGGCTGGGGCCATCAACCATCATGAGAGCGACTGAGAGAAAAACATAAGGCAATGGCCAAGGCAAAATGATGAAAGGCATTTGGCTCTGATGTTTAGTTGCAAAACAATTAAGCTGAAAGCAAAACTGTGTATTCAAGGGTGTGTGTAAGTGTATGTCTATCTGTGTGACTGTGTGCCTGTGTGTATATTCTGTTTGAGATGAAAAGCAATCACATTGAAGCGGATCAAGCATTGAGATACAAGACTAATATGTGTCCTGTGACAGCTTGTAACAGTTATTTTTAAATAAATTGCTAAAATTAAGGTTAAAACTAAGTGCTTAATTTGAAATCATTATCTATTTAAATTTTAAAAATCTTAAAGTAAAACAAACTCTAGTTTCAAGTTCGGCATATAGAAAACTTTCTTAAATGCTTTTGTAGTGTATCTTGTACTCCGACCACACATTTTGTGGCATTGACAAATGTTCAGACCGATGGAACATTAGCATTAATAGAGTGACATTAATTTTGAGGCGCAATATATAGCTCGCTTTGAGGCGGCCAATTATAGAAGCAGACCTCTATTAATATGCTCAGATAAATGTGCGAAGGCTTTAAACACATTACACATTAGGTGGAAAGACTTGGTAACTGACTGCTATCGTTGGCTTTTGTTGGCCAGGCTTAAATGAAAATCCACTTGGTAACAACTTGAGGTAATGTTTGCAAATGTCAGAGCCCTACATCAGGCTCCAATAGCAGCTAGTCCCGGACCCGAGGCTCAGTTTGCATAAATAATTCAGTTGAAAGGACGCTTTTAGGCTCGAAAACTGTTGTAGACAAAACTGCTTAAATATGCATAATTACCTGAGACATCAGGAGGCGCCTCCGCGCCTCAAGCTTGCCACTATACTAGGCTCCAAGTCGACACGATACGACACGACTCTAGTCAAGACAAGTCAAGTCGAGTCATGTCGAGTTGTTTTGAGCTTTTGGAGTCCCAAGTCAAGTCGGCCATGCCCCTCTGTGCCGGAAGTGTGTGCTCTAGAGCATCCCAAGGCACTTGGCATAAATTTTCTGTATTGCCTGCAAAAGTAAACAAGTAGAAATAACATAAATAACATTTAGATGATGAGGGGAAATGAGTTGAAAGCGCTGATTTAAGGCTTCGTAAATGCTAAATGGCTGAATGGGAAATTTGACAAGTGCTTGAAGAATGGCTACATTAAAATAATAAACACACACAAAAAGGCTATAAAAAGCAAAAAGAAGGTGTGTGTTGAATTTAATAAGAATCTTAAAAAATAATTACGGTATTACATACCATTTAATTTATCTACTTCAATTTATTTATCAAATTATTATATTTTTAAACATTTTTTAACCAGCATTTATTAAAATTAAAGTCAATTAGCCTAATAACATTAATAAAGGTCTTAAATAAAATAAGTTTTCTAATGAAAATAGGTTCAATTTACAGAGGAAATTTTATTTAGCCTTCAAAATGACTAATTGACTAACTTTGGAAAAGTTTTTTCTAAAGATTAAAGTGAATATTACGAACATTACGTTAAATAACTTTAGAAAGGTGTAATTTTGTGAATATTAATGAGCATATGGAAAAATGTACACAACCCATTTAAGATCCCATTTTAATAGAATAGAAACAGATGAAACGTAATACTTCTCTTTTATTTTAAGCAAACATTCATTATATTATTAATAATTTAATTTAAAATTTTCAAACTCCTTTTTAACCTATTTACTTTTGCTATAAAAATCCGCTTAACAAGCTACATATTCCCTCTTTGGTTACAATAATATAAGGGGGGGAAGAGGGTGTCTTTCGATCCCTCAATGTTTTACTACAGGACACCAATAAAAAAGCGTTTAAATATGTTGCTAATGTTTTTAAAGCAGCTGTAAAGCTTTTAACAAAAAAAGCAAAATGGCAATTGCCTTATTACCAATGTGACACGCAAATTTGTCGTGAGTAGGAGAGGGGGAAGAAGAGGGTGGACCAAGGAGTGTCCCCTTTTTCGAGCTGACACAAATAACAAGAGTGCCACAGACTCAGAGAGTTGCACATTCCACATGTCACAATCCAAAGTCCGCATTCCACACGGTCATAAATATAATTACAATAATAAAGGAAATATTTACAACAATTGTAAATACCTCGACTCAACTAAAGTACTCAACACGCACGGCCCCAAAATTAATAAACTCCAATTGGCAACGCCTGATCCCTTCGGCCCCACTCTTCTGCTAACCAAGTACCCATTTCCCCATCATTCCCTTGTTTTCCGGCGAATCGGGTGGCTTGATTGCCGGCGACGAGGCTTCCCGATGAGCGTGTGAGCTCATGAAGATTTCCTGAATGCCTATGGGTTGTGCGTGTGTTAGAATGTCACACAAAAAAAATCTCGACTTTCTTATACTCTGTGGTACTTGCAAAATGACAGAAAGACTTGAGTTTTAAATGGTTTGATGTAGTGTAATTATAGTGTATTCTTTTGATTTAGTTTTTAAATAAATATATTTAAAGTTATGTTTCCATTTTTTTTTTGGAAAATCTGTATGTTTAATTTCAATGTACGATCATAAAAGAAATTATTTTTATCATTACTTTTGTTGATTGTGTTGTCCTGAAATGTATCTGCTTTTGTTCCATTAGCGGTTTTTAAAGGGTATTAACATTAAGAGTGTTGCAAACTGTGACACTTACCAGTCCCTCAACTAATATTAGAACTTTTGCTGTTCATTGTGACGGTGACTTTCCTGTTGTGTTTGCTTTTGCTTTTCCCTATCTGATTAGAGTGTCACGCCATAATGTCATCATAAATTGTAGTTTTTCCCGGGGTTAAAGACCAGTTGACAGTCAGAAGTAATGGTTGTTGGATAACCCACTGACTAGAGTCAGCCTCTAACTCAGATTTTGACTCAGCGGCAGTTGCACATAGGTAGAGTGACAACAATGCAGGAGGTGGCACTTGAGCCAAATTAAATTTATGATTAAACCAAAAGAGAAGCTACGAGTGTTGTCAAAAGGTAGAGATTATACCTTGCCAACGAGTGTCCAACTGCCCAGAGCGTATGCTAAAGAGAGCACGAGGCAGGGATCATGAGGTAGGTGGCAAGGCGCGCGCACAATAGCCGCCGTTTACCTCAGGCCAAAATGCCACACTTAAGTGAATTACAAAAGCAGCTTGCTGAGACGAAAACTGCTAGAAACAAGTAAGAAAGGAAAAGTCGATCGAGTCGACTGTAAAAGACCCCGTACTCCCATAGTATTGAATTTTATTTAAATTAAAATTTTCAAATGAAATTTAAAAAATTTAAATTAAATATTTACATTTTGAATTAAAATTAAAAAATAAATAAATTAATAACTGTCATCGTCAGCACTCGATCCATCCGAAGGTTCCACATTGCGCCGCAACTCTACCAGTTGCACCACGACCCTCTTCTATCATTCTTCCGATTATTTGCATATATGTATGTGCACACATACATATGTGTGTATGTATAGCATTGGTCAGCGCGGCCAGCGGCTGCCAAAGCAGGTAGAGAAAACGTTCGAACATATGTTTGTATGTTTCTGTGTTTGTTTGTATGTGTTGCGCGCATGCAGTGATTTTGCTTTAAAATAACTTCGACTTTGAACCGTAATTTCTCTGTTGTTTGACATAGCATTTTGATGCCACTTTCAGGAAAGTTAGAAATAGTAATTCTCTAAGCGTATGTTAAATTACAACACTGTACTATTTGATTTAATGCCTGAAACAAGGCATTGAAGCTGGAGAGTCTTTTATTTCTGATGAGCAAAGGGGGCGTGGCAGCTCAAAATTTTGAATGTCATTATACTAAAGCTGTCTCTAGAAACCTGTATACCAAAATTGGTGCTCCTAAGTGCTATAGTTACTGAGATATTCGCCTAAAACAAAAATTTTCTCGAGGTTTGTCTGGTTTTTTGCTCATTGCGGGGGCGGTAGGGGGCGTGGCAACAATTTGAAATAAACTTGATCTGCGTACATCATAAACGGACTTTCATTCCAAATTTGGTGTCTCTAGCTTTTGTAGTTTAAAAGATCCAGGTGTTCATACAGACGGACGGACAGACAGACAGACAGACAGACAGACAGACGGACAGACGGACATTGCTATATCGACTCGGCTGTTGATGCTGATCAAGAATATATATACTTTATGGGGTCGGCCACGCCTCCTTCTGCCTGTTACGCACATCTCGCTTCTGACAAACTTAATAGACCCCCTTTACTCTTTTTTAAAGAGTACGGGGTCTAAAAAGCGTAGAAAGGGTGTGGTGTGGGAAGGGGCAGAGTCAGAGTCAGGCAGTCAACGCGTTGACAGCCACAACAAGCGGCTTAATCGCATTAGTGCGGCAAAGCGCAAGGCTCTAACTCCTCAGCCCCTTGTCCTAGCCCTCTTTGCCATTTACCAACCATCTAGTGGGTTGTGGCAAGTGCGAAAACTGATTGTGTGGCGCCGCAGTCATGAGTCCTGCCACGTTGCCACAATGCCTGGTTGCCTGCTTGTTGCCGCTAAGCTGCGCATTGTGCGACGCAACGCGACGCGACGCGACGACAAGGACAACGCCAACTATTTATACAAAGAAAATGTCAGTTGGGGCTGCAGCCAGGACTCGACTCGGCTCAGGCAATTACTGCGACTCTCACTAAAAAACCAAAAAAAAAAAAAAAAGCAAACAAATAATAATAATAATAAACCAAAATAATAATAATAATGCGAGCGGTCTCACGACTACGAGATACCCGTTACACAAGTATTTACTTACTTGACTCCATTAAATAGTTAAAGAAAATAAGATGGAATCAAAAAATATATTATAAAATATTTTGCATTGAACATATCTATTTTGATTTTATATGGCAGTTTTATCATACGTTATGTTTGGTAATTTATTAAATTTGCCAAATAATGTTAAGTTAAACAGTCCACTCTTTTCAAGATAATTGTGAAGTCTTTGCAGACTTAAAGCTAATAAAATTCGACTTATTTTCTGGGAATATGTACTGCTTATTACGTCGACTGTATACCCATATTACACTTAAATCGGGTATAAAAATATAGTATTTATATTACACACAATGTGCTTTCGTTCGTTTCGTTGGTTGAGTAACACACTCAAAAAAAAAGAAAGAAAAGAGAAAGCAATTAATCTACGACACAGGGCACAGAGCAAGGCTCGAAGGACAAGCACAGTTGCTGGGCAGTTGGGATGGGAATGCAGGGGTAGGACAAAGGAGAGTTTGGTCTACTGGGGCAAAAGTGCTTATACCCAAGCTTCCTGTCCAGCAAATCCAATAACTTATCTTGATTTTATGGTTATTTCAACAAAGGCCGGAAGTTGTAGGTGCAGTAGAGTCGACAGCAAAAGGAAGCTAAAAACACGAAGAAAATGACCAAAATACAAGAAAAAAACCAAAAAACATAAAGTCAACCTACCTCGCCCCTTGCTTTTATCTGCTATGATACTGTTCCACCAGAGAGATTGTGTGTGCGAGTGTGTGTGTTTTTGCATATTGCACTTGACACGACATTGTGTATGCCACAAGAAGAAAGGGGTAAAAGGAAACTGGGAGTTTAAATTAACTGCCAACTGTTTTCTATATATAAAAGTGTGTGCGTATGTGTGTGCATGTGTGTGCGTGTGTGTCTGCAATTGACATATGGTTTCATTTCAGTTTTTGATCGGCTTCATCTTGTAAATTTCGCATGAAATATTTTATTAGAAATGTCCTACATTGCATTGAATGTGTGCGTGTGTGCAAGTGTGAGTATGAGTGTGTTGCATGCCACAAGCAGTTGCTGCTCTTGTCTCAATTCCAGGATACTGCAGGTGATGTATGTCCTCTCCCATTTTTAAACAGGGCAGGAGTCAAGCAGTTTGTAAGTTGACATTATCAAGATTAATTGTATTCCTTCTGACTGCATGTAGAATACATGTGTATATATAGAATTGTACATCAGGTGTGCACACACACACGTATAGGAGAGTATATGTGCATGCGTGTATGTGCATTTGACATTTATGAGGCGCATAAATCTTGGAAAACAACAGAACAACATAAAACAAGAGCAACATTTTAGTGCAACATCAGCTTTGCGACTAATTGATTAACAAGTTTTCAAATCATTCTCAAGGCAACCAGAGAAGGGACGCAACACAAAATGCGTCTTTAGAAACTCCCCAGAAGTGACGTTTCCATAAATGAGCTTTGGTGTGTTTCAATACCCGATGGGAGGGGCTAACAGAGTGAGTCGTGATGGCCGGAGACAGGAAGGCAGAGGATTTTCAATTAATATTTAAATTCCGCACAGCAGAAGTTAATAATCAAATTATTTTTAAGCAATTACCCATAAACTGTGAAACATACAAAAGATGTTCAAATATTGAAGACTTCAAAATGCCCTGTATAAAGTAAAGGAAATATTTAAAAATATATAAAAAATTAAATTGTCAATCCGATAATTTAATTGATTGTAATTAATAAAAGTCAAAGATTACTTCGAATCTGACTAAAATGAAATTTTGAATAATATTTAAATAGTTTTGAAAGAAGTAAACGCAAAGGTATACCGCGTTCATTCTGCTTTTACAGGGTGTAGAAAATGGCTCCCCCTGCAATGGGAAAATTACAAGTCGTGAGCTGGAAAGAAGCTGAAAGAAACTGAATAGCGTCAAAAGTTCGGGGAGATTGGCACGCCGAAATTTCTTTATTTTTTTCTACTTTCTACTTTCCTTTTTGGTTATTTGACGCACCCGCAGGAAAACAGCTGCCAAATGCAGAGAAACAACAGCGAAAAAAGGGAGATACTGAGAGAAATGGAATGAATGAAAGATGAACAGACAATGATAATGATATTTTTTTGTTCTGTTCATTTCTTTTCTTTTCTGTTCTCTTATGTTCTATTCTGGCTCCACGAGTGGTGCTCAAAATTTATGCGGTAACGATATCATTCTCGGTTTTTTTTTACTTTTTTTCGTCATCACATATTCATTAAATTACAAACGAAAGAAATACTGAGAGCAATCTTTTTGCTGAGTGGTGGAAACTGACTGGGAGGCAGTGTTAAGTATCAATGCGGTCTCAGTATCTAGATTTGTTTAATTGGTAATCGACGTACACTGTGCACATCATCCATAACAATCAGCCACAACAACTACTTATATATACAAATCAGAGCAAAGTTTAAAACGAGCTAAAAACTCGTTTTCTTACCTACACACATACATACACTCGTATATATTGTTGAATGTGAATAAGTTCGAAATGACGTAATGACATAAATTGACAGATATTTAATAGCTGAAATCATTGCACAAATATTTTGAGCTCATTAGAATGACATCAGAGAGTTCTTAAGATCACAAGTCATTATTGCATCATTGGGAGAAAACTTGAAATAGATTTTATAATAATACTAAAAAATTTCCAATAAAATTTTAGCTATTAACAGCATTATTTATATTTAACTGATTAGTAATAGGAATGTAGTTCCCAACAAGATACATGGAATAGAATTAATTATATTACAAGTATATATAACAAAACTCTAACGGGAAAATTAGTTTTAGACATCGGTTTGTATATTGTTCACAATTCCTCTAGGATTTTATGTAAATAAAGTTAATCAGCAACAAAGTCAATAATATAAATGCAAATTTAGTAGGAAAGTAACTAAGAAAAAACTCTCATAATTTATGCATGGCATTTGTAAACGTAATCAATAAATAAAATTAATTTGCCAATACATAATTTCCCATATTTAAGTATAATTTTCAGTTGCTGTTATTAACTGTCAATAAATTCAAATAGATAGCAATTAAAGTGCTTGCAGCGGTTTTTTAATAGCCACATTAAAAGAATAATTCGGCCGCAGAATGACAGGGACAGGACGGGGGAAAAAATGATTGAAAGCATACACATACAGTTGTGCAAATGCGGGGCCATCATACACAAAAATAAATCACACGCCGTGTTAACCAAACAGTTCCCTGACCAAGCATAATTTCTATGTCGCTTTGCTTGACGGTTTGTTTTAAGTAATTAATATTAAGTTTTCGCCACTGAAAGTGATTAATTTAATACAATTTATTCTCAATTGCATTCGGAATGCAATTGACAAATGCTTAAGGCGAATTATGCAAATTCATAATAATAATGCCTATCAAAACGATATATTATTAAACAAAATGTTAAAACATATTTAACATATTACCATAAACCAAAACAAATAATCAAATACATTTTAAAATATGCCCACCAATTGTTTGTTGAACAGAACATTGTAAAAAGTCAATTTGGGTTGTCGCTTAAAATAAATGCAGAAATAAAATAAATAATGGTAAATGCCCAAAGAAATGCATTCAAATTTTAAAATCAAAAACAAAATAGGTATAATAAAAACACGAATGGGATTTAAATGCACGTTTGATGAAATTGTCGCGCTAATTTGTTTGTGGACAGCCGGCAAAATGCAGATAAATAAAAGTCTAAAGGCGGTTGCCAACCTAGCGACGACCTGTAAAGCATTTAATTGCATTTACATTATGTATATATAAATATACTATGTATATAAATAGATGTAAATTATTATGGTTTATATTTTATTATACCCTTTACGCGTATACTAAAAGGGTATTTTGCAATCGTGGAAATGTATGTTACAGTTAAAAGAAAGCGTATCGTTTCCCATAAAATATATATATTCTTGATCTAATGAGTAAAAGTTTGTTTTTAGTAGAAGAAAATTTATGTATCTACCAAGCTATCGAATGACACATATATTTATCAATAATGTAAACATACCGACCGAGTTTCATTCGGATCAGACGACCACATCAAAATATGAATTTATATGAAGTTGTCTGTATTCACTAAGCTTTCTTAATCAAACTACTTAGTGTCCGTCACCTAAACGAGTGCACTAATATTACTATCACACCCCTTTATTAAAAACATATTGAAATTGAGTAACGGGTATCCCACAGTCGCGAGACCAAATATTGCATTTTTTCTTTTTCTTTTTTTTTAAATTTTAAAGGGTATTTTATTCCAGCAGCGTAGTGGGGAGAGATTTGTAACAATTGAATGGCGGAAGGGTTAAAATGTCGGAAGTAGACACAAAATGGCCGCAATTAAACAATCAGCACAACAATTACAAATGTTGACAGTCATGTCTGTGTGTAACTGGGTGTGTCTAGCCATTTGTAGGTGTGCGTGTGTGGTTTTAATAATGGCCAAACAAGTTGATATCGCTGACAATTGTTAGCAAGTTGCGTCAATGATTTATTGCAACTGATTTACTTGTGCAATTAAGTTTTGTATAAATTGTTTAAATTTATGATGACAATTTGCCAGTTTTAAGTTGCAAACATAGTTAGGCTGTAAACAGCAAGTTGCAAGTTTGTCGTGGTGCACAAAACTGATGAAAAGCAAAGAATGACGATAGAAAACTCATCTTTAGATTAACTCAATATTTGCACTGTCTGCCTACCGGAATACCAGCCCCCACGCCTGCAAAGCAGAGGGTTACGGGAGACAGTCTTACATGTAAGTCTTACATGCTGGTTGGGCTCTTCAAATGATTGATATGTTAATGCCGCACGTATACGCCGCGTGTACCAGCTCGTTGTCGCCGTCGCCGTCGTCGTCGTTTGGCGCCATCTTCAGCTGGCATTTGCATATAGACATCATATGCAAATATCTTCCGCAATCTAACGATGTGTGAGCAAGAGTGAGCGTGTATCTTGGTGTGTGCACAAAAAGTATCTGCGAATTTGTGAAAATATATGTGTGTGTGTGTGTATGGGTTTGCGTTTAATGTATGCATGTGCAAGATGGCGACGCTCTTATGCTACGTTCTTTATTGCAGCTTGTCTCATTTTACCATTTTTCAGTTTTTCATTTTAATTTTGTTTTACTTTTTTTTTGTACTGTAGAATCTCTCATATTTTTGGTCTAAATTGCTTTATTAGACGTGTTGCTGCGTTTTAACGAGCTACTGACTAGCAGACTGACTGATGAACTAACTGACTGACAAACTGAGTAACTGTCCAAGTGACAGACTTGCCATGTCTCACGTTTTGTCAAAGGCAAGTGAAGTTGTCGTTGTTGTCGTCGTTCTCCTCCAGTTTGACAAACGAATTTTGGCAACAACCATGAGTACAACTACAACAACAAATGTGAATTGTTGGCTCGTTTTGTCTGTGTGATTTGCACTGATTTGTTGGCATTCGCTGCGTCATTGACTTGTTTTTTCCGGCCCAAAATACAACAGTCCTGGATACAGGTCGCTCTATGGGTCAGCAGCGACGACTTGACAAAAAAACAGTCATTTATGTCGACCAGTGTGTGTGTGTGGGTCTATTTGTATGTGTGTGGCTTTTTTCTTTTTTATGTTTGTTATGCCATGTCCTGGCATATGTCCTTTGTATCAATGTGGTTCTTTGCCACTTTGTTTGTGTGCGAGTTTTGATTATAACGTTTTGGGATGTTGCTCTCTTATTTTTGTTGCCTTCTGTGGATCCTTTTTTGTTCCCATTGTTGCTTCTAAGCTGATTTACGTGGATTTTATGTGTTTTCTGTTTTCCGTTCTTTGCTCCTCTGCACAAATGGGCGTATGAGTAATGTTTTTTGCTCTTGTGCTGTCTTTTGTGCAGTTAAGTTGCTGGCAACAGTTGATTGATTGATTGAACGTTGTGATAAGTGCTGTCAGTGGGTTAGCTATGTTTTTTATTGACTTCGCTTGTGGCTGAATTTTTTAGAACACACACACACACATACACGTAATCACAAAGCTACACAATCTGGGGTTTTTCTATTGATCAAAGTTATATTGATACACAAAAACTTAAAGCACAATCCACGGCAAATTGCATTGATAAGTCAATCATAATTGACCACAAAGCGATGTACTCTGATATTCTTATGGAGTTTTTAGTTATTTTGATTGAATTTTCTATTTATACCCGTTACTCTCACAGTAAATGGGAATTCTATAATCGTTGGAATGTATGTAACACCAAAAAGTAGGCGTGGCAGACAGAGCCGACTGTAGAAGACCCTGTATTTATCATAGAGTCTAGTTTCCTCGACAATTAAAAAATTATCGACCGTTTCGCCCTATGGAAGCTATAACGAAAGATATAGTGTGAGTTTGTTTGTATTTATACAAACTTACAATTTTCGACCGGAATGGTAGCTTTACGATGTAAGTTTTGGTAATATACAAATATTTTGTATATTTTTCAGAGCCGGTAAGGGACGTGCCATAAACTTTTGGATAAACTAGATCTGTTTACAAAATTGTCTGATTTCAATCAATTTTGGTGTCTTCAACTTCTATGTCTTCTCTACTGTAGATGTTGATCAAGAATATATATATACTATATAGGCGTGTGTAATAAGCTTTGATTTGTCATTGCAATTAACTGAATTGAATTTATACAAATGACAAATGAGACATGCCCCACACAGGAGAAAGAAAGAGAAAAAGAAAGAGAGAGAAGAGAAGCATTAGTTGCACTCGGACTCGACTAGCCATGTAGACAAGTGGTGGCTGGAAACACTTAAGTAAACTACACAAGTAGGTGGACTATGTAAGACTTTCTGCCAGACTGCACTTGAATGGATTTCCTTGTTGGAAGTGGTAGTTAGAGAGAGAGTGAGAGGCACAATAAGAGAGAGATAGAGCGAGCGGAAGAGAGACTATGAGAGAGATGGAGTGGCTTCTTGGGCAAAGTTTGTAGGCAAAGTTTCATTCATGCACTTGATAGCACCTAATGCAGTCAAGGATTGGAATTGAAGCTGCAAATGAAGTTTGCAGCGATTCCAGCCTTTCTCTCATACAGCATCCCCCTCTTCCTTCACGGTTCCAAGCTCTAATGTATCCTCTCTAGTGATACCCTGGCTAGTATTAAATCTGTGCAATTAGCACGCATCGATAGACACGCGCGTGCACTCGACTCCAAGAGCTTAACAAAAGCAGCAAAAAGCGAGCATTCCAAGCAAAATGCTAATTAAGTGGATGAACAAAAGTTGTTGCTTTTAACAATGGCAGCTTAAAGTAGACTCCTGCTGTTGCCTGCCACACATGCCTCATGTCACACATAAACACATACACACAGACACACAAATATACATATACATAGTCGCCAAATAGTCATATATCATAGTCAGGTCCAACTGTGCATCATGCCACAAAAAATATTAAGTAAACGCCAAGGCAACCAGCTGTCGAGCGACCATTACAAATGGGAAATTTACCAACACTGTATCACAGTTCAGTGCAGAGTTTCTGTGCTGTTACCAAAACGAATGAAATTCAACGAAACTTTTCGGCACAATTAATGTATGCAAAATTTGTTTAATTGAAGACTCGCATGCCATAACTTATGTGCCACAAAAAACTCACTCTCACACACACATACACATATTTATACAACACCAAGTGCTGGGAGGAGTGAGAGTTTTGAGAATATGTAAAGAAGAGTTTGGGAATGTTGAGTAACAAGTACTTGTTAATTGCATAACGAATATACTTGGACTGCTTAACGCGGCATTGCTTTCTGGCTTCTAATACCCTATACTGTGTAGGTAGCTAGGATAGCTGCATCTAAGTGGGTGTAATTAAGAAGTCAATTAAAAGTTGTAACTAAAATTAGTATTATAAGCAAACTGCTTAACGGCCATATCAATCTCTCTGTCTAACTATTTTCTTTCTGCCCTGATTAATTACTCTTTTTCTTACAGGGTATCTTAAAAATGCAGACATAAAAGTTTCTTTTGGTGCGCGCACTTTGCCAAAAAGGCATACCGGACACTCCCCTTTAGGCCCTCAGTCCTTTAAGCAAATTGTATGTTGTAGTTGAATTCAGTTGTCGCCTGCGTGTTACAGGAGAAGAAGTCAAAGTTTGTTAAGGGTTGGCCATTTCATGCTCATAAGCATAACTTTGCATTTTGCTTTTTGGTATTTGAATATTTTCGAATTTCCTCAGATTTGCATGTAAAAGTTGAACTCGACTCTGAGCGGAGCGTGAAATTGGCAACACAATGTGAAGAAGAAAACAAACTTGAAGAAGAAGAAGTGAACTAACTAGTGCAAGTTCTTGGTAAGGGTAATTTGTAAGCTATGCGATGAAATTAAAGTGCTTTTCCTGTTACCAACGATAGTTTACAATCAATTAAAAAGAAAGATTGGTAAGAGGTATAACTTATTGTTAACCTGTCCGACACACATTTAAATGCAATTTAATGCAATTTATGGGCTAGCCGAAGCTGTTGCCATAGCCTATAATGCGATTGCAATTGGCTGGCTGCATTCATAGCTCATGTTGTTAAGCCAAGGACCCCAGAACATAACAACAGTCCTTATTAAAAGCGGAAACAATGCGCACATCCGCTTCAATTGTGTGTGAGTACTGTGTGTGAGTACTGTGTGTGTGTATGTGTAGTATGTGTGGCACGCAAATGAGCACTGGAATAATGTGCATGCATTATTATTCACGTTGTTGCTTGCTCTGATAAAAAAAAAAACAACAACATCAGAAAACTTAACAATTTATAGCCAACAATGCTCAATCCTTCCCTATTTCCCTTCCTATCCCCATTGCCTCAATAGCCTTGTCTATGGCCACTCCTTATATCCTTCTATGGCGAAAACCACTTGGCCGCATTTAAATTACCAGCCATAAATAAACAGCGTTCAATTAATGTGGCAAAAGAAAACACTTCGCGTGCTCAGTGTATAGTTTCGTTAACAGCGTTGCGTATACGCAATGTTATTCGCTCCAGCGTTTCGTGGCTTGTCATAAGAGCTTTAAGGACAGAAAAGGGGCTCACGGCAGTGAGGGGGTAAAGAATAGTTGGTAGTTCGTAAGCATTAAGCACTCAAATCAGCCATAAACTAAAATACAGGAAAACACAAATCTAATTGAACACAAAAACAAACTAACAATATATGCAAATCTTTCATTCATATCCTTAAACTCAATGCTACACAATACTTTATTCTCTTTGACCATGGACAACAGGAATAAGCATAACTACGCTTATAGTCAATACACTTGCAATTATTATTGATAGGAAATATGAAAGGTTCAGACTGATATTACTTTGTTTTTTTAGACCCCGTACTCTAAAAAAGAGTAGAGTGGTCTATTAAGTTTGTCTGAAGCGAGATGTGCGTAACAGGCAAAAGGAGGCGTGACCGACCCCATAAAGTATATATATTCTTGATCAGCATCAACAGCCGAGTCGATTTAGCAATGCCCGTCTGTCTGTCTGTCCGTCTGTCTGTCCGTATAAACACCTGGATCTTTTCAACTACAACAGCTAGAGACACCAAATTTGGAATGAAAGTCTATTATCTTCTCGAGCAGATCAAGTTTATTTCAAATTGTTGCCACGCCCCTTACCGCCCCCGCAATAAGCAAAAGACCAAACACACCTCGAAAAAATTTGTGTTTTGGACGAATATCTCAGTAACTTGGCACATAGGTGCGCCTATTTTGGTATGGAGGTTCCTAACGACATCCTAAATGCAAAATTTTGAGTTGCCATGCCCCCTATTCTCATAAGAACTAAAAAACTTTCCAACTTCAACTGTTCAAATATTACAGTGTTGTAATTTAACATTCGTTTGGAGACTTATCATGTCTAACTATCCTGAATGTTACATCAAAATACTATGTCACGGTTCAAAGTTTTTGTTATTTAACTGCAAAATCACTGTATGCGCGCGAGCGAAACAGAAACATACAAACATATGTTCGAACGTTTTCGAGCCGCTGGCCGCGCCGAACAATGCTATGCATACACACATATGTATGAGCACACATACATATATGCAAATAATCGAAAGAATGATAGAAGAGGGTCGTGGTGCAAATGGTAGAGTTGCGACGCAATATGGAACATTCGTATGGATCGCGGGTTCGAATGCTGACAATGACGATTGTTAATTTATTTACTTTTTAATTTTAATTCAAAATGTAAATATTTCATTTTAATTTTTTTAATTTCATTTTAAAATTTTAACTTTAATAAAATGGGCACTACTATGGGAGTACGGGGTCTTTTACAGTCGGCTCGATCGACTGTAGCCTTTCTTACTTGTTTTAACTTCAGTTTAAAATTTAAATGTAAAATTTTATTATTTTAAATTTAATATTAATTTAAATTAAATACAAATGCGCTCTACCGATCGACTGTAGCCTTTCGTACTTGTTCTGGTTATGAATGGCTGCTCCTTTGGCAGAAATAAGATACACCTATCATCTATTATTTAAGAATGTACTGGTAAGGGCAATAATATTTCAAAACATCGTTCTAGCTAACTTAGAAAACTTCGCACTTTTAAGGACTTACCTTATGAAAATGTATTCGGCATCAAATTGTGCAACCAGAAACTGCAAAGAAAGTAAAGAAAATTAAACGATAAGTATAGAATTTTTTTTTGAAATGCTTGTAGGCTCAAATCCCCCACGCACCCGTACACACTTTCACATGTGTCTGCCTGGAATATGTATACTTTTTGTGTAAGGCAAATCAACATAAATATCACATTTATCAAAGTGCTAAGAAAAAAATGTGAAAAATTAAATTCTATAAAGGAAAACAAGGGATTTCGCTCTTTTAGTCTAATAGGCCACGCCCACACATGTACGAATTTAGAGCTGACCCAACTTGAACTGAAACGGAACGGAACGTTATCAAAAGTATTTTGAGTTGTGATTTATTTGAAATTTCGTTTACTACAAAAAGGATCAAAGTGCTGGGTAAGCTGCTGTTCTAAACTCATTTGAGCATTTTAATGTCGTTTTAAAGACAACAAAATTGACACAAAAAGAGTGACTCCGAGTAACACACACACAGACTCGCACTCGCACACAAAAAACAACAAAAGGAAGGAAAACTTGTCGCATTTTCTTGGTATGAGTTTCGGTTTGGGTTTCTGGCCAGCCAAATATGCTGTCATCACGATTATCCTTAACGTCGTATGGCTGCCAATGCCAGTTGTTTCCTCTTCCGTTATAGTTGCTTCCCATACACACACATGCGACACTGCGGATATGTAAGAATTTGTAAAACGAGCCACAGAGTCAGCAACAAGAGCCAAAACCTGCACAAGAGTTGTTTCAACGACAAAGACAAGCCAAATAGTAGGGTAAGAAAGGCTAAGAGAAGCCAGAGAGAAGGATACAGCTTTAGCTTGGTCATGGCCAAAAGGCAGCAGTCAACTTTGCTGACCCTTTTCGAGTCATAGCCATATCCAAAAGTGCGTTAGGTTGAATTTTCTTCTGGTCTTTCTTTGTTGCCTGCTAATTTCGTATATATTCATTTTTTTATATTTTCTCTTTTACTTTGCTCTTTCGTTCTCGTGCTTCACTTTTCTTTTTAGACCCCGTACTCTTTAAAAAAGAGTAAAGGGGGTCTATTAAGTTTGTCAGAAGCGAGATGTGCGTAACAGGCAGAAGGAGGCGTGGCCGACCCCATAAAGTATATATATTCTTGATCAGCATCAACAGCCGGGTCGATATAGCCATGTCCGTCTGTCCGTCTGTCCGTCTGTCCGTCTGTCCGTATGAACACCTGGATCTTTTAAACTACAAAAGCTAGAACCATGAAATTCACAATGAAAGTCTGTTATTATGTCAAGCAGATCAAGTTTATTTCAAATTGTTGCCACGCCCCCTACCGCCCCCGCAATGAGCAAAAAACCAGACAAACCTCGAGAAAATTTTTGTTTTAGGCGAATATCTCAGTAACTATAGCACTTAGGAGCACCAATTTTGGTACGCAGGTTCCCAGAGACAGCCTAAATGCAATGTCATTTAAAGTTTTGAGCTGCCACGCCCCCTTTGCTCATAGGAAATAAAAGACTCTCCAGCTTCAATGCCTTGTTTCAGGCATTAAATCAAATAGTACAGTGTTGTAATTTAACATACGCTTAGAGAATTACTATTTCTAACTTTCCTGAAAGTGGCATCAAAATCCTATGTCAAACAACAGAGAAATTACGGTTCAAAGTCGAAGTTATTTTAAAGCAAAATCACTGCATGCGCGCAACACATACAAACAAACACAGAAACATACAAACATATGTTCGAACGTTTTCTCTACCTGCTGGCGGCAGCGCTGCCCGGAGCCGCTGGCCGCGCCGACCAATGCTATACATACACACATATGTATGTGTGCACATACATATATGCAAATAATCGGAAGAATGATAGAAGAGGGGTGTGGTGCAACTGATAGAGTTGCGGCGCAATGTGGAACCTTCGCATGGATCGCGGGTTCGAGTGCTGGCGATGACGGTTGTTAATTTATTTATTTTTAATTTTAATTCAAAATGTAAATATTTAATTTTAATTTTTTAAATTTCATTTGAAAATTTTAATTTAAATAAAATGCAATACTATGGGAGTACGGGGTCTTTTACAGTCGGCTCGATCGACTGTAGCCTTTCTTACTTGTTTTTTTTGTGTTTGTGCATATTTCTTTCATTTCATTTGTGTTGAGTTTTCAGTTTTGCTTTTGCGTTTTTGGCTTGCAAATTGAAATTTAAAATTTATGCAAATTGTGCTGTCAACCCAAAAGGGTTTTCCTGATGGCCCAGGAAATGGTTATTGCCACATACCCACACAAATATATGTACACACACACATACACTCAGGCATAACTTCAATTTGATGCCATTTGACGGTGTTGGTAATTGCGAATTTGTGTGTGAGTGTCTGAAACACAAATTAATCGAAATTAAAGTTTCAGTTCTTTCGCTTTATTATATTTTTGGTTCTAGCTGTTAACATTTTTATGGCATACTTTGAGGCGACGCTACGCTAACAAGCAACGCCCTAATCACATCACGCACTGTGGACTGGGCTGTGGTAAAACAGAGATCGAATAAGGAGAAAGAGAGTGGTGCAACCTTATCTAAAATCCTAGCACGCTATTTAAGTCCACAGCTCAGTGACCACAGTAGCTTAATCACTCTGGCGCACGCAGCCTCGCGCCCACTCGCCGAGCCCATAGCAATAGTATATCACATGTGTCGCTGTAAGAGGGGAGTGTTGAAGTTAAGTTACTTCAGCGTCGCCGCGTGCAATTAATTAAAAACAAACAAATTTCAAAATGCACGACAGAGGCACAGGAACCAAAAAAAAATCAAGATAAATAAAATAAAATAGAAGAAAAACTGTCAATGAACAATGAGCCAGTACATGGCCAGGCTATGGCAGCTGACCAGGCCCAGGACCAGACGGAGACCCCGAGTCAGATCCAGGCCCGCGCCGAGAGCCAAGCACAGAATATTGTAAACTCGTTGCTCGACAGCAGACAGGCGACAAAAGTTGCTGCTCTAAGCGTTTTTTAATGCAGCACACAGATTTTTACTTTTCCCTCTATTTCTACCTGGGGTTTTTTTTTTGCAGTTTTGTTCGCTTTTCCCTTGTGCTGTCTCTGGTAATTTCGTTTTATTATTTTTGCAGTTTTCCGTGCTCTACTTTGAAAATATTAAATTATGAGTGGAAAAAGGGACGAGAGAGCCAGAAATGCCCAAAGGAAGCAAACGCCAAATTTTCACAGCAAGCCAGAAAGTACGAGAAGAGACTGAGACAGAGAGAGAGAAAGCCAAAGAAAAATAGCAAAAGAAATCAGATAACAGTTATGGTTATGGTCATAATAACTGCAAGCCAGGTGGGACTAAGGCAACAGCTTTGGCTTTCCAGTTTCCCAATTTCCCAGCTTCCCGGCTTACCAGCTCAACTGCAGTTGTAATCTTGTGCTTTTTTCGCTTTATGCTCGCTTTAACATGCACAGGTGCATATGCTGCGTATACGTAACGTGGACATTACGTATACGTAATGTGCGCCACTTTCAAGTACCATTCGCTTAACAATTACGTGACATTCAACCGCTCTACACCATTTCCTCTCTGCCACTCTATCCATCGTTTTCTTTCTATCCCTCTCTCTATCTCTATCTCTCTTTCTCTTGCTTTTCTATTTCTTCTTTTGCCCATTTTGCATTTCACATTTGAATTTTTGCAATTCAGTTGCGCGGCATGTGCAGCAAATGGTCGCTTGTAAAGGAAAGGGCGTGGTCAAATGCCAACTACACTGTGCTACAAAAAGAGCTGAAGCTTAGCAAACTTAGATGACCGCATCTACACAGAGGGAACCAGTTTAAAAGGCCACAGTCGAGCCAACCGACTGTAAATGACCCCTTACTCTTTCTAGTTCAAGTTTCCCATACAAATATGAAATTTTTGACCGATTTGTCCTATTGGAGCTATAGGCTATAGGGTAGAATAGTTATAATAATATATACATATAACAAGTAAGAAAGGCTACAGTCGATCGAGCCGACTGTAAAAGACCCCGTACTCCCATAGTAGTGCCCATTTTATAAAAGTTCAAAAATTAAAATGAAATATTTACATTTTGAATTAAAATTAAAATGTAAATAAATTAACAATCGTCATTATCAGCATTCGAACCCGCGACTCGCGGGGTTCGCAACTCTACCAGTTGCACCACGACCCTCTTCTATCATTCTTCCGATTATTTGCAAATATGTATGTGTGCTCATACATATGTGTGTATGTATAGCATTGTTCGGCGCGGCCAGCGGCTCCGGGCAGCGCTGCCGCCAGCAGGTAGAGAAAACGTTCGAACATATGTTTGTATGTTTCTGTGTTTGTTTGTATGTGTTGCGCGCATGCAGTGATTTTGCAGTAAAATAACATGCACTTTGAACCGAAATTTCTCTCTTGTTTGACATAGGATTTTGATGCCACTTTCAGGAAAGTTAGAAATAGTAAGTCTCTAAGCGTATGTTAAATTACAACACTGTACTATTTGATTTATGCCTTCAAAAAGGCATTGAATCTGGAGAGTCTTTTAGTTCCTATGAGAAAAGGGGGCGTGGCAGCTCAAAATTTTGAATGACATTATACTAAGGCTGTCTCTAAGAACCTGTATACCAAAATTTGTGCTCCTAAGTGCTACAGTTACTGAGATATTCGCCTAAAACACAAATTTTTTCGAGGTGTGTCTGGTTTTTTGCTCATTGCGGGGGCGGTAAGGGGCGTGGCAGAAATTTGAAATAAACTTGATCTGCGTACATCATAAACGGACTTTCATTCCAAATTTGGTGTCTCTAGCTTTTGTAGTTTAAAAGATCCAGGTGTTCATACAGACGGACGGACAGACAGACAGACAGACAGACGGACAGACGGACATTGCTATATCGACTCGGCTGTTGATGCTGATCAAGAATATATATACTTTATGGGGTCGGCCACGCCTCCTTCTGCCTGTTACGCACATCTCGCTTCTGACAAACTTAATAGACCCCTATACTCTTTTTTAAAGAGTACGGGGTCTAAAAAGTAAGTTCGGTTACAGAAGCTCAACTAACACTACATGCCCTGTTTTTTGATCGACTTGCGTATGGGGGCTATAAGATAAAGGCAAATCATACCACACGCCTACTGCCTGGCATTTAGAGAGACAGAGGGACAGACGGACAGACAGACGGTCATTTCTATATCGACTCGGATGTTAATGCTGATCAAGAATATATGTACTTTATGGAGTCGGATACGCCTATTATACCCCTACTCTTTATTAAAGTAAGGGGTCTAAAAAAAAATTTTTGTTGAAGTCAAGAAATTGCTATTAGCTATTTTGAAAGAAATCTGTCTCTTTAGTAAATCATGTGAACTTATTCAAGCCAAATCAACTCATTAATCAAACAGGCTTTTGGTTGGACCGTGTTATCGACAATTTCTCTCTGTGCAGTGACCATATGATATGCCAATGATGGTCATCGCGCTAACTACTTTAAGTGTGATGCAAGTTACCAACTCTATGGCAATGACTACAGCTCCGACTGCTGTACACACTCAAAAAAAAGCAAGAAAATAAATACGTACTGAAAAAAAAACAGTTGTAAAGTAAAAAAAAAAAATATTAAAATTGAAAACGACAAAAAGTTGCGACCGCATCCGGAACAGACCGCGACTCGAGGTCCGCTTGCAGTTGGATGTCGTTTGTCCTTTGTCGCATGCAATAAGTGCTAGTTGAGTGGCGGCACTTGAAAGCAGAACCACACCAAGTACACACACATATACACAAGCACACACCCTCAGACTCACACTCACACACATACAAGTACACTCGCTTATTCAATTGGCCAGCTGCATGTGTTTCTGGCGGCGCTTCGGATTACAGTTTTGGCCCTGGTGTCGGTGTCGTTGTCGGTCTGGCGACCTGACGCCGCCATTTCCGTCCAGCGCCAGCACGGAAGTGGCAACCAGTTACAGCCCCTCCTCCCTGTCTTGCACTTCTCACTGCCGACTTCATACATTCATTTACTTCCCCTTCTGCCGCTCGATAGCTTTTTGGCGTTTCGTGCGGATTTTCTGTGGCCATTGCATACAAAATGCGTTGCATACATTTGTGCGCTATGTGAACAAACGATAGGAGGGGGAAATGGTTGCCAACGGGGTAGAAAGGAAAACTCACTTAGAGGCCAAGCGAAGCGACAATCAAAATGGAAATAAAAAAAAATAGCAAACACAGCGCAAACTCGTTTTTAGTCCTCTTTTTGTAATAATCCAAACAAGAACAACAAAAACGATTGTAATAAAACCGATATAGGAACAACAATTACAACAACATAAACTGTGAACACAATGAAAATTTTCTTCTATTTTGGCCTCTTTAAGCCCCAAATTCTGTCAGTCAAACGTTGTTAGGCCAACTGAGTTAGCCCCAAATTTGGCTGGTTAAGTAATTATAAAAAAAATCATTTCATTAAATTAAAATTTACTTTGAGTTAATATTTAAAAATACATATGAAAACAGAATTATAAATATAAAATACAATTTTATTTATATTCAGTAAGCTATGTTTTTATATAAAACAACTTTATAATACAACAATCCGAGTTTTTCTCTTGTGTTTAATACAGATTTTGAATCAACTCGAAGCATTCAAATTAGCTTCACTTTTCATTGAGTTTTCATAGTACAGTCAGATTCGTTGCTGCATTATATAAATGTTAAACTAAAAATTTCCACTTTAAACGTATTTTAAAACACAGTAAATAAAAGCTTAAACTAGGCGAATACTTTCTGCCCACCGTTCGCTACCGCTGGACGATTATAGACCAGGCCAAATACTCGTATATAAAACTGACAGCAACAAATGTAATGTCCTTCAACCACATTAAGCGTCGTTTCGCTGGCTTCCGTTTCCCCTTGTCCCTCTCTATCTCTCTCTCTCTCTTTTACACTCTTATATACATGCTCTCTCTCTCGCTTTCTCTCGCCATGTGGACTGTTTCGCGGTGCTGTTATTTGCCATTGCCGCTTCCGTTTGTGCTTAGGTTTTGTCGAGAGTTTTTAACGGGTCGACTAACTTGGCCATTTAAGCACATTTGTCGTCATTGTGCTGCACTATACTGTACTATCCTGTCCCGTCGTGTCTTGGCCTATTCTGTTCTGTCCTGACCAGCGGCTGACAGTGTGCTAATTAGAAGTCCTTGTTGCTTGTGGCCACAACAAAGCAGACGTCGCGTTTTCCCTCCATCCCCCCCTCTAAACCAACGGGAAATACAATGAAAACTACTTTGGGCCAAAGTCACGACGTGTGTGGCTCTGGCTTGCTTCGCTTTTGGCCTTTTGTTTGTAGCCAGGTCGACTAGGCTATAAAATGCATGGCAGCAGCTGCTGCTGCCACGAATGTCCTCAATGCCCCAAAATGGTCTGAATGTCCAGCCACGTTTTTGCCCGCTCTGCACATTTTGTTATTGAGCCACGTTAACTTATTTTGCTGCGTGTGACTTTAATATTAGTTAAAGACATGGCATTAAACTGTGGGCGTGGCAGGCAAAAACTGCAAGTTAAGTCCTTTATAAAGTGCTATCCAGAACGAGCTTCCTTTCATCCTTTTAGACGACGGCGGTGGCCGCCACAAGCCGCAGCCAAAAATGAAAAAAAAGATAAATAATTGCCTTGCTTGCTCAGCTGTGAAAGAGCTGGGCAAAAAGGGTTCCATCGGGAAGGAGGGGAAGGGTGGGGCCATGTATATGAAATGCTTAATGTGGCTGGCATTGTCTTCCAGTGCAACGCACATTAGTTTGGCCCAATAGCAGGGCCAAGTCCCAAACCATGCCCAGTCCGGAAACCGCAGGACTTCATCTTCTTCTTCTTTGTCTTGGTAACAACAAATTTGTTTATTATGAAAATGCAACGAGCCGAGATAAGCAACTTGCCAACTGACACCCAATGACCACGCCCACTGGTCAGAGCCCAAAGCACACACACACACACACACACACACAATCACTAAGTGTGTTCTAGCCATGTTAATTGTTGTGGTTGCCAACAAAATAAATGAATATTTTTGTTGCGCTATGTAAATTATTGTCCGAATGGCAATTTACATTGCTGAATTATGTGGCCAAGAAGTTTCTGTCTAGTAGAGACTTTTTATTAACTTTTAATATTTGACTATTTTGCGTTTTATTAGGCGTTCGATTATCTTAAAATATAGTCTACATATTGTAATTAAATCTTAATGCACATGTTAATAAGAAAAAATGTTTTGTATTATTGTCTCTGAGTGTGTTTGTTTGTGTATTTTGTAGCTAATTCTTAACTAAAATCTTTGTGAGCGAATTATCCGTGCAATTGCTCTCTTTTCTGCAGCTCCTCTCTTTATATATTTCTCTCTTTGTCTTTGTCTATCTGTCTTAGTCTCTTGTCTGACACTGCCGCTAAATAATTGTGCCCCATAAATAACGTGACTGCTCTGACGCCTGCCACTGCGAACCAGGGGTAGAAACAGGGACGGAACGCGGTGGCAGAAGCGTGGAGAGCAGCAGGCGCTTCTTCTGAGTTTACTTCCAGGAGGTCTTCAAGCGTTGCTTCCCGGCAATTTCTTTTGATAACTCAATGCGTCGTTTATGCGCTTTGTTTCCCTCGCATTCAAGCGGAAATGCACAGAAGGGGAAACTCAGCTTTCTTCAGTCAAATATTACTTATAAATACACACACAGACACACACTACTCAGAAGTGGAAATACGCACGAACAACACTTTTATTGGCACTTAAAAGCCCGAACAATTTAAATGGCGTTAAAGCAGAAAAGCTACGTGAGCTGCCATCAACTTACGAGTAATTCCCAATTTGTTTCCCTTAAGGAATTTCCACAGAACTGGTTAACTCGAACTATTAAGGGATTTTTAAATCATTTAAATATTTAGGCGAAAGTTAAACCAAATTGCTGCCCATTTTAAAAAAAACCGATTGTATAAAAGGCTTTGTAACATGAGCATTTTGTAGGTAACGCGAAAAAATCGAATAAACGCACTATTTTAAAATATTTTGCCTTAATGGTTTCTGTATTATGAGGGCCACCAAATTTGAAATAAAAGTCTGGTCGTCAATTTCTTATTTATATACTAAAATGGATACTCGAATCAAAACCGGGGTCTTTTGCAACACGTTCAAACCCGTTCAACCCCATATGAAATTCAATTAAGAAGGCCTCTTTGTTGACCACTATTTCTATCTTTTGATTAATTTAAAAAACGACCGCAACATTTTCACCAAAATAACTATAATAATTTTTTCTTTGATTTAAGTTACAAATTACTTACCAGTCCAACAGTATTAAAAATCATGAATCAAAGACTTCAACCATTTTACTTTATTCATAAATTGTGAATATCATAACTCACAAATGAAAAATGCATTTAATACAACATATTTATGAATCATGGTGCACAATTCGCTGCGTTCTTGGGTTTTTGATTAGAAGAGAGAGAGAGAGAGAGAGAGAAAGGGGCGGAGGAAGAGAGACAAAGTAAAAAAAAAAATAGTTGCCTAGCGACTTTGGGATACCCGTTACTCAACTTCAATATGTTATTAACAAGCGGATTGATAATATTATACTATGTTTGGTTGCCGGGCATTAGCAAGATTCGTCCGATCCGAGTGAATCAGTATCTTAACATTATAAAAGAATGCTGTTTATGACAGTTTATTAAGATACAGAAATTTTTCTTACAAGTCCATATCATTTTTGGCCGAATCTGGAGAAAAAATCCTATAGATAAATTAATCCGATTTTGATCAAACTTGGGAATATTTAAACGCCAAGGACATGTACATCCCATGTTTTCTTTACTAAAATATGCTGTTTTTTCCTGTTCTTACATTGAACGCCATAAAGTGAGCGTGTCAAGAAACAAACTCTCGGTCAAACTCTCGGGACGGATGGACAAACGGCCATGGCTATATCGACTCGGCTATTAATGCTGATCAATAATGTATATATACTTCATGGGTTTTCATACGCCTCCTTCTGCCACATACATTCCAACGATTGCAGCATACCCATTAACTCCACGAGTAACGGGTATAAAAATGTCTGTAAGCGCATTCTCAGCAGGAATTTATTTAGCTAAGCCTGAAGCTGCAACTCGAATACAAATGTGGTTGTCTGAAATTTACACATGTCACAAACACACACGCACTCAGACACAAACACACACTCACACACTCTAGCGAGTGTCACGCTCTTCGGTTGCTGCGTTGTTAATTTCATTCATTATTTATGGTTTACCTCGAAAACGCATCACACAGCTGGTGACATTGCACCCTCTTTACTTTCTCAACCCCTTTGACCTCTCCGCACCACTCTTGCACCCCCTACATCCCCTGGGTGCAACTCCAGCTACACTTTTAATTAACAAACGCACGAAAATGCCGTTTTACATGAGACATGTCAGAGTAACTAGAGTTGGAGCCGAGGCTGCCCATTGCAAGTGCCAAAGTGCCATACGCTGTCTGTCTGCCAATCTCTCTTCTGCTCCCTCTCCCTCTCCCTTTCTCTCTCCCTCTCCCTCTCCCATTTGTTGTACGTATGTGTGCCTTGTAAATTAGTTCTCTCATGCAACATATAAGCAGCAAACATATTTCATATGTAGCTATGTAAATCCTTTTCATCGCACTTGAAGCTCTGCACTGCTTTTAATTTCAATATATTGCACATACGCCCAGGTTTTATATTAGCTTTTTACCGGTTCTAAAGTTAACTATTCGGTATGCATTTTTTATTATGTTGCCCGTTTGTGTATGGCAAGTGACTTTCTTATTGTATCATGCAATTAAATGTGGCGCATTAATCAACAGTCGGCAATGTGAAATGGACTTACGTGCTTTCTCCTTAACTCTCTTTATTTTCTAGTTGTCACCCACAAAAGTTGGCTATAGTTTTGAGAAAATTTTGTTGCATTTTCCTACGCTTCGTTCGCTTTGGTGGCTGCTTTAATTTATTTAGACCAAATACAATGCAAGCGAAAAATGGCAAACGACAGAAATTTATCTCTTGTACGCCTTGTCGCATAAATTATGTCGGTGTACCCCACTTCACATCCCGCTCTTCGCTTTCTCTCACCCTCTCACTCGCAACCATTCTGTGGATATACTCAGCGGCGCCAGTCGAAATTAATGAAAGCGACGCAGCGGCAAAGATGCCGAAGTGAGCGTAAAACAAAAGACAAAAGACAGTTAAAATGAACTAAAATTAAATGAAATGTACCCGAAGGAAGGGGAGGGTCAAATGAGGCTGCTGGTTGGGTGGTGTTGCGCCTAATGACGACCACAATGAAGCAACAGCAACAACAACAACACTGAAATGCAGGAAACGGAAATAAAGGCAACGCGCAATGCAGAATGAAAAATAGCAAAAGACAACGACGAATGACAACCATGCGAATGCGAATGCGAATATGAAACGAAAATGGCAATGTGCAACAAATCAGAAGTGCAACGCACAGCAAATGTTGCATGGTAAATGCGATTGTCAAGCAATGACCTCATTAGAAGCAAGACGAAGCACACGAGAGAGATATAAACAGACCCAAAAGGATGTGGCAACTTCACTGCAATTAAAGACTGCGATAAGAGAAACAGACCGAGAGTTAGACAGCGACAAAACGAGAGCAGCCTGCGAGGCAAGCTGTCAGCATGCATGCAACATCATATACGTCAAGAGAGTGACATGAAAAAAGAGGATTAAGGGGAAGTAAGGGAAATAAAAGCCTATAATAATGGCGACATGATCAGTGACAAGACTCGCCTAGTACCCTGTAGTGATAACAAGAGCAGAAAGCGAGCATTGCTGTAAAATCTTGTCTTATGTTTTAAAAAAATAATTATAAAACACAAAGTGTTAGCTTACTTTTATAAAGAAGTGTTCTTTGGCTAAATACCTGGCCAATCTAGAATTTTAAATAAGACCAGAAAAATTCATAGCTGACAGTAAACTTAAATTGAGATTCTATTCTAATATTGAAACTTTAATGACACAAAAAGAATTGCATAATTTTAGGTGCTCGCATTGCATAATAAAATTTATAGCAGCTTAATCATTGGCTATTCAAAATCCATCTTGATGCCCTTAGTAGCATAGCTACAATAACTTAATAGGGAATTATATTGTCTTATTTGTGGGATATATCAAAAGATGGTTATTAAAAACAGCACAAAATTAAAGAAATATAAGGCTAAGTCCTTCGAAAAATCGTTTAGCTGTTGTCAAGATAACCTTTTAGAAAAAAGCGTATCTCATAGCCGCTTCACTTAAAGCATGCTGTTAAAGGTGACAAAAACTGACAGCATTAGGACAATGAAAGAGCGCTTTGGGCCAAAATGGCCACTGCCACACGCACAGCTCTCAGCTGTCAACCGCAATCAGAAACAGAAATGTGAGCTAAGAACTAATCATGAAACAGGCAACTGACAAAACTGCAAAAACTGAGAGTCGAGAGTTTGAAAGATATATTTAATATTTATTTACAGATATACAACACACATATATTTGTTTAAAGAACTTATATTAGATGTTTTAAGCTGCTAAGCAGGACTTAGCCTCTCTGTTGAGTAACCAAGCAAATTATGTCGCATTTAAGTTTCTTAATATGCTTAAACTTTTTCTTCATTTATTTTTGTCCGAATTTAAAGGTAATGTTTTCATTTCGCATTGTTCAAATTAAACCGAAACACCTGCAGGACTAAAAGCAGAAGTTAACAAAGGCGGGAAGAAGCGCAGGAGAAAACACAAAACAGTTGGACCATGAAAACAGTAACTAAAAGGAGCAGCAGACATCAGAGGCATCACTAACCAAGTTGTCCTCTGTCTTTCTACTTTTCCACCTCTTCCTTACTGCTACTATGCTCCCTGCTGTCTGCTCCCTTCAAGACAATAGACTGCGACAAGAGCGGAGTCCATAAAAACTACATGCTCGGAGACTACTACAAAAACTACAACTACAACAACAACTTGCAAATGCGCAGTTTTAGTTGCAAAGATGAGATACAGACGAGAGGTGAATGGGACAAGCACAACTCCAAAGGCGAATAAGTGAAAGCCAGTATAGATCCCCATAAGAAATACCCTGTAGAAGTTAGAATATGCTATGATTTTGTGTTGGAACTTATACAGTGCTTTACCTTTAGTCTTCTAAATAATTGCTCTTGCTTTCTTTAAATATTTTATTTATTTTGGGAACTTAAAAGCACTTAAGACCATTTTCTTTTAAACTTTATTCAAGCATTAGCTGCTCTGACTTACAGGGTATTCACTTACCGCAAGCTCAACAAAAACTACAAGCCCACAACTATATTCAATGTTCGCACTGTGTGTGTCTGGGTGTGTGCATGTGTTTGTGAGTCTCTGCTTGTACTTTCGTGCATTTGTATTTAACAGGAACAAGGCTTTGTTTAGCCAGATGTTGAGGGAGGGAGTGGGGAGGGAGGAGGATTGGGGCACTCTCTGAAGAATCTTGCCGCATTGTCTTCGTCGACGACTTGTTAAGCACAGCATTGCATTTTGTACTTGCAACACAGCGGTGACTGCAAGACAATGCAACCTGGATGCATGTGTCTGCTTCAATGTCTGCGAGTGTCTTGTTGTTGTTTCTGTTGTTGTTTGGTGCCTTTGTTGTTTGGCTGCCAGAGGAATCAAATAAGAGAAACAACAAGGACGACAGCTGTTGCAAATGTTTGTTTGCCACCAGAGAAAAACAGAGTACAAATGAATTTGATCGGAATTATTGACTGTAACTTTTGAGAATTGTTTTTCGTTAAAGTAAAATATTTAATGGGACGCGTAAGGAATTAAGGAAGGGGCAGCTAATTAACTTGTTGCCGGAGCAACAGGATATTAATAAACAGTTGCGAGGCATCAAAATGTTAATTGCTTTGACCTTTGAACTCATTGGTGTTGAGCTGCTTAAGTAATTGAGGGATTTCCAAAGTTGCCACCCTTGCAAGAATGCTCCCTTCCTGTCTCTTTCACTCTCTTAACGATACCCTGCGGTGCCAAGCAATCAGTTCTTGCCGGAACACTCTCAGAAGGCAAGAAAACCATGTGAGTTTCTGTTGTTGCTGTTACACTGTGCTACAAAAAGAGGAAAACAAATTATGCTGTAGCTTACATAAATCATTTAACAGCACACAGAGTCTATGTGTGGCAAGTGGCATGTGGCAGGAAAGTTGAGGGGGCAGCCACATGCGGCGCTTGGGTCACTTAAAAATTATGACAACCTGCAATGAGCCAAAAACAGACGACAGACAGACAGAGACAGCCAGACTGAGGTAGCAGCACAGATAGAGACAGCGACAATGGCTGCCTTTTTATTTAGTATGCAACATCAGAAAAAAAGCACAGAGCCGTGCAATGGCTGGCTGGCAGCCAAGTCAGAGGGTGTTCCAATGGGCGTGTCAGCTACAAGGTGGGCATTATGGGGTCAAAATCGTACTGCCTACTCTAAATTGGCAGAAACTGACTGCCTAAAAAGCTGTAGTATGAGATATGTAACCACCTTGGCTCCGCTAAAAAGTAGGGCGGCTAGGATTATGGGGCGTGGCACAATACCGCTGCACACAGTTTTGGCAACAGCCAATATTGTGTTGTGTAGCCAAACGGAATTTTTGGCTCAACAAACAGTTGGCAAAAACAACAAATAAAAACTCACTCTTCGTTCATAAAAAAAACAAAAAATGTTTTGTTTCAACATTGTAGAAAAAACAAACAAATTAGTGAAAAAGAAATATTTAAAAACAGTCATAGAAAAACATAAAATGCATCATAAATGTGTATAGTTTATAAAGAAATAGAGTGTGAGCATCGGGTCTAGGAGGCATGGAGGCGTTTGGAAAAGAACGTAGGGAAATATTCTAGAGAGAAAAGTGTACCTGCTGTTGCCTCGCCCACTTCTATCCAACTTTGAAATATAAATTTGTGCAATATTAATTTTCTATCGTTGTGCCGCCATAAATTCTGGCTCAGGAGTTTTTCCACAACAATTTCTTGCCTTTTGCGCAATGAAAAATTCATATGGAATATGAAGAAGCAAAAAAATCGCAGGAAAGTAGGCAACACTTTTTCCGTTATGCAAAATTGTGCCAAGTCAGCAGGAAAATAAAATATGTATATTAAATACAAAGAAAAATAAACAAAGTTTGCTGAGTTAACAAGGAGATGAAGGTAAAAGAGTATTGGAGACGGAGACGGGGACTAAACGAGCGTAAGGGAGAGTCCCAACTGAAACGCTGTCAAATAAAATGGCGCATAAAATTATAATGCATATCAAATGATTTAATTTGCTGGACAGCAGCTAAGCGTAAGGTGGGCGTTTAGGGCGTGGCAATGAGAAAAATTCAAAAAGAGCTGGAATTGGAGGTAGGGGTGGGAGTGGATTTGGGGTGAGACACGAGGCGTGGCACAGTTTGCTGCAAATGAGAGAAATGCCGACGTCGTTATGGTAATTACTTTGATGAAAAATGGCAGTTTCAGTGATTAAGCAGCGCGTGTACAACTTTTGTGTGTGTGTGTGTGTGTGTGTGTCTGCTACAATTCACTTGATTACACATACGCCATGTGGAGCCTTAGCAGGAAATTAAGCTGGGCAAAGCGGAAGTCGCTTACGAAGGCGACTGCACATAAGTATATGTGTGTGTGTACGTGTATGTTAGCGAGTTTGTGTTAGTTTCTGCCTAATGATGTCAGCCATGTTTGCAACAACACGCAGTTGCCGCATTAGTTTAAATGCTTCGGCATTTTCCTTATACGGCAAAACGGATTTTAAAGCAACTACAATAACTACATTAAAATATCAACAACAACATAAATAACTGACAACATGTCCCAAAATGTGCTGCGTACTGGAGAATGGCGATTGTGTACCTTTAAGTAAATAGCGACCAAAAATATGCCAGACACATTGCGACGACAGTCGAGAAAAATCATTCAAGACAACGCGGTAAAAAAGACTGAATAAATCGCGATAAATAATACTGGCAGAAAAAATCCTAGGAAAAATGTGAAGAAAATGGTTGGCTGAGCGCATGAAGAGAAATTGCAATGGAAACTGTGCGAGAAGCAACAACATCAAAATGACAATAAATTGCTGCTAAAAATGAGCAATGAGTAATTCATATTGTAAGTTGCAAGTGTTGCAAGCTCAGCAGCAGCAGCAGCGGCTGCGGCAGTGGAAGAAGCAGCAGCAACAGAACGTACAATTCAACGGACCATCAATCTTTCAACTAGCTGGGGAATGGAGGGAAATGGCCAGCAGAAGAATGGACTAAAAGAGAGAGAGAGCAAGAGAGAGAGACAGATAGTAAGAGGGAAATGAAGGAGTTGGAGGAAAAAGAAGAAAGGGATATTCTTCACTCTTGGCGCCGCAGTGTCTGCCTCAATTTGGCAGGACGTGAAACGCGCTTTTATGTGGCTGCTGGGAATTGGTAGAAGCGAGTGGCATGCTACACTGCCACATGCCACATTGCGGCAACTACGTGAGCGCTGCGCGTTTGTAATATGCTTGTAAATGCAATAAATTTTGTTAACTCCACACTGCCCGCTAAACTTTAGCGTTTTTGCTTTTGGACTTCGGACACAAAGTCATGATGAACAAACAGACCGAACACATCAGCGAGTGGAACCATAAAACGCGATTTTGATTTCCTAAATTTATGTGGCCACATTACATCCCCTCAAAGGAACAAAGGAAAAGCGATGTGGGTGGGTGGGCATGACAGCAACAGGCGACAGGTGTTGCTCTTATTTGCTTTGTTGCTTTTATTGCGACATTTGTTTTGTTACTTTTCTTTAAGTTTCAACCTCATGTTTATTTAAAGATTACAATTCACTTAGTTTTGAAGCGAGTTTAAAACTTTTGGCACAATTGTAGAAACGTTTGAGAAATTGCCCTGACTTGACTTAAAAACTTTTTAGCAACTCAAATAGTGGAAACAAAAATTGTAACATTTTGGTAAGCAATGAATTTTTAGACTGTTCAAAAGTGAGATTTTGATTAATTTGCATTTAAAATGTTTACTTTTAAACATTTTGAAAAGTTTAAAATGAAAGCATAATAAATTAATTTAAAATTTATGGAATTTTATTACTCTCTTACTGTTATAACTGTTATAACTATGTTTAAAGAAATTAATGCTTTGGGGCTATAAATAAAAGGTAATACCACATATTGGTAAACTAAATATAGCTTTTATAACACTTATGATTATACTACAGTGAAAATGTTTAGTCATATAAAATTTGTCAGTTTAAATTATATTGAATGTCCCTAAAAATTGATTTTCTTTTAATTTATTTATTAGATTTATAAATTCTTGAAATCACTCCTCAAGTACATTTAAATTTGTATAGTCTCTGCAAGATTGTATTGGGTTTGTGTAAAAGTTGTAGCATGCAGACGGTGATGTGGCAGACCCCATACAGTATGTATATTCTTGCGCTGCCCGCAGACGCTGGCCGTTCTGAGCAATACATATGTATATATGTGCATACATATAATGTCAAACGTATGTGTTTGTGCATATAGGCAAAGAGATGTATATTCGATTATACATTTCTTTTTTTTTTTGTTTTTCAACGTGTTCTCATGTACTATCCCTTGCACTAAATTGATACTGATTTCAATTGTATAATTAAATAATCGAAAATTAAAGGCAGAGAGTATTATACGATTGGGCGTGCTCGACCTTAAAATTCTTTCTTGTTTTTTTTTAAGTGCTTCGATTCATAACTTTATTAGTATTATTCTTAGAGTAACCATAACCTCAATAGTTTATGACC